>CM068368.1:73869646-74469646 GCA_034769895.1 Magicicada septendecula | reverse complement strand
TGCGAGTATATTTTTTGTCTATTTGATAGCAGTGCTAAGGATGTTTAAATATCAACAAGGCTACAATACAAAAAACTATTTCTAGCATAAATAATTAACTGGAAAAAAAAGTTATCTTTTGCATATTGGTACGATAAGCCTGGAGAATAAAATTTATAAAATATAAAACATGTATACAAAAATGCTTTAATTTTAAAATACATTAATATTATCTATACGTTTTTAATTTTTTCACAAAAATATGAGTTTAGAAATATCTTTTACGTCTCCAGTGAATGGTAGGTTGATAAATTTTGTTTGTTTGTACGCTTTTGAAATTTTTACTGAAATTTAGTCACGGAAAGCATTGATTGTCTGTCATTACCAGCTGCTGCTTAGCCAGCTGGATGCAATTAATAATATACGTATTCATTATTGAAAGTAGCACACAGTGTAAAGTTGTAAAATATAAGTTATTTTGTAAATAACAGTCTAAAAACTATGTCTGGTTTCTTTTATAAACTTAGCCAGGGCGTTTTCTTATAGTTATTGAAGTTGAGAAAGCACAAGGCTATAACAGCTGAATTATTGTAAACACAACACACATGGCATTGTGAAAAGAATCAAGTTCCCAACAAATAAACCTATATTAATAATGGCAAGATATTTTTTCACTCAAGATATATGAAATAAGGAAACGAAATATATCTGAAAGGAATATCACCTAAAATCGTTTATGTAGGAGGCAGACATTTTGCTTGGCCACAACAGAGGACTATGTTTTTGTAAAAATTAAACTTTAAAAAATAACCAATGTGCAAACAGTAAATGTAGTACAAGTTATTGCATGTTGATGGACCTTATTGTGAAAACTTGTCACTTAGAATTGATAGTGGCAGGCGTAGACCTAAGAGATTATATAAAACACTATTTAGGGGTAGGTTTTTGTTTCATTATATCTCATTATACTGAACTGTATAATTTGATTCCAGCAGGATGGTATCTATTCGTATCAGGAAAACATGTACACGAAACTTTTTCATTTCACTGGTAAGTTGTAATTTATGCAATTACCAAAGGTACCAAGACTTTACACATATGGAACCACCCACGTATCTACAAGTCAAAGTGCGAAACAGAAGACGTGTGTCGCATTATGTACGAAACAAATTGCGACGCAACACAGCGTTATTTTAGCGTACGGGTGTACGTAGGTTTGCCTTGCATACACGATAAGTAACATGTACTTTAATTAGAAATTGTGGGGAAGAGTTTCAATGCAAACGATCTTGTAATTACGTCTCCAGACGTTGAGAAACATTTAATTGCATTGTTTGCATTTAATTTTAAACAAATTTGTCTCATAACGCGACCTGTCCCCTAATCTAAGAACATGTTACCTAGTTACGTGTCACAGGTTCGTGAGTACTGTTACTGTCGTGTATTTTTTACGAATTAGTATGTGTTGTAACGCAACAGAAATGCGGTCCCCGACGTTACATAAAGAAAAATATTAAAATTAGAATAGGGAAGTAAATATTTTAATGTACCACACTAATAAAAGGTCAGAAAATAAATTCATCATTGTATAAAAGTAATAAGAATGCAAGGTAGTAATAATAATAAAAAATAAGCATGTAATAAAGATAATAGTGATAAATCTCAAGGTTCAGTGAGAGGTAAATAAATAAAAAACATTGATAAAAATTGTAAGAAAGAAAAACTAATATTGACTATTTTAAAGTAATTGATGTTGTGAAAATAGATAAGAATGAGTAAATAATGTACGTTATATGTTACTCAAAAATACTTATTATGAATTGTATGATGTTATGTTGTTATCATAGCTATGATGTTATAGTTTGTGTTATCATATGAAAGTTTACTTGTTGATAGAATATCAAATAATGAAGTAATATGTATTATTCGTTTACTGTTGTAGAACTGTGGTTGAACTCAGTTATTGAGTATTAATTAATTTCATTTTTTTTATGTGTTATCTATAGGTCAAGATAAAGTTATTGTTAGATATCATAAAGATAATTATTTGTGTACATGTACGTAGTTAAAAGTTGATTATGTTTGTAAACTTGTATAAAAAGGCTATAGTTGTTAACAAGTTAAATTCAAAGGTAGATCAAGGTAAAATAATAGGCCTAACAGCCAATAACAATATATCATAACTCAGATCAGAAAGGTTAGGTAAATAATTTAACAACAAATACTAAATATAATTCAATGAGTTAGTAGAAACCAATAATAATTAATAATAAATAATAAACAAACTCAAACTAAACAAATTATGATAATGCCATAGTGCAATAATACCGATAGATAATGTTTGGTAACGGAAAAATAATATTTATTAAAAGAAACAGGCTAAGAGTGAAAAACCAGCAGAATATATAGGAATTAGTAAACAAGCTATAAATAAGATTATATTCTGATATAATGGAAGTTTAGTAAGGAATTATTTTGATGAGTGGAAGAATATTATATGAAATTATTACTATATAACAAAATATTGAATAAGAATAAAAAAGGTTGTAGCTATGGACGACAAAATGAATATAATTTGTTGATTTCATTATTAATCTTTGTGACATGAACGAGAAGAGTTTAACCGCGAGAGATTGTCAATTAAAAAACTGAATTAATTTAAAATATTAAATACATCAACATTTACAATAAATGAATGACAAATTGCAGTAATTTGGGCCAAATAACTATTAACCAAATTGTCTAATTGGATAGTATAAAACGATAATAAGTAATTAAATTCAAAGGAATAACTTGGATTGCCCAATATCAGATCATGAAACGAATGTTAAATTAATGAAGTAATAAAACCAGATAAATAACTACCTGCATAAAGATTTAATCCTCTAAACCAAACGAAAATAGAATAACCATCAAATCCCATTGGAAATCGCAGTTTACATCTTACAATAGAAAAACGTATTTGGATTCGGAGTTCGTCGAAGCACGTAATCACAAGCTTGGACATTGGTGAATAAAAGGAGCGGTATTTCTGCATCAGCCCAGGACCAAGGATTCCACTTTTATTACAACTTTGAAGACAAGACGGAAGAAATCATCTTATCTGCGTTTGCTACTGAACGACCACTAAAGAGGTTAGATGCGAACAGCCTTCTCGAACCGCGGTGTCCAGCGAACGGTAAACTTCAATTATTTAAATAATATTAAATAAAATAAAAACTTTATCTTGTAATATCTTGCATTCTTATTTATGTATTTTCTGATCTTCCAACAGTTGAAAGAACCTTCACGCCCTGTATCTAAAATAATTATAAAAAAAAAAATCAGAACTGAATTTAATATAAAACCTTGTAACGATCGATAATCGATTAACTCAGACTTATAGACTTTTCGTATCTCAAGTAAGAACAATCTTATTGGATGTTAAATATTTGAACTAATAAAGAACCATTGCATAATTTCAATATCTTCTTGTTTATGTATGATTTAATGGAGTGTGAATAAGAATTAAAACAGATAGAGAGTTTTTAACTACTAATCACCGTACGCGGTGGGTTAACCTCTAAAATTCCCTTGTCTGGGAACTACAGCGCTAGTTGCGGACTTCTCATGTATTAAAGAGAGGAGAGTTCCATACAACATTTCTCTTATTCTCTGCAAAGCAGAATAGGCTTGAGCGGAATTTTCGAATAACACCCTACATACATAAGTTTCATTCACACTAACACATTTCGATTAAATAGAGAGATAAGGTAGTCATAATTAACTATTTCACGACACTTAATAAATTAAGATACAGAAGAAATTGGCATATTAAATAAATAATCAGAGAGGTACGTACCCGGTACATAATAAATTGACGAACCCAACAGTGGGGCTTAAACAGAACACACAGATAATACATAATAAATTGGCGTCCAACAACGTGAGGCGTTAGAGAAGGATAGATTACCAATATAAACCGAACACACAGGGTAACATAATAAATTGGCGCCCAACGTGGGGCTTAATTAGGTGACGCAAGAGGATAGTTATAGTGTGTGTGCGCGCGCGCGAGCGCGCGTGTTGTACTTTTTGTCTGGAAGCTGCATCGATACTAATATCTAACTTTTGTTTAGTTTAGAACTGATTACTTTGGTCGGCCGCACGCTGGAGCGACATTGTCTAGAGGCGTCGCGAGGTCCTTCTCGACCAAAGACAAAGCTCCTTGTATTTACGTCTCGCAACAAAAATCTTGCATCATTTTGAACTGCGCATGCGCGGAATATTAACCACTGGGAATGTATACTACACTTACTTAATCCAATCCTACATGAAAAGTTTCTGCAGTAACCTTTTGTTCTGATTTTCGCATATCGTTGTGTATTTATGATTATTATTATTAACTCCTATTGAGTATAAAATGAAACAAATTTAGGTGTAATTGAAACGGAAGTAAACGCAAAATAATGCCCGATTCGAACCCCAGAATCACTCACTTTTACAGCTCAAATAACAGTTGACAATAAATTATTTTGACGTGAGCCAGTATCACAAGCATCTCTCTCCTCCCAAGCAACGCTTTGCAACACGGATCGTTGAAAAGGTTTTGTCGCGAAACGAAATGTCGCTACAGTGTGCGGCCGGACTAAGATAACTGTAAACCATTAATAAGAACGAAAGATATTAAAAATTACTATTAATGTAACACCGGTTGAGGAAGTAAGGGCGGGGAAACAGTATTCACAGATCAGTATAGAACTTGATTCTCTTTGGGTTGGCTTTATAGCGATACAGTAACACTTGTGTTGCAGAATCGAAGAGAGACTAGTCTTTTCAATCAATTTTGTAAAGCTAAGTATGCAGTCGTGGTGTCATATATTTACCTGATGACGGGGGTTTTGGTTAATATAAATATTAATATGAAGTACACAATTAAGACGTTTGTCGCCCACCAAATGGCAGAATCAGTAGTCTTCAATTTAGGCTACGACAGTTCTGTAGTCTCTTGTGTATATCTATGCTTCACATGTGCATTTTAAGGGGAGAAGCCGAATATACACACATACACACCCCAAGGCCTCCTATTCTCCTCTTATACACTATTTTTATGATATGTCTTTCCTCCTTCCTTTTCATAATATTTTAAGCTTCGTTTTAAAGATGCTTTTGTCATTGTGTTCCATATACAAAACTTGAAACATATAAACGTCATTTTCCCAAACAAAGGTTTAATTCTGCAAAGTAACTAGGCCCATATATTATTTAATGCTTAAGAGATACACAATATTAGCCATTGCATTCTGTTTTCTGTACTAGTGGCACAATATATTTTTACATAATATATACAGTACACACACACACACACACACACACACACACACACACACACACACACACACACACACACACACACACAGAACGTTTGTTAAGAAAGTTTAATAGGGATAATACTGCTACGACACGTTCCCTGACGGCCATAGACATGTTATAAATTGATTTTTTATTTTTTTTAAAGTAGTTATAAGTTTTGAATTAAGATCTGGGTAAAAAAATTAATTATGTCAAAATACCCATAATTTTGTACTCATTCATGTCAAGTGCGATATTTGTGTATAAGTGCGCGGGTGCAGGTGTGATTCACATTTTATTTTATAACTTCTTTAATAAATGACATTTCTTTTTGAAACTTAGACAAGGTATTCACAGTATTGAAGGCTACTATTTTCATATACTCAATTATCTAAGACTATATTTTTTTTATGAAAGCAATTCTCCTTTTAACTCATTTTCTGCAAGAGGGTAATACAAGTTGTAGTTTAAATCTAGACAGGCCTTCGCAAAATCGGACAAAGTTTTAACTTGAAGGCTGTCTATCACAGTGACTATCTATGACGTTGATAGATTTTCCACCAATCAGAAGGTCTAAAATTCTGCCGACACGCCGAGTACTCTGCCGAGGACGGATGGGACAGTTCGCTTCGAGGTCTTTGTCATAGAAGGACGTACTGACTATAGCGAGTTTTTCGTGTCTATTTCTATGTGACTTATTACTTTGGTAGACGATACGAGTTTATCGTATTCGGACCCAATCAAAGAACTCAATTACAATTATAATAGATTCAATTTAGTGATTTTCGCGGAAAGTGGAAGATTTCCGGTTTAGGGCTGTAATACCGACCGCAGTGTTACTGAGTTTTACGCGAGAACACTTCAAGAATCGGGAGTTTGTGTAAGATTAATACACACGATCTACTAATAACAGATTTATAACCCTGAGATAAATTTTATAAACAATAACAGTCCGAGAACCGCAGCGCGTGTGTGTGAGACATAGCAATGAACGACGCGGAGGTCATAGAGCGACGCACGAGGAGTGAACGATAGTGGAGCGCCGGACGTCTATAATATTGTTGTAATTCTACGATCAAGTAACGATATATGTAAAACGAACCAATTAGATTCTTTTATTTTAAATACACATAATAATAAATAATTTTGTGTCAAAAACTGAATAAGACAATGATAATTATTAATGGGTTAGTTTATAAATTTTTCCTACCCCCAGATATAGACTGTGTTGATAATTTCATCTAACCTATCTATGCAATAATAATTTAATACGCTGAAAAAAATATATATATATATATCTCTGTGTGTGTGTGTGTGTGTGTGTGTGTGTGTGTGTGTGTGTGTGTGTGTGTGTGTGTGTGTGTGTGTGTGTGTGTGTGTGTGTGTGTGTGTGTCAGATTTTAAATATATATATATAATTTTATGCACCTTTTTTATTCGTTAATTGAACAAATTCAATGAAACGTAAGCCTAATTGTTCCGTGGTACATTACCATAATATACAGTTACAGTTACAGTTAAAGTTACTTACTTAAAGCATCTTATAATTAATTGTAATAAACAAATTGTTTCAATTTCTGTGTATCTATCTTCAATCTTATCTTCAGACATATCTTCAGGTTTATTAAAAATTAAACTAACTTTTGGAAGAAGTAAATATAAACATAGTATTTGAAAGTACATAATTAAATCCACAATTTAAAACTGAAAAAAATTTTATTTAAAACCGAGATATTAAAATCAAATAATATACAAATATGAATTTATAGACATGATAATCTAACAAAAAAATTCAAGTACCGTCTGCCTAGTGGCAAAAGCTAAAGAGCATGATAATGTCTTTCGGCCGCCAGCTAAACGCAACATTTGCAGAAAGCAAACAATCAGTCAGTCAGTAACCATAATAATGTTGCGTTTACAACAATCCCAATGACATTATGTATCTGTGTTATACTTCACATTTCTGCGGTGAGTAATTAAATATAAAGAACAGTAGATTTGCATTTACGATGGCAAATATTTTAATGAATAGATCGTTAGCTGAATCACATACGAAGACAACCATTAACTAGAGACAATAACCCCAATAACCTATCTACAGCTATGCAGTGTTGTTCGCTTGTTAGGTCTTTAATCTGCGACGACGTTAGCATGTTAGCGGTCGCGGTTTTAGTTAACGATTCCCGGCTGGTAAATTGTGCTAACACTTGATTTTAAACTTTCAGGACGCTTTATAAATCTGGTTTAATTGTTTGCAGTGATATTATTTTTAACACATTATATATATTGCGACGTATCAAAACAAACGTTTATTTACAACAATCCCAATGACGTCACGCAAGAATGACGTCATGCAGCGTGATGCGTTACAGTTTACAGCGTTACAGAAATTTTCAAATGATGGCCAGCCAAAAGACATTATCATGTCAAAAAATAGTTACATTAGAATTAAAATTGTACTCTTTACTTCAAAATTCCGTTACCTTTGTTTTTATAGTGAAAAGTTTCATATTGTATTGTTTGCAAATTTGTTGAAGCTTAAAAACAGATTTTTGCATATCATATTCTGTATTTTGAAGTACACGCAAGTCGTCAGCAAACAACAGCACATTCAAATAACGCTCTCGTGATAACTTAATACCAGGGTTAACTAGATGCTTCCATTTCCTTACCAGATCGTCAATACAAATTTTATAAAGAGTAAGGTTATATAATGGACCCTTTTCTAACACCTTGACTGACAGATATGTGAGCACTTCCTCATATGCTGATTGTTTACTTCACAAAATGTAGCGCAATACCGTAAATGAACAAGGTACAGTAAAGCATGCAATGTGTTATCCACATCACTGTTGCATTATACAAGCATGTAATAGCACTATTGTCCGGCCTCTACAATAAGCTAGACGCTTCAGGGAAATGGCATTGGGCCGGCCGTAACGTTACTCGCTTTACTAGGACCAGTTAGACGTATTAATTAATACGTTATTACAATCAAATTTTTTTGCTTTAGTTTGTTACTTGCTACCTATAGAAGATAATTAATGTAATTAATGTGTGCATAAGTTGCGACAGAAAAGTCACTGGCCATGTTTGATTATTCACAAACTTGTATTTATTCATCCAACAACGTTTTCAGTTAAAATATTTATTTTTATATTGTCTATTTTTCTATTTCGGACTCCGAAATTGTTTAATTGTTTATTTACATAATTTTTTGGTACTTTTATCTCTTTTATCTAGGACTAGAGTGAACAATTAAATATAAAGTCTTCTTCTTCTTCTTCTTCTTCTTCTTCTTCTTCTTCTTCTTCTTCTTCTTCTTCTTCTTCTTCTTCTTCTTCTTCTTCTTCTTCTTCTTCTATGGCGTCACATTTCGGACCGCCATAATCAGGCACCTCCATTTTCCCTGCCCTTCGCGATTGATATCCATCGTTTTATTGTAACTAAAGTATCAGCGTCCCTTGCAACTTCGCCAATGCAGCGATGCTTGGGTCTTCCGAGAGACCTTTTACCCTCCATTTGACTGAATAGTACCTTTGTAGGTATTCGGTTGCCGTGTCCTGCCCATTACAATCTGTGCAATCGGATGCTGGTGGCTAGGTCATTGTTTCTATATAGCTTGTATAGTTCCTCATTTTGACGCATTCTCCATATACCATTGATTTGGTTCGGTCAATAAATTCTCCTTTCAGAGTTATTGAATATGTTAGCGGTTTGTTTATTCAGAGCCCAAGTCTTGCTGCCATATGTTATCACCGGTTTAATAATAACTTTATATAATGTGACCTTGGACTGACGGTATATATTCCTTGTCTTGAAAATAGTTGTCAACGAAACATATGCTCTACTTGCGGATCGCATCATTTTCCTTAATTCATTTATTTCTTTATTATTTTCTGCAATCAAACATTCCAAATATTTAAACCTATTAACTATTTCTACGTTTAGTGGTTCCATTTCAAACTGTTAAGTTTCTCTGGTTTTCCTTCAAGTGGTGATCATAACCTTTGTTTTATCTGTATTCACCTAAAATCCTATCTTCTTTGCTTCACCTTTGAGTTCCTGGAAAGTCCCTTTTGCTTTTCCTTGGGATCATGCCATTAATATCGTCTGCATATCCTCCGATCTGAAAAATGTTATGTTCTAATGTTACATTTCTATCAATTGACAATTTTCTGATTACATATTCGAGTGCTAGGTTGAACAGGGTTGGTGCCAGCCCATCCTACTTTCGTAAATGTTCTGTCATACCCGTTTGCAGTTTGACTTTGGCTGTCGTCTGTATCACTGCCAATCTTGTCAGTTGAACTAATTTAATGGGTATTTGAATGTACAGCATAATTTTAAAAATATATTCCTCTCTATACTGACATACCTTTGCCTAAAATCTACAATGATTTGTATTTGTATTTGTAGGAACAATTAAGAGCCTAGCTTGAATAAACTCTGCTGTCTGTTTTCCTCTCTCTTTCTCTCTCTCTTTTCTCCCCTGCTTTGCTCTTTTATTTCAGAAAGTTAACATTTAAGTGATAGAAGTAAACTGTATCAATGCAATATATCTTCAGTATTTAACAATTGTATACACGCTTCTGCTAACCAATAAAATTTTAACTAACTTAGAAAGTGTTACACATGGTCGTTTAAGTTTTGTTCAGTTGTTTGAAATCTATGATTTTGTTTAAAAAATGACTAGTCTAGATTATCTATACCCACTTTAATTATCTTGTTTTTCTTAAATCTTAGTTTTTATATACGGAAAACAAGGAAATTATGCATAGAAAGAAAGATAGAAAGACTATAAAATTTTAATAGTAGGCCTAGTAAGTAACACAGTTGAAAGGAAGCCTAGGGAGTAGATAGAAATATTGAAAGAAAGAAAAAAAGGGTTAGACAAATTAATGAATACTAAAACTAAATTTGATAATGAAGAAATATTTTATAATATAATTAAAAAATAAAAGATAGAGGACGGATAGATAACATTAAGAATTAAATTGCATAGGCCTATACGGATGTTTAGAAATAAGGGTGAGTGACCGCACCCACAAGTGTGAATGAGGAAGGCGTTACAACGTTAGGTTTTAAAAAGAATGTACACACACACACACACACACACACACGGACAACACATAAGCGCAAGGAATGTGCTACAAAAATATTGTTACGAGATCACAGAACAATCTACATGTTTGTCGAATGTGCCAGAAGAATCTCGCTCTACTGTGTGTGGCGTACGTGCTTGTAGACGCATTTGCGAGAGTCTTCTCGATACCGCCTGCCGTGCGGGCTGTGTCAAGGCCGCAGTTAATTACGTAGTTCATACGGACGCTAAGACGCAATTAGGAATCGTCTAGATTTTCGGCGGCTATAAATACAATTACTCAGGGACTCTCAAGTCAGTATTACTGCGAAATAAAGACCGTGCGGTTCGAGAGTTATAGTAGCGATATTGCTGTGCACGTACAAGTGGTTATTAGTTAAGTGTTGTGTTTTATAATCGGACGGTAATTGTAATACAATTGTATTTAATTTTACTGAACATTTTATTGCGTGTGAATAATTTTTATTTTATTTGTTGTAGAGACTGTGTTGTAAATTACGAACTGTTAACTGTGGAAATTAAAGCTGATAATTAGGGACTTAATTGGTGTCTTGTACTTATTTTGTTTCCACTGTAACTACGACGATCGAGTAGACCGTCGTAACAGTGGTGTCAGAACTGGGATAAAACGGTTAACAGTGGAAACAGTGGACACTATGTACAAGACGAGTGTAATTCATAATTAATCGGTAAACATGGATGCCAGTTAGATGATGGAAGCTTTCCAAACGCTACTGTGGCAGACACATGAAGAACCAGAAAGACGACAAAAAGAAGAACGCAGACAAGAGGCGGAAGAGGCAGAAAAACGGCAGGATGAAAAACGCAGGCAGGGAAGATAAGAGGCTGAGGAACGTCAGAAAGCACTAATGCTAGAAACAGAAGAAAGACAAAAAGAAAAACGTAAGCAGGAGGGAGAGGAACGGAAGCGTGAAATAGAAGACATCAAGAAGTTAATACAGGAGCAAAAGCAGACACAAGAACAAACCGCTGCAGAGTTGGGTCTCCTACGAGGTGAGCTTAATAAACAAGTTACTAAAATACCGGAGGTACAAAAATCAATGACATTAAAAATAGCTGAAGTAGAAAAATCTGTTTCGATTGTTGAAGAATCGATGTCTTAATAAAATAGCTGAAGTAGAAAAGTCAGACACGAGTGTGGAAAAAGCTAAGTCAACAAAAATAGAAGACTCGATTACAAATATAAAAGAGCAGATTAAAAATGAAGTCGAGCAGAGCCTGAAGTTACAACCAAAACAACTTTGTGAACAGACTGTACCAATGGTAAAGACAGAAAAAGTCGCAGAAAATAAGTTAATAGAGAAAGTCACTTTGCCTGCAGTAGGGACAGTTCATGTCAAAGCTCCAACCTTTGACGGAAGCAGTCACTGGGCAACGTACCTCCGCCAATTTGAAGCTGCTGCATGTGTAAGTAATTGGACAGAAAAAGACAAGGCGGTCTCACTCGTTCTCGCATTAAAAGGACCCGCGGCAGAATTACTACAGAAAGTGCCACCTGACAGCCAGAACACATATGCTGAGTTGATAAAAGCCCTGAAATTACGGTATGGTGGTGAACATTTGCGAGATGTGTACTGCACCCAGTTGAGAGCAAGGCGACAGCATGCCGGGGAGAGCCTTCAAGAGTTTGAAGCAAGTATCGATAGACTAATTATACTGGCCTATCCTGAAGCACCAGAAGATTTTCGAACGAGTTTTGCGATGCAGACATTTATTGCCAGTGTCCGAGATAACGAACTACAGCAAGTGTTACGAATGGCAAAACACCAGAACAGTGCGGACGCCCTGGTACATGTTTTGCAGGCTGCCAAATCAGCGTATGGTTGGACAAGTCATAAATTGCGGGCGCTAAAAGATCGCGACGGCACAGATGATGAGGAAGAAGAAGAACAAGGAACAGAGACTCGACGGTCTGCGCCACAGAATAAAATAAGAAAGGACGGAAGACCAAAGTGTTATAGATGTGGGAAACCTGGACATCTACAACGAGATTGTCGGGTTAGAATTCAGCAGCAGGGAAACGTGCAATAGTCGGTATAACGGGGCGTGTGCTGACTAACTGGAGGAACGAAGCCTCTAGATAATACGCAATTTCTGCACTTCAGTAAAACAGCGGGAACTTGATGGTTACCGGATTCGTTCAAGAAAGGCCGACCTCGATTACAGTTGACACAGGCACAACAGTTTCTATTGTGCGGCCCGACGTAGTGAAAGATCTCTAGCCAATATGGTGATCTTGCAGCTTGTGAACAGCAACTGGACGCCCTGTAAAAAAAGTGTTTGAAAAAGTGGAGATACACCTACGCCTCGGTCGACTTGAGTGTAATCATCAAGTACTTATTGCAGACATTGTGGATGAAGCAATTCTTGGTGTGGACGTTATGAACGCATACGGATTTATAGTCGACTTCAAAAACAATGTCTTGAGAATCGAAGGCGAAGAGGTAATGCTATCGACAATGACGACAGCAGAAAAATCGATGGACGTCGTAAACCAAGTGGCCGTAACTGTTCCGCCAAACTCCGAAAAGATCATCATGGTTAGATACTAGGGCAACCAGTGCTCTATATTCTAACCCCAGGTAGTCAGCACACCGGGCATACTAATTGCCAGAAGTTTAGTAAAACCTGACGAAACCGGAAATGTACCTATTAGAGTGGCGAATATTTTGGATCAAGCTATAACTTTACAAAGCAGTACGCTCCTAGGCAAATTGACTCCTGTGGCCTGGGTAGCCGGAATAACGCAACGAAGATCCAATGCTTCGGATAACTCCAAATCACCAGAGGGACTGCAACAATTATTGAACAGATCTTCTAACGACCTCTCAAGTGGTGAGGTAAAAGAACTCAGACAGGTTTTACACGAATTCAAAGATTGTTATGCAGTTCGGGAGAGTCACTGGGAAGAACCTCTCTTGTGCAACATCGCATCAATACCGGGGACACAACACCGCTACGCCAACCTCCTGGAAGAATGTGTTGTTAATTACGAACTGTTAACTGTGGAAATTAAAGCTGGTAATTAGGGACTTAATTGGTGTCTTGTACTTATTTTGTTTCCACTGTACCTACGACGATGGAGTAGACCGTCGTAACAATATGTAACTGTACAGACGGGGGTGACAGGGCTCGGAGGTTGGGAAGGGACATTTTAATTATAGTTTGTTGGCGGGGGTTTGTATGGAAGAGTGGGGCGGGTGGGGGTGTGAAGGGATTGGTTTTACGCTCTTCTTGTTATTTCCGATCTGACGGTGAGCTGAGAAGCTTGAAAGCGCTTATCGGAATAATGTTTCTATAGTGGTGTGCAACAGTGATAATTCTGTTTGTGATTATAACCACTAACACAACTTTTTTAATTAAACTTCAGAATGAAATATGTCAGATTAAAATATGTCTAACAGCATCATATTTAAACTAATATGCTTAAATGTGTATATTATAACAAATATTTTCTAAACATTAAAAAAAATATTCCAACATCCGAATGAGGGCAATATATGTTTTAGAACTGTTAGTAGCTGCGTGTTACTTTAATATACCTTAATACGTCTCGTGTTTACAAAAGAAGCGTCAAGGAAAGAGCAATGTTAAAAAAAAAACAGTCATTTATCTACATTATTAGCTGACCATAGTGGAACGTTTAATTGTGCAGAAAGAATTTTCTTTTCACCCCTACGTTTGATTTTGTGTAAAAGTATTTTAAAATTGCTCTAAGACGCATATACACGAATGAAAAATTTTTCTGCTTCATCCACTCAAAATTGTCCAGAGTAATCATCCACTTACACTCTGTTGGATAATTTTCAAAAATATTTTTTACAGGCAGATCTTTCAATCGTTATTGCGTATTACACAAAGAGGGATAAAATTAGAAGGAAGAGGTTAATAGCCCAAAAAAGATGAAAACCGTTATTCCAAAGACAAGTGTAGACGACTTAACATCCACGTTTTTTACGCACACACACAAAGATTCGTGGTGACACATTTGATAAACAAACTTAACATTACGCGAGCTTCGGTTACTATTAGAAATAATATTCATACATTGAGAGCAACAGAGGAGTCAGCCTTCTTAATACTTTATACACGGTAAATTATATGCACCTATATTACGAACACGGCTGAATGCGATAACGGAGACAATACTTTCAGAACCCCAGAACGGTCTCAGGAAGGGCAGATCATGTTTACATTGTATATTTACAATGGCCCAGCTCATTGAAAAGCGTAGAGAGTATCAGCTACCCACATACATAGCTTTCATCGACTTCGAGAAGGCATTTTACAGAGTGAATCGGAGCAAACTATGGGCAGTAATGGCAAGGAAAGAGATCCCACAACATGTAGTCAGAGCAATACATAGTCTTTATGTGAAGAATAAACAAGCAGGGAAACCGAGAACAGTTCCTAGAGTTGGCCTGATCAATTGTGGAGTACGAAAAGAGTGTCAATTATCACCTTCTCTTTTTAATTTATATATTGACGAAGTCATACAAAACTGGCAGATGTATCTTCCAGACCATTTTATGATTGGTCACTCCACAATTGTCACTTTGTTGTTTGCGGACGATCAGGCTATTCTGTCGGAATCTGAAAACAGATTTCAGATGGGTATACATTTCTTAAATCAAATCTGCAAAGACTCTGGACTGCAGATATTCACAATTAAAACCAAGATGATGCCTTTTTGTGGAACTGATCCCGTACGGGCAAAAATTGTTATAGATGGTACTGTCCTGGAACAAGTTAGCAGTTTTGAATACCTGGGCAACAGTGTGTCTTACAATGCAAGAAACGACGTTGTGAATAAGTTGCATGAGTTCAACATTATGTGCGGGACCATCAGGCAAACCCTTTAATTCAGCAAGTAAAGGAACACGCCTAAAATTTTACGAGCTGATCACTCTTCCCACACTTCTTTATGGGTCTGAGAATTGGACTTTAAGGAAAGGCCAGGCCAGTTGCATCCAAGCGGCTGAAATGAGATTTCTCAGGCACGTGGCAGGGTATACTCTCCATGATCATAGAAGAAACACAGATATATGGCAGGAACTGAATATTATGAATATACTCGACAGCCCAGTATCGGCTGAATTGGTGGGAACATGTTTGCCAATGAATGGCTGCCGCATCCCCAAAACAAAAATGGAACTATAAACCGAGGGAACGGAGAGGTGTGGGACGTCCGAGGAAGCGCTGGAGTTACCAGCTCTAATATTTGCCTATTTGAGAATGGAACACACCATTCTTGGTTTAAACCTTGAGGTTGATGATGATGATGATGACGACGACGTTGAGAGCACTGACTCTGATAACAACAATTCTCATCTCACATCTCAGAGGGACTTCTTCAACATTGTCTTTTCCCTCTGACCATAACCATTTCCTTGCCCTTAGCTTTCAATTCTGCTATACAACTCGTCTTACCGTAATTCATATGTAATACATACGGTATTTAAATAATTAATTAGCCCGATTTACGTATGCAATAAAAATGAACATTAAATGGAACCGAATAATAGCGAAAAAACTCATTATCCATTACGCAATATGAATAGTAATTATATTGCGCTTGTAAGCGTTTTCCCAGCGATTTCGGCTATCTGTCGTTTCGGATATTTATTGTACGCATATTTGTTGCTCTACTGTAAGAACTGTGACTGCAGTCCCTTCTACAACCGTATTCGTAGTGTTAATTATGCAAGAGGTCACGTCCCTGTAGGTACAGCGAGGTACGGTGCACCGTCATATCGCAGAGTCGCCAGGTTATGCGTTTCATCTAATTGCATGAAGTTCATCTCACTTCACTGAGCGCCCGCTGTTTCTATGCATTAATGCAACAGTATCCCCACTGGATGAAGTGTGATTTACCACACGGTATCATAGTTCCATAATAGTTATAGTAATTAATTGTTATTTAATGGGACGTTTAAATACAATTTTTTCGTTGAAAATTAAATGAAACTTCTGTCTTGACTAATGTGTTTTGATTGAAACTTGTTTTTACTTTCAACAATTTCCACATAAACGCAACACTTAACTTATTATTAAAATAACTGATTATGTTTTATTCCTGAAAGCAATATATTACAGAATTATTGTACGATTTATGTTGAGACACTCAAGAGAAAATGCTTGTCTAAGGAAATAACCAGCCTTTACGTCGTACACTTTAAACTACCAGCCTAGCAGTTGTTTATCGACTATTTCACTTTGGTTGCACAAAAATAGTTTACTGTTAGATTAGCAAATTAAAAATGAAATTAAACCGAAGGTAATAAAATAATATAATATTGAGCAACAAGAAAAAATGTAAATAAAATTAATTTTCTATTCAGAACAAAAATTGTTCTTGAGGAAATAGTTTTGTAGCCAAGTCTCTGACTTCAGTCACCTGGGTTGCACTATCAGTATTGGTAATAACACAGCCCAAGATCACTACAAAAATATCAAGGTTTCAGATGATGTGTGGTGTCATGCATAGCATTTTGAGGAAAAAACAAGGAAAGAGACAAGTCTTAAATTTTATAAAACTGTGGCAGTGCTTGTTTTACTATATGGATGTGAAACATGAGTTAGTACAAAGAAGATTAAAAACCCGATTCAGACTTCGGAAATAAAGTTTCTGAGAAGAACAAAGTATTGAACAAAGTGTCTGAACTACAAGTATTTTCCATAAATGATAAATCCAGAGTGAGTCCCAAGGTGGGGGCCCAACACCAGATCCCTTACCATTCAGTTCTTCCTCAACTTAGCTTGTGAAACGTTGCGTTCTGTTGTGAAACGATTTATATGTCCTACATCTTACGGTTGTTCGATATCGAGAGTGTTTCACCGTCACAATGAGTAGTAGGTGTTTTGTGTGTGATGAAGGGATAAGTGAATCAATTGATGGTGTTTCAAAAGTGGGTCAAAAGGGAATATGTTCGCTCAAAAAAGCCAGCATAAAGAAGGGCGACGGCAAAATCCGACAGCTAGCTGGTTTGCAGTCACTTCTCGTCCACACTTTGTGTCGAAAAAGTTACACGAGAAGAAATACGATTGTGGCTTTGAAGGAACATGAAGCAGCAACGTCTTCACAACCGGCTGTTGTGAGGTCTGCAATACCCACATTCGATTTTAAGAAGAATTGTTTCTTCTGTGGAGAGCCTATTAAAAATGAAGACAAGAAGCCCCTGAGCAAAAGGAGGAAGGTGTTCAATGTCCGCACTATTGAGTTACACAAAGCATGTCTGGAGGCCGCCTCAGCAAGGAAAGATAGTTGGGGCGATGAAGTATCAGGTCGCCTGTCCTCTATTAACGATCTTGTTGCTGAGGAGGGTGTTTATCACAAATAATTGTCGTTTGAAATTTGTTAAGCACTATTATGCTCAACCGAAATCAGACACTCGCGTTCCCCAATCCGTCCATGTTACAAGAGCAATGGATGAAATTTGTGCCTACATTGAGGAGCCTACTACTGCCAATTTTCATAGACCGAAATACTTGGTGTCGTCACAGGTGTCAAACCTGTATGGAAAACAATAAAAGCACAACTTGAAGCAAAGTATGGGGATCGTATGATAGCGACTGAAGGTTCGAACAGATTCAATGTTCCAGTGCTATGTTTTAGAGATGCTGGGCAACAATTGATACGTGATGCTTGGTACGAACACAAGGAGGACAACGCATGTGACGAGCGACTCAGGATTGTCAAAAAAGCACCCGAAATCATTAGGCAGGATATTCAGAGTGAATTGTACACTTATGACAAATATCCCCCTAGTGATGACTTCCTAAAGGATGCAGAAGCTTTCCCTCAAACCCTACTAACTTTTCTGGAGGATGTGATGATGAAAAAAACGAAAAGAGTCAAAGAAACAAAGACAAAGTGTATTGCTATCGGGCATGCTATCGCCTCAATCGCCAGACTACGTACCTTCACGTCTTCAGTAATGAGCAGCCTTTCCCTCCTTCTCCACAGGAAATATGCCTCTAAGAGACTAATTGATGTTCTAACGAATTTGGGGTTTTGTTCATCGTATTATGAAGCCCAAACATTGGAAATGTCTGCTCTCATGCATGCTCAACCAACTTTCAAGTCAGATTCATTCAGCCAATTCGTGTTTGATGACGCTGAATTTAATGCGTGCACCATCGATGGGCACAACTCTTTTCATGCAATGGGTGGTATCAGATGTATTACACCGTCCAGTTCTGTGGAGAGAGGATCCGACATTCCTAGACTGACCAACATGCCAACGTCGCTGGAGACTGGAAAACTCGGGATTATTCCACTCGAAACATTCCACGGCAAGGAAGTGGGGTTGCGAACAGTCACTGCAAGAATTGGTGATCCCAGATGAACCAAAACATCCTGATCCTCATGAAACCTTGTGGTTTGTTGCTAAACAGCAAGGTATTCCAATACCAGAGTGGAAAGGATACATGCAGTCCATTACAACAGGATACTTCAGCGAGAAGACAAGAGTTGTTACACTTCCTTTCATAAATGCTCCTCCCTCCAGCTACGATACCATCTATACGGCGTTACAATATGCAGCTAATTTATGTGGGAAACGTATTAATCAACAGTGCTTGATCGTCACGTTTGACCAGCCTCTTTATTGGAAGGCCAGAGAGATTGTTGCAGCTGCTCCACCTGACTCGAAACTTTCAACATGTGTGGTGCGTCTTGGGGGATTTCACCTCCTGATGTCCTTTTTGGGAGCCATTGGCTATTTGATGTCTGTAAGTGGTCTGAAGGAACTTCTGAGTACTGTCTATACTCCTCTGTCAGTAGACAAATTTCTGCAAGGCCACGCTTTTGCCAGGGCAGCGAGAGGACATTTGCTTGCAACTACAGCTTTGTCAACCATAATATTAGAAAACCTCCAGCTGACAGAAGAAGAGCAGACATGTATTAAAGAAGTAATGTCAAATTTTCTTAACGAGCCTCCCTCTCTGCTTTCAATAAACGAAAACTCTCACCTTAAACAAGTGTCCATCAAATTCGGAGCTGCACTGGATCAACTCAGTGATAAGGGACCAACAGCACAGTTTGGGTGCAGTAGGCCTACTTCAAAATGGTATGTCTGATGGTATCCATGCAGAGAGGTCTGGGGATTGGAAAGGACACCTCGATTGTGTGAAGCGAATGATCCCGTACTTTCATGCTTCAGGGCACTTTCCCTACGCCAAGTCGTGCCATTTATACGTTCAAGATATGGAAAATCTGTCTTCAAAACTGACAGCCGAACAATACAACAAATTTGTAAATACCAGTTACTTTACAATGCAGCGATCTGATCGCTTTTGGTCAGGGGTGTGGTCCGATATGACCATTGAGACCACCCTGATGCGAGCGTTTTCTGGCCAAGGTGGCATGACCCGTGGTAGAGGTGTGACAAATAGTACACTCAGCAAATGGGTAATTGGAATGAGTGCGGCCCATGATATTTGCACCTCCCTAGAAGAGTTTTGTGGGGTTCTATTCACGTCTAGTGAGCAGCACACAGATTTTGGACAAGCCCGCCAAACTAAGGATGCAGCTGATGTTACCAAACTAATTGAGTGGTTTGGGAAATATTATCCCTTTCCGGCTACCAGCGACATCATGTCTATTGCGACGGGGGTTGTTGGTGACAAAACAATCACGTGCTACAATGCTGTTACAGTTGGTAAACAAGCAATGGCTAAAATGGTGAATTCTCCATTTTCAGATATCAAACTGTCTCGGAAAGATAGAGCACTCCCCCTTTCGACTGTAAGCTCGTCAATCAAAATCAACGACGAAAAGGTGTCTGTGGATCCTTTTTTGCTATTCCAACGCATATCCATAAACAAGAAAACCGACGAAGATTTGAAAACTTATTTGCAATATGAATTAGCCCCTTTACCTTTGGCCTTCTTCAATGAGGGTGGGATGAGGAAATCGACGAAGTCAGTTCTCTACAAAGAGCTCAATCCAACAGCCAAAGATGACACACTTTGACATTGTTATGGACGGAGGACTTCTCCTCCTCAAAGTTATTTGGCAAAAAGGTTCCACGATATCTGCCATTTGTGATGGGTACGCCAGTTTTGTGAACAGTCACTATCGTGGAAGGAGTTGCACTGTAGTGTTTGATGGGTACACGAGCTCATCATCAAGTACCAAGGTCGCTGATCACCAAAGGCGGTACCGCCTCAGCAAGTCAGCCGACATACGTTTCAATCAGGAGACAGTCATAACTGTGAAGCAGGAAGACTTCCTGTCAAACGTCTACAACAAAAGTCGGCTGATTAACATGCTGAAGGTCACACTACAGGCACATGGAGTCAGAACCCTTCAAGCACAGAACGATGCGGACGTCCTCATTGTAGACACGGCTGTTGAGTTGTCACATACCACCGCTGTTGCTGTTATTGGTGAGGATGTCGACCTAATAGTCCTGTTGATGGCCAAAACACTGGTGACCAGGACATAATTTTCGTCAAGCCTAGACGTGGAAACATAAAACCTTCATTGTTTTCTACCCAGGAGCTTCAGACCCAGGGGCTGCGAGACATGCTATTTCTACACGCCTTCACTGGGTGCGATACCACCTCAGCAGCTTTCCGAAAGAGTAAGCTGGGATTTATCAAACTGTATTTGAAGTCTCCAGACGTCAAGGGAGCTGCTGCAGTTTTTTCAGCCCCTTCCTCAACCAAGGACGATATAGAGAAAGCTGGGAAAAAGTGTATTTTGAGGTGGTACGGGGCACCACCTAAAGAGAAATCTCTACCATTACCAATCCTTTGTTAAATCGGTAGCCAATATCAAACCGGACATCTCGTGCCTCCCACCAACTGAGGGGGCAGCGAAACAACATTCTCTGAGGACATATCACCAAGTCCAGATGTGTTTGGGACATGAGCTGCCTCCTCAGATGTATGGGTGGGAGCTAACCACCAACAAAATTCTAACCCCGGTACACAGTGAGCAGCAGGCTGCACCGCATGAAATATTAAAAATTATTTTTTGTCGGTGCACAAAGGATTGTGCCACCACCAAATACGGATGCAGAAAGGCATCTCTCAAGTGTTCCCCTGCCTGCCAAAACTTCCAGGGGAACTGTCTTAATGGGGGCCCCCTCTTGGACAATGAGGATGAAGAACTCGACATCGATTCTCTGCCAGTCATCCTCGAAGATGTAGCCCCTTCCTCAACGGATGAAGAAGAAAACGAAGCAGAACCCACCCCAGGACCAAGTTCCCATGACGAGCCAGGACCGTCCCGCCCCAAGAGACCCAGGAATTGATAACAATTACTAATGTATAATTGTACTATAAGGTGTACATATATTATTAAATGAAATGTAACATAGTTTATCAAAAACATTTACGAGTTACTGTGTTAATAAAAAAAGTTATGTACAAATTGTTGTTGACTCTGGAATCACCCTACCCCAATGCCTTTGCGGAGCGAATGTACAGTTGATATATATAATATATATATATATATTAATATATATAATATATATATTAACTGTACATTATATATTATATACATTGAATACAAGTATTATTGCCTATGTAGAGGATTATTATGGCTCCTAAATAACAATAAAGATTCAGCGATCCTCGATAAATTATCAATTTTGAGTATTTTCAAAACATTTTCATCATATATAGTCATTGTATTTCTGTAGGGGTGAGCGATGGAGCTCTCAAAGTGGTTCCATTAGATTCGGGGTTTCGAAAATAGTATTCAACGACACCAAACAGTATTACTTTTGAAGAACTACATATGTACCTGAAAATATATTATATAATACATATATACATATAATTTCTTTATGTGCCACTTATATATATATATTATATACTATGTATACATATAAATACGTATATATTGGCTTATATATAGAGTTAGAGCAGTGGAATAACGGAAATACGAAAGTTAAGTTTTTCTCCAAAATCTCGGAATTTACACATAAAGTTAAAATTGCTCTACTTTTGAAGGGTTGAAAATAAAACAGTAAAATATCATATATTCTTGAAAGAAATTTAATTCTTTACAACTTCCTTTTTCATGACTTTTTCATAGGACGAAGGGCCGAAGAGTTAGCTAGTCAAATAAGGCAAAAAACGTGAGGCAAAATTTTTTTTTTTCAAAATTAGCGAATTTCGAGCGCGGATATTTCAAAAAGTATGCAAGATAGCGAAAAATGAATGCAATCAATCTTGTGGCACATTTTGTCTACTTTAATTTTGTATAGGATGGCCTTATCGCTAGGTTGCATAGTTTCCGAGATATAAGCGAAAAACCGAAAAAAGGGACCTTCTACGTGCCCCCCTGTGCCCCCCTGCACCCCGCCGCTCGCGATCTAGGAGTGGGGACTCTTAATATGTTTACCTCCTACCTAGTCCAAACAAAGTCCCAAAGTCAAAAATTGTGTTCCTTCCATTTCCCTCTACAACCTTTTCGTTGACTGGACTAAGGGAGGACAAGAGTGGAAAAACCTCGTCCTCGTGGTTGGATGAATTCCAGTGAGATTAAAACAGGCTACTACCCTAAACCATTATGTTTAATTTTACAGATTTCTTCATATATATTTTTCAAGGAAAACTCAAATTTTACTTCAAAAATCTTCTACCTATTTATGTTGAAGTTTTGCCTCGCTGGGCATTCACGTTTTGCTTTCATTATAACTCAGGAGACATTAAGTGTGCTAGTTTTTAGTAACGTGTTAAAACGCATAGAAGCAAATGGTATTAATGTCCTAAATATCTTGATAGTATTATACTGTTTTATATTCTAGATTCACCGTTGTAAATAATACTTTAAAGTGAAATAACATTTTCATTCACAAAAAGAGATAGCACTATGTTCAAAGCCCTAGGTCTATCATAAGCACAGTAACCTTGAGGCTGATTTCGGATTGCCTGTTACTTGTTAACTAGGTTGAGTTCCCTGTTAAGGTCAACAGACTTGATTGCAGTAGATGAACTGTCGAAAGCGAACAGTTTATTAGTAGCTGAACTACTACTATGTGGTTATACATACTAACCAGCTTGTATAACCACGCACCGTTGAATAACATGAGTAGTGGTTTCATTGTTTTAATTAAGAAAGTTGTGTTGTGGTTATAATGACAAACAAAATTATCACTGTTGCACACCACTATAGAAATGTTATTCTGATTAGCGCTTTCAAACTTCACAGCTCATCGTCAGATCGGAGATAACAATAATAGGACAGACAACTTCTTCATACTTGTCTTACCGCCCGTACACATTTTCGTAAACAAGCTATAAAGTTAAGTGTCCTTTTTTAACTACCGAGTTCAGTCACCTACGTCTGTACAGTTACATATTTTTCTAGCACATTCTGTGTGTATGTGTGTTGTGTGTGTGTGTGTGTGTGTGTGTTGTATGTATTCTTTTCAAAACTTAACGTTGTAAACCTTTCTCGTTCACACTTTTAACTTGAATTTCCTTTTCGTTATAGTTTTACAATGCGTTACATTGACAAAACCATTTCTTTATTATTTCTATATTCAACGCAAACAACAACTTAGGTAAACACCCTTCTCGTCCCTTCCTATCACCGCCTATGGGCACGGTAACTCACCCTTATTTCAAAAACGTCCATATATGCAATTTAATTTTTAATGTTATCTATCCGTCCTCTATCTTTTATTCTTAATTATATTGTAAAATATTTATTCATTTTCAAATTTAGCGTTAATGTTCATTAAATTACCTAACCCTTTCTCTCAGTCTTTCAATATTTCTAACTCCTCCCTAAGCTTTCTTTTAGAAAGCTTTTAGACTTTCTTTTAGGACTATGAAATTTTAAAGTAGTGAATAACACAGTTGAAAGGATAATTTTTCTATAGTGGTGTGCAACAGAGATAATTCTGTTTGTTATGTTTTATGTGGTAACGAGATAAGAGTGTGCTAGATTTACTGACCTTTAGCGAAATATTTGCTTCAGATTATATTTGATACAGCTAAATATTTGTTTTGGTAAATGATTCAATAATATTTCGGCCACCTTAGTTCGAGCTCTAATCAGACACATACTACAGATATTATGCTCACAGTTGTGGAAAGTCTCTCTTTAGGAAGAGCTATTTTGATAAACGTATAATTATTAAATCTGCGTTTATTTTTCTTGATATCTTCCACAGTTGGAACTCATGAACCGCCACTAACGGATGGAACTCAAATATCCGTTAGTTTGTGGTAGGTAAGGAATGGACCTGGAGAGAAAAGTGACGTACGAGGGACACATAACTTCCAAGAAGGCTGAACTTAACCTCAAAGTCAGAAATATATATCGGCTGATAGGCAGAAAATCGCAAATAAGCCTGTCTGCCTAAGCTTGTCAACAAACGTTTAGTATATAAAAAATGTCTTATATGGACTTATGGTATTCAAATTTTGGGTAGGCCTACTGCTAGTATGAGTAACATCGAGATTATACAGCGCTTTCAGTCCAAAACTTTAAAATCAATACTTGACGCTCCATGGTTTGGCTCTAAAAGTTCTGTATACTGAGCCCTAAAATTCTTACTGTAAGAGAAACAATTGTACTCCTCTGTAGGAAACACATATCTAAATTACAATACTATCCTAACTCCCTAGAAATCAATTTGTTGGATAATAGTGACGACATTTACAAACTAAAAAGACTTAAATTGTTACACCTACACTTCAGATTCAAGGAATAACGTGTATCAGTATTGTAATGTTTTTGTTATCTGTACTGTAGTATCTGTATCATCTGTGTTCATGTGAACATTAAGCGTTAATGTCAACTGATATTTTTGGTTTACACATTCAGTCCTTAATATATTAAAGTAATGTACTCAGTTCATGCCAGCAGCAAGTGGTAGTGACTTTTTGTTTACTTGTGTACATGTTTGGCCTTTTAATCTTTTAATTTGTGTATGTGTTTAATCTGTAGACAATAACAAGAAGAGCTGTCAATGGATAACTCTTTTCAGATCATGTATGTGTCTGACATTCCATTTGTTCAATATTTGCAAGTCAAACAGATTATAAATTTATAATAAATTAAAAAAAATGTCCGTTAGAGTCTTCTAAAAATAAAACTTAATAAAACGGGGCAAAGTAAAGCATGTTGCTAAAGTCTCGGTACCTTTAAAGGCACAGTCTTCCGTTTAATATTTTGCAAATTTTGTGCCATTTAGAGCGCGTCATTAATCATATTGTATTTTTTTTTATGCTAACGTTACTATAGTATACTTATATTTTATTTGTTTTGTCTTCGTAGCCAGTGTTTGAGGACAAATTAGATTTGTACGTCTGTAGTATGAGTTAATTGGCGTGCAACACACAAGGGACATGCAAACTAATTTCCCTTGCTTTTGGGCATAGACCGATCAATATGTTTGTACAACGATGGTTTTTAAAACATGCGGATACCCCATGGGAGTACAGATGATTACTGAGAGGCACGCAAAAAGTGGTTTTAAAATTAGACACAAACATAAAATATTAAACAAGTTGAATATATCCACTATTTGTAGAGGACATGGCCTTTAAATAAGGTTTGACTACTAAGTTCGCCTTATTTTAAAATAATGTTTACTTATTTGTTTGGTATACTGTGCAGAAATGTGTTAAAGTTATAAGGCAATATTGTTATTAGTATAAGTATTGTTAACGCAGTTTAAGATAATAAAAAAGAGTAAAAAAAAACAGCAGTAGAGTGTAGAGTAAAAGTGAATAAGTGATGTGCGTGTAACGGATTGTGTGAAGATAATTAACAGTACGCCAATTAACAGACACACTATAAGACATTTATATTAGTGTGCAAATTGGAATAACTGTTATTGACTAATTACTTTAATATTAAGTAAATTTGAATAATATTTATTCAAGTGAGAAAGTAATTACCTATGAAAGCACATGGAGTTGAAAACACGTGGCTTGGAAAGAACTGGAAACTGGAAGTTCGTGTCCCCCCCCCCCAAAAGTGGTCAATTTTCTAGTAAAATCTAGAACGTTTTAACTTGTAAAAATAAGTCGTGTGCGTGGATTTATAAAAGCACGGGTGAGCTGTGAGTTACGCTGTCTTTCACAGTCTTTAATGGCAGTCTCTAATAAGGAGTCTCTCGTAATCTCTGGGAGTCGGAGTGTATCGTCGAGGAAGCGGCTGAATTAGACGACGAGTACAAGCACGGAGTTGGAGATCTTCAACGACCAATACCTGTCAACGAAGACTGAATCAAGAGCAACTTGGACGGACACAATGCTAGAGAGGAAACCCTGACAACGACATACCATCTTAAGAAAATAATGCCTGGTGTGGAAGCCACAGCAGGCCCGCGAGATCATCCGGATGATCAAATTCGCTCCACAAAATTCAGGAAAGTAGAATTATAAAACGCTTTATAAAATACGAAAACTTAAATGTCTATTTGATACTAACTATCAAAATTTCAAATGTATATATATATATTTTTTAAATTCGCACTCCTATTTTTCGCAGATCACTCAATGAGAATTTTATTTCTGCAAGCGCAGTCACCTTCAAAACTGTTACCTTGCAATATATATTTGTCGTAGTTAGTTATAAAAACAATTTTTACATATGAGAATCAGTCTATTGGGTTGCACTCTTTTACTCCAAATACTTTGAGTAACTTTAATAAACGCACACAATTAACATGTATGCTTGCAAACATAAAAATACTGTAGTTGATAATATCAAGGAAGATTCAAGACAAAATATAGTAATAATTGGCACCTTGATTTGTTAAAAAGTGGGATCAGGTCAAAGTCCAAAAGTCAACAAAATTTCAACAGAGCCTTATGAAATACGGCTGCACCAAAAAAAAAAAGATTTGGTTAGCATAAAGCTTTAATATTGAGAGTACGTGGTGCGTGTGTGTGTGTGTGTGTGTGTGTGTGTGTGTGTGATGTTTTCATAATAGCCACATAAAAAACAATAGCTATTGCAATGTTAGGCCTATACCGTATAGTAAAGTTAAACTTATTTTATATTATAAGGTCAGACTTAAGCATAAAACCTTACCCTGCCAACTACAAAACGATTAGGCGAATAGGGAATTATACACACCGAATAATCCGAAATTGATTATGATAGAAAATCAGAAACATCAATAGGGGCTATTCAAGAAAAAACTACTTTTAAATTCAAACATACTAATGAATCATCATCTCCACTACAGGGATTAGGCCCTAGTAGGCCTGTTCCGGAACCCATCTCCTCCTCGGTCTACCAACTTCTCTCTTTCCACTCGGCTTGTACTTGAGAGCTACCACTGGCAATCTGGTATCTGGCATTCGGGCCACATGTCCACACCATCTCCTCTTATACTCCTTAATCGTCTCATTTAAAGACTGGATCTTTAAGTCTTGTCTAATGTCTATGTTTCTTCTCCTATCGAGAAGGGAGAATCCTTAAACACTTCTCAGAAATCTCATTTCGGCAGCTTGAATTTTCTTTTCTTCCCCTTTACCGGGGGTCCATGTCTCACTTGCGTAAAGGAATGTCGGAACAGCTACTGTTTTATAAAATTTCATACGAGTTTCCTTCCGAATTTTATTTCGTAAATTTCTATGAATTGTCCCACAGACGGATCTAAACTTTGATAGTTTATTAACGCAATCGGCATCAACGTTGTATGAGATGTTATATCCCAGATAATTAAAATAACAAACTTGTTCCAAAGTTTGATTGTCTACCACAATTTTTGTTCTAATTGGACGTTTACCTAGAAACCCCATGGTTTTTCATTTAGCGGCAGAGATCCTCAGCTCATAATTTCGCAAAAAAGTATTAAATGTAAATATCGCCTTTTGTAACTGGTCTTCCGTTTCTTGTATTACTACCTTATCATCTGCGTACAGTAGGTAATTTACATAAATATCTCCTTGAAGCTGTATTCCTGAGTCAACCTTATTCTTCCATAGTCGTAAGGCGTCGTCGATATAAATATTAAAAAGTGTCGGTGAAATAGGACACCCTTGTCTAACACCTTTATTTGTAGGAATATCCTCTATCAACCTACCATTTAAATCTAGGGTAATGGAAGTTCTGTTATATAGACTCTGGAGCACTGCAATTAATTGTGTGGGAAAACCTCTTCGTTCCATGATATTCCTTAGTAGTGATCGCCTAACATTATCAAAAGCCTTTGCTATATCTACAAAAGCAAGATACGTTTCCCGGTTGTACTCTCTTCTTTTCTCAATTATCAACTTAAGAGTAAAAATTGCATCTATACACGATCTTCCTTTTCGAAATCCGTTCTGTTCTTCTAACAATAATACCTCTGTAATTGGTTTCAATCTTCCATTTACTATTCTGGCGTAAAGCTTATATGTTGTGTCGAGGATGGATATTCCTCTATAATTATCTGTCCTTGATCGATCCTCTCTCTTAAATAATGAGATAACTCTTGCTCTAAACCATTCTTTTGGAACTGGGTGCTCCTTCAAGCACATATTCAGGAAATGTAACAGACGTAACTGCAATAAAATGCCTCCGTATTTCAAAAGTTCTAAATTAATGACATTCAATCCTGGTGAAGTGCGATTCTTAGATTCTCTCAATGCCTGTAGTAATTCCTCTAGAGTTTTTGCATCAATACTCTCTGCATCATATTCCGTGATCACACCTTCTTCTTCATCCTCATTATACCAAAGTTGAGTATAATGTTTCTTTCATAATTCCACTGTAATTGGGTTGACAGACACCTCTTCTCTTTCATTTCCATTCAACATCTTCATTATTTTGTAAGCCATAACTTCTCTACCATGAACATCATGTTCAATATTGGAAATGAATCTCTCCCAGAATTGTCTGTGCGCTTGCCTAACAATCGTTTTTGCTCTATTTCTGACTTCCTTATACGTTTCCGCATTCGTAGGATATGGGGAATTTAGATATTTAAGATATACTTTTTGTTTTTCAGCTACTGCTTCTTCAATTTCCTCTGCCCATATTTTTAAACCTTTCCTTTTTCTAAACATTTTCTTTACACCTATTGCTTCATTGGCTGCTTGCACTATTATCCGTTTCATATTTCTCCACTCTTCTTCTATACTGTTGCCTGAAGGTATGCTATTCAAGTGCCTTTATAACCTATCTTGATAAAGTCTTCGAATACTTTCCTGTTCGAGTAAATATACTTCAAAAACCTCTTTATTCTCCTGTCTTGTAGATGTTTTAATTTTCTTGCATTTCATGTATAACCTTATTTGTGAGATTACCAAGTAGTGATCAGAGAAACATCATAGCCTCTATATACTCTCGTGCCAATTTTTTGCTGATGATGATATAATCTATTAAGGATCTAAATCCTCTTGATTTATTTGCAGAACTCAACATACTAATGAAATCAGATTAAAATACACTTGGGTTTATACGATTTTCCAAAATCTCACATTTTTAAGAAACTAACTTACAAATTAAATAGGAACGTATTTTTCAAAGCACACTGTTCCGATACTTAAAGAATGATTAAATTGAAGTGTTACTTTATGTAATAGTTTATTTGTGTGAACCGAATAACTTCTTCTTCTTCCTCTGGCTCTACATCCCTCTATGAGATTTGGCCTCTTCAAAAATCTTACACCATTCCTCTCTATTGTGAGCAACAATCTTCCAACCTCTAATCCCAAGGTTCGCAGGTCCTTCTCAACACATTCCATCCACCTCTTTCTCGGTCTTCCTCTGGACGTAGTTTCCATCCTGTGATAGCTCTTGTAGTTCTGGTGTTCTCTATTTTATAAATATGTCCTAGCCATCTAATTCTCGGTGATACTCTGCCAGCTATCTCTGTGCTACGAGAGCTATCTCTGTGATACATCACAGAGATAGCTCTCGTATTTGTGGTCTTCACTATTCTATAAATATGTCATAACCATCATATTCTCAAACAGAATTATCACTGGTGCACACCGCTATAGAAAAATTATTCCGATTAGCGTTTTCAAGCTTTATCTTTATCTTTAACTTTATCCACTATGTTGGTGTTATAGTTATTATTCCTTAAAATTCCAGATAGAAACAAAAGATAAGGAGTTAAAAACGATAAAGGGAATGACGATCTGACGATGAGCTGAGAAGCTTGAAAGCGCTAATCGGAATAATTTTACTTCCATATTCCATAAGGAAATTGAAGTATGGTGATGGCAAAAAAAATCGTGTTCGAGATAATTGCAGATTCTGATTATACTACCCTCAAAACATGAAAAAAAGTAATTTTTCGAAAAGTGTCTGTGTGGTGTGTCTATGAGTCTGTGTGTCTGTAGATTTTTTTATGGCAAACGATAACAGCCGCAAATTCAAACAGAATCAAATAACTTTTAGCATACAGCCCTGAATTGTAGAGTACTCAAGAACTGCTGTTTTTGTTGAAGATCAGTTAAGGGAAAGGGGTAGTTTACCGGCAACTTTTTTTTATCAAGGGTAATTTTTTTCTATGGCAAACGATAACAGCCGCAAATTCAAACGTAATCAAATAACGTTTCGCATACAGCCCTGAATTGCAGAGTTCTCAAGACCTGTTGTTTTTTGTGAAGATCGGTTAAGGGAAAGTGGTAGTTTACGAGCCACATTTATGTTTTAACAAGGGTGATATTTTATATGACGAACGATAACTGCCGCACATTCAAACAGAATCAAATAATGTTTTGCATGCATCCCTGAATTATAGAGTACTAAAAGCTTGTTGATTTTGGTGAAGATCGGTTAAGGGAAAGGGGTAGTTTACCGGCAACGTTTTATGTTTTAACAAGGGTAATTTGTAATTTGACGAACGATAACTGCCGTAAATTCAAAGAGAATCAAATACTTTTCTGCACACCTTCCTGACGTATAGAGTACTCAATGTCTGTTGATTTTGGTGAAGATCGGTTAAGAGAAAAGGGTAGTTTACCTGCAAGTTTTATGTTCTTAAAGGGTTTATTTTTATGACGAATGATAACTGCCGCATATTCAAAGAGAATCAAATAATGTTTCGCATGCATTCCTGAAGTTGTAATTTCACAAGTTCTGTTAATTTTGGTGAAAATCGGTTAAGGGGAAGGGGTAGTTTACCTGCAACGTTTTATGTTTTAACAAGAGTAACTTTTTCAATGACGAACGATAACTGCCGTAAATTCAAAGACAATCAAATAATGTTTTGCATACGTTCCTGCATTGTATAGTACTGAAGGTCGATTGATTTTGGTGAAGATCGGTTAAGGCAGACGGGTAGTTTACCTGCCACCTTTAATGTTTTAACAAGAGTAATTGTTTCTATGACGAACGATAACTGCCGCACATTCAAACAGAATCAAATAATTTTTTACATATATGCCTGAGTTGTAGAAGACTCAAGGTCTATTGATTTTGGTGAAGATCGGTTACGGGAAAAGGGCAGTTTACCTTAAACATTTTTGTTGTAACAAGAGTAAATTACTTAAGTTTGATAAATAAAGTATCCTGATAAGAAGATCTTAATAATCCACTGTAGAAACATAGATGAAATAAATGGAGAGGATAGTTGAACGGGTTGGGGGTAATTTTCTATAAATGAAAATTATAGTTGAAAGGGGAGGTGATAATTTTTATATGTGTACTACGTTATCGGCAACAAAGTAGTAGTTTGATGTTAAAATTCCTTCCCGTCCTGTTTGGCCATAGTCCAATGTTTTCTGCAAAACCAGACATTTCGGCAGTGCCGTCGACTGCCATCATCAGTGAAAATCGAGTGGGATAACGTGTAGTGGTATACGTTAGTGACCACAGTACTGTGGTTAAGGCTGAAGCAATAAGTGGAAAGAAGTGGTTTCTATGGAAACATTTCATTTCGTAAGTGATTTTAAATATAAATCTTAGAACATGAAAGTCATGTATGGTTCTCCGTACCGATATTTTCTATAGTGGTGTGCAACAGTGATAATTCTGTTTGTGATTATAACCACTAACACAACTTTCTTATTTACACATCTAATTCTCGGTGACTTAAAACAAACTTTTCTACGTTTTCGCTTCTTTTTAACGTATGACGTTCAAGATTCATACGGATGTGCTAAGTGCCGAATCGAATTCCATTATCTTAAAAACAATGGAGGTATTTAGTTTTTATGACTAATTTCCATAACTAAAATCTTTTTTAAAACAAATCTAAAAGAATTTGATCTACACAGATATGGTATATGTCTGCAATTTGGTGTGATAAAAAAAAGGACATTGGCAATCAGAATTTTGAATTTCACTTTAATAAAGTAATACAAGAAAAACTCCACTAGCTTTTTACATATAAATTGGAGAAAACTAAGCAAAACAGAATTTCAGTGAAAAGGACATTTTAGCAGAAGTTTAGTACATGGTAGCTGACATGTTATCAGAAGTTTCTCAATTAATGTTTTTGCCTTGTGAAACGGCAACAAATTTTTTGTCGTTCATATCTCCATAGCAACAAGTGAGACGGAATTCAATAACAAGCAACATTTTAGTAAATTAAATCAGATTTATTTTCTAGACAACAAATTTGTGTTCCAAATGTGTATCAGAATTCTGTGATAGATGTCAGTTAACGTATTCAATAAACACATAGTAACCTCTACACTATAATACGACTGGACGAAACAACATTGCTATTTATTTCCATAATAAACAAAATCATACAAACTGAAGGTGTTACTGATCTTTAGGATCAGTATTCATGTTTAGAACACACAGTATTCATATTAAACCTAATCACTACATACAAGTAAATATATTTATAATTAAGTATTTTAATTAGCGTTAAAGTCGAAAAGATTTTATTGTTACTGTAATGAAAAAAATATATGAACAAAAATAACACTGTTGCACACTACTATAGAAACATTTTTCCGCTCTTAGCGCTTTCAATCAGATCGGAAATCTATATATATAAAAGAGAAATACCACTGACTCACTCACTGACTCATCACGAAATCTCCGAAACTATAACACCTAGAAACTTGAAATTTGGCATGTAGGTTCCTTATGTGATGTAGGTATCCGCTAAGAAAGGATTTTTGGAAATTCGACCTTTAAAGGGGGAAAAAGGGGGGGACGTTTGCCTGACTAACTGACATAGAATCAACGTAGAGCAAAAACTACTGAATGGATGTCAATGAAACTTTGAACGTAGCTTCATCATAGGTCTTAGGTGCTCACTAAGAAACGGTTTTAAAAACTTTCACTCCTAAGGGGCAACCCCCCCCCCTATTGTATGTATGTATCTATGTATGTATGTTCCACATCTCCTCCTAAAACACTGGACCGATTTCAACCAAACTTGACACAAATATTTTACGCGACGGGAGAACCAACATAGAATAGGTGTTTTTTTCGACGGGGTCCTTTGGGGGGTTCTTTGGGGTCTTACACATCTCCTCCTAAACCACTGGACCGATTTCAACCAAACTTGGCACAAATATTTTACTCAACGGGAGAACCAACATAGGGTAGGTGTTTTTTCGATACGATCCTTCGGGGGGTCCTTTGGGGTCTTCCACATCTCCTCCTAAACCACTGGACCAATTTCAACCAAACTTGGCACAAATATTTTACGCAACGGGAGAACCAACATAGGACAAGTGTTTTTTCGATACGATCCTTTGGGGGGTCCTTTGGGTCTTAAAAACTATTAGATCTGGTTACTATGGCAACCCAATAGAATAGATTCTGGTTACCATAGCATCGGTGGAAGTTTCCCGCGTAGGAAATAGCGCGGGAGTCGTCCGACGGGCCTTCCCCGGAGTTCATCCACGGAACCCGGGGAGTCTTAGGTCGGATCCCGCGAAAGACGGCGGGACCAGAGTCCACGGTTCTTATAAATAAAGATATAGGTTATGATATCAAAGGTGGTGTATGCATCTTAAGAAACTTCTTAATAGTGTGTGAATTCAGAGTTGTTTCAGTTTGAATTTAAAAGTGGATAAGTTAAGATCGAAGTAAGTTATAAGCGAGTATAAAAAACAAAGTTTTGATAGCAAATGTATTCAGATCATAGTGTTCAGACAATATAAATGCACTTGCTTCAGTTTGAATTTAAAAATTGATAAGCTGAAATCTATAGAGGTATTGTATTGTTAGAATAAGTTTAGGAGACACTAATTTAACAAATGCCTTATTTCAACATTAACACAATGAATTATAAAAGACAGTAGATACGCCGCGCGTGCAAGTACTGTAGACATTTTATTGAAAACTAATTTAGCTGTTCGCCCTCTCCCAGAGTTAGAAATCGAGCAGGAGCATCACGCGCAACAGAATTCTTCTCCAGATATAAGAATACAGTTTATGACATGTTCTTAAACAGGTGCGCTACAGAGTATTCCTCCAGTGAGAATGCGAACGTAACAATATAAGGAAGATTATACAGTATACAAGTAATATAACGTTAGAACAAGAATAGGTGTCTATGAGCCTATGAATAAATTATGAACCCGAGCAACGCTGGGTAAATCGGCTAGATATAGATATCTATATAAGCCAAATACCACTGACTGACTCACTGATCACGATATCTCTGAAACCACTGAATGGATATCAATGAAACTTTGAACATAGCTTCATCATAGGTCTTAGGTGCTCACTAAGAAACGGTTTTAAAAACTTTCACTCCTAAGGGGCAAAAAACCAAATACTGAAATTTATAGCGGGAATTGCATACTTGGTAAATGAAGTGGTTGACATCTCAGTTTAGTGGAAACCCCGAATACATTTAGTTCTGAGTTTTTAATCATTGTTTTAAATTGAAAAACTTCGTTGTTTGCAGGTTCTTATAGTCGAGAAAATTTCGAAGTTCAATTAATTAATAAATGTATGTCCTTTTTTTTCTCGGAAACGGCTCTAACGATTTTCTCGAAATAAATAATAAATAGCTGTTGCTATGAATGTAAATAAACAAACTAAGAGTTGAGAATTTGTACAATCTATCTAATCCTATACTATTAAGCTAGCAATAATTGTACAATTACGTACAACGTGAAACTCCGTAGCGAAGCACGGTATTTTGCTAGTATACAATAAAGGAACTAGACAACTTCTTTATACCCCCACTTTCCGTACAGCGCGTTCACATTTTTGTAAACAAGCTTGTATTTAAACGCTCTTACTGGCTATCAGTAACTAGCAAGTTCAGTCACCCGTGTCGATATTTTTACATATAATATAACATGATAGCACATGATGATAGCAGATATGGAATATTTTTAAAATAAGGGTAACTAACTGAAAAGAATGAGTGACCGCGCCCATAGGCGGTGATAGGACCGAAAAGAGTGTTTACCTGTTGTCGTTTGCGTTAGAATTATTGAAACTAAGAGGGAACGTTCTGGCAATATATTGTATACCAAAACTGTACCGGAAAGAACTTACAGTTAAAAGTAATGGAGTAAGAGAGGTTTAAAACGTTAGGTGTAGGAAAGAATGCACACACACACACACACACACAGAATGTACAAATACCGACACGGGTGACTGAACTCGCTAGTTACTGATAACCAGTAAGGGAGTTTAACTAGAAGCTTGTTTATAAAAACGGTTACGCCCTGTGAGGCAAGTGGAGTTGACTAGTTTCTTTATTGTATATCCCGATCAGATGATGAGCTGTGGTGCTTGAAAGCGTTAATCGGAAAAACGTTTCTTTAGTGGTGAGCAACAGTGTTATTTCTGGTTGTGATTATAATCAATAACATACTTTATTAATTAAATACAAAATATTTGAGTTAAAAAATAAACAACATAATGTACACAATAATATTGATCAGTATGTGTATAAATTTAAGTTTTAAGGTTTTTTGTATTATTTAAGCTTCATGTTTTAATACAAAACACTAATATCAAAGTTTTTTAGGGATAAATAACAGATGCGGAAGTAACGAGATTTTTTTACAAAAATATATTATTACTATACAGACTTTTATAAACACAAATGTTTTGAATGATAAAAGACAATTTTTGGTGTTCAATAACACGTCGGATACATAATTCTATCCGTTATTACAAGCTTTTTTTTCGCATCGTGGTAGTACTATATTTTCAATATTATTAGTTGCACAGGTGTGACACTAAAGTTTACGTAAAATTAAAATTATTTACGAGACAAAATCTCAACTTTATCTTAAGGTAGTGCGTATACTTAACCGAGAATCAAAATTACCGTATAGTTGGCTGATGGTTAACCATATACTCTAATCATCAAATCATTTGGCTGATCACCATCTGTTTAAAATAACTGAATTGTTACTCAAATTTGTGTAACAGCATTGCCACAAACGTTATTTCCTCCTATACACTCTTCCAAAGAGAACCGTCTCTTGTTCCGTAATAGTATAAAATTTTATGTAATTTCCTCCCTAAATTTTTCCCACTAAACTATTTCTTCGATACCATAATCTTATAAAATTTTTATTAAAGTAAATGCCATAGCCAACAATCCTACCTCTAGATAAAGCGAATTGGATACTTCATTTTTCCTTTGCCATTCTTGCTCGGTATGTCTTAGAAACAATGCAATACGTAACTTATCAAACAAAAATTATATTAAAAATTAACTTTTAAAGTCTTATGGTGAAGCGTGTGTCGTTTATTTTTGTAGTTGTCCAAAACATGAGTTGAAGAGAACAAAATATTACCGTGTAGAAGTGATTTGTAATCCTTTCTATAAGTGAGGAAATCGTTCCTAATAGAAGTCTAAATTGTAAACTGTTTAGGCAGGGCGGTACCAAAATATTGTTCGACAGTTGGCCTAGAACTATATCTGTTGAGTCGTTTTGACTTTAAATAAAGCTTATCGAATTATGGACAATTGGATATATAATGTTTAATAAAGCTTTTCTATTCTAGATTACACTCTCTGTTTTGTGTCTCCACTATTTAAATCAACAATTTACAATAACCTTTCAATAATAATTATACATGTCTCTCTTTTAATCGGGTTTTCAAAGAACTGGCAGTAACCTGTGAACAAACGTTGCTAAAGTAAGGAAAACAATGATTTCGTGTATTACGAACCTACATTTTTTGTCTATTTGTTTTATGCTAGTAACAAAGAATCCACTTATACTTTCTACTCCCTTGATGGCTACTAAATCTTGTTTACTACTTTTTTTTTAGTGCTGTTGATACAAAGTATGAGGTACTAACAACATCTGTATTGTAAATGTCTTATATGAAATTCAATTTTTTAACCCATCAAGTGGTTTGCTGATAAAGATGGTTCAAAAAACACTTCAAAAAAATACGTAACTCGCGTGATTTAATTTTTGATATTATAAAGTATTTAATATTAGTGTTTTTTCCTTTTGAGAAAGAATTGAGTTCTCCTTTAATAATATCAGAAACAGAGAAAGGGCCAAATTGAAAAAGTTTTTTGTAACTTGTCCTGAACACTGAGTAAAAGTTTATATAATTGAAATCTACTTTGGTGGAATCAAATACAAAAACGCTCGCACTCTGCACACACGAACTCACAACAACACATGTTTAATTCACAGTACTATGCACAACAGCGTACACTAATTACCTGTAACACTCGAAGTAATATGAATAGAAAATAATAGTAAAACATAGAAATAGAGTACGGAAATATTTCATAACAAAAGCAAAAACTTTTATGGAATTAATTGATAGACTCTTGCCGCTTTTTGTACAGTCATGAAAATCGATTGGAATAAACTTTTTAAATTCATAGTACAAACATCAATGAGGAAGCTTGCATTAGTCTGCAAAAAACAAGCTCCATTGTAGAAGTAATGTTTGTGCCATAGGACGTGTTATAAGCGTAACAATTAAGTTAACAATTAACTTTGTTAATAGGATCGTATTCATAGTGATATTATAAAAATTGAAATCTATTGTGGAAGACCAGATATATCAATATTAAGACTTGCTTGCGGCAAACACCCTCATATTACAATATGATTATTTTAATATGAGTGTGAGTGTGTTATGTTATTACACATAGTTATATAATTATCCACTCCATTACATTCGACCAACTATAAGTCACGAAGTTCAATAATATTACTATAGTCTGTAACAAAATTAAACAACTAAGTTTATACATTGGTTTCAACAAAGATCTATAATAATAGTATCTTACCACACAGAACAATCCTTTTGTAGGCATGAACACTAATGTATTGACGTCACTAGTACAATTAGCTGAAAAACTGAACTGACAAACCTGACTCCTTTCGCAATGGCAATATTGTATAGTTAGTTTAGATAACTGTAAAGCTTAATGTTAATCAAAAGGTTTAGCAACATTTTACGTTAGTCGGACAATGCCTAGAAGCCTCAGATAGTCATTCCCGGACTTTCCTAACTCTCCAGACTCTGGAATATAGCAAATATATAATTGCCTGACAACCACCGCGTAACAGCTCTCATGTAAAATTGAGATGTTATTTACGTCTCGTTAGTGTTAGCAGATGTTAATAACGGGAACATTTAGGATACGTGAAGATTACTTTGGAATTGAGAAATTTATACGGTACATAGACGCATCGGCCCTGAGCCCAATTGTGTGATTGACAGCGATGTATTTTGTAGCGCAGTGTTGCAGTAATACTGGAGTTAGAACAGGATGATATTAGGACGTAATTTGTTATAGACTGGAATTTAAAACTTTACTGTTTACTCGTTTATTTTGTGATGTTTAAATTGCACGTGCGACCTCATCGAATTTTTACGACGATCAGACGAGTTGCAACACATGGTCGAATAAATAGTTTAGAAACCGTTAATCAAAACGTTAGTAGCATTTTTAATTAACAAACCAAACATACAGACTACAACAATGTTCTAAGTTTACAATTGCCAGCTACAATCTGTCGGAAACAATAATACAAGTCACCAATTGCAAATGTCTTTTCCTTAGTTCTCTTCTTTCAGGGACTAGGCTAATCACCTGTTCCTATCCCAAAGGAATATATTACACTTCACCAACTCTTCTTAGGTCTTCCTGGTACTTTGTTTCCCAACACGGTTGTGCTGCAAAACGTCCTTATGCAACCTCTCATCTAGTTCCAATTCACATTAGCAATCCACCTCTCTTTGTTCTCTGCATTACAGTCTTGAATATTAAAAATGTTTAACTCTTTACCGCTGTCTTAATTGTTAAGTCTATCCCTCCGTGTGTAGGCTTTAACAGACCGCATGAATCTTATCTCCGATACATGAAACCTGTATTCTAATCAGATGTTTTTTCACTGAAAGCCAAGTTTCAGAAGTATACAATAACACTGGCACAACATTACCTTATATTCAGTCAAGTCGCTTTCCCTTTTTCTTGACAACACTTAAGCCAAATTGTGATCAACATCATAATCTACATCATACGTGATGTCACAGCCAAGATAGCGGGAATGTGACACTTGCTGTATACTCTTATTTTCCAATAAAATCCTAAAACGCAATGTGTATTTTCCAACAAATGCTATAGATTCTGTCTTCTGCACAAAAATTTTCATGTTGCAATTAGAACAGACTTGCTGTAAATAGAACATTGATCTCTGGAGCTTGCGTTCGTTGTTTTGGGTCATTACTTTATCATCCGCAAAGAGCATTCTACTGAATTGTGTTCTTTTATTTATTTTTATTCCCGGATTCACTTGAAATTTCCACTCTCTGTGTTGTCAATATAGATTTCAAACAGTGTTGGAGACACGCTACAACCATGGTGCTCTCTCTGATTAATTTAAATCTCTTCTGTCAAATCCTCTCCTATAGGCAAATACTATGCTTGTACAAAAATGTAGGATATACCTACTAAATATTTACGATAACCATTCGCACACATAATGTCCCACCTTTGTTAAAGCCAGTAATAACTCTGGCTGATCTTCTTTCAGCCGGGATCCTGCATCTCGTTCAGCATCTATTCAGCAAATGTATCAGCCTAAACTTTAACAGTATACTAGTGTATTTCAGCAATTCTCAGTTTATCTCATCCAAACTAGCTGTTTTCCTATTCTTCACGGATGAAAGTATTCCTTCTGGTTCCTCAAATGTTCTTGTATCTACGCCTATGTCCTCTCCTATGTCAATTATTGGAAATGTACTATAATATAATATACGATTTTCATTACACACAAAATAGCGGTGACAAATAAAATTTACTGAATCGTAAATCGAAGCTACGTGTCGACCGTTTCCAACGAAACTCCGGTATTTGTACACAACCAAGGCCGCTGTGTGGCTTACTGATATTGTCGGATAGTTCCACACTTCTATAGATTTCTCAATGCGTGAAGAACTCAATTGAAAGGGGAACGACAAGCCAGTATGTCGTGGCTACACTGTCACCTGATCTGGCAAACCACGTACATGACTGTCACACAAGTTGTTCGCCTCACAGGCGCACAAATATTTATGAAAATACGATTTTATTAAATTGTAAACTGAGTAAAGGAGACAAATAGAAGTATTCAGTTTGTATGCTATGACTTTACCTGCCCTGCAAACAACTTACAAGTCTGGCAGACAAGCTGATTGCCCCACAGCCGTAACAGTTTTTACCAAAACATGTAAATGTAAGTTTGAAAAACTGATAAACGAGTTCTTATTTCTTAAGTGTTTAGAATACTGACTGATATTGTATTCTACTGTAGTACACGTCTCAGGTCTTTCGTGTGTAACAATATCGCTTTTTAATTAGCTAATAACGTATGTCTACCTTTCAGTATGCTCTCATGTCAATTAATCTAATTTCATAAATCAATAGATTATTCTAATGCGTCGTTTCAATCTAATACATAAATGTGACATATTTTCGTAGCGGCAGAGCTATTTACACACTATGCTTGAGTGTCAGTTGTAAGTGCATAGGTTGACACACGGAGTCAAATTGAAAAGTTCCCAACAAGAGACGCTGACACACGAATAACAATCTGTCCACAGATTTTTCAGCTGTAATACGTTTTCAGAAAACGTGCGTAATCCAGCTGTCGTCTTTTTATGAAAGGACAACGGGACGAAAAATGTGAGTCCATTTTAGTGACGCAGCGGAACACGTTGTTTTTATCAGTACAAAAACGATCATTTGCTACATATGTTATTTATTACTTACGTAACTAGACAATTGTAATAACGTCTTCACCGCCAACTTGCTAGTATTAAATATTAAATTAATTTCACATATTTTTAGGAGATTGTATATTGTACAAGATGCGAATGTGTGAGTGTGTATCACAAGGCAAGGAAGATATAAAACGCACTCTGCAGTTTAATCAACATCTGCTCGCTTTGAAAATGTTCCGGGATTACGGAACGAAACGTCGACAATATAAACATCACAGTGTATATAAATCACTATGTCATACACGGATGTATATATGTATATATTATGTGCGCGCGCGCGCGTGTGTAGTCATTTAATTATTAAGCTAACAATTTTCTAAAACGACGGCCTAAGGTTGTTGATGTTTTAAATAAAAATAAACGAAAGTGATGATGAATTAAAGGAAAGCGTTTAACAGAATTCGACTGAATGTTCCGTTACGATAATCGTTTCAATAAAACTTGTAAGGCTAATGTCAAATGATAAAATGGTTTAACAAATACAAAAGAAATGTATCATTTTTATAAATATTGCGGGAAACCTCTCACTTATGCTGCTCGTAAATGTTTTTGTCGTGGACGTTCAACAGTGGTGTGACGATGACGGGTTTCTCGTAACTTTGAATGGTGTTTTGTTGATTTATTCGCCATTAGTGTTCCTATGACTTTCACGGCCGTCGTCCACGTAATTGTAAACATTATTCGCCGGGCAGTTAGGCCACGTTCTAACAGCTCGGCCAATAATGTTTCTAGCTATGTTATTCTCCATTATTTCAAAGATATAGAATTTCTTCAGTTTTCCCATTTAGTTTGGGGATTGTCTCCGTTCTTACAATCTCATTTGTTACTTCCTTTATCTGTACTTTTGCACAATCGAAAGCGTTTTTGCAAATCTGACATTATGGAGCCTCCTTATTTTAATAATAATTATTTTTCCCTCCACCAAATTTTTTCAAACGTTCGATGATTGTTCCAGCTAATGGTTTTATATACAATGGCTTGCATACTCATGCAAACTAGCACTATGTTTTATATCGTTCATTATCTATATACATAAAACTCAAAGTCTGTGGATTTATGGGTACTGAATACAAATCCACACCGTTACACCGATTGCCACCACATTTTGCACAGGTAACCTCTGACACAAGGCGAATAATACTGTCTAACTTGGAATTTGATATTTTGCCTTGTTTGCACGATTTAGGCCCTTTTACTAATGGTTTTTCGTTGACGAGTATAAAGATGTCAACAACACCATGGAGACCAGAATTAATTACCACAGTAACAAGTAAGTAAACAAATGATATTTAGCGGCATCGGAACTCTACCTTCATCCGTTCCTGCGGTTATTAATGTTTTTAATATGGGATTGTATCAATATATTTTTAGATCCATGTTTTTCGGTATCCAGGCCACTTATAGTATATAATTAGTAAAATAGTTTACCTTTTTCTTGTCCGTCTGGTGGCCTTTTCTCTATATTTAATTCAACGCGTTTCAGGACATATGCCCCATCATCAGGAATATCCCTTGTTGAAGTTCGTCGATCGTTAAAATATTAAAAACACTGTATATACAATTTTACACATAACAATAAATATAATATAAACATAATAACACATAAAGTACACAAATTTGAGACACACGCGATATCGGTGGTGCGCACCACCGATATCGCGTGTGTCTCAAATTTGTGTATTTTATGTGTTTTTATGTTTATATTATATTTATTGTTATGTGTAAAATTGTATATACAGTGTTTTTAATATTTTAACGATCGACGAACTTCAACAAGGGATATTCCTGATGATGGGGCATATGTCCTGAAACGCGTTGAATTAAATATAGAGAAAAGGCCACCAGACGGACAAGAAAAAGGTAAACTATTTTACTAATTATACAATATATTTTGTAATTTTGTGTACATATACGTCTATATATTTTGTAATTGTCTTAAACGATTATAAGATTTATGTTTATACTATTTCCGATGATGCAGTGAATAAGTAATGAAATATATTAAGTACTACTACTAAAGATGTCAACAAAACCTTGGAGACCAGAATTTATTACCATAGTAACAAATAAATAAATAAAAGCTGCATTGGAACTGTACATTTATCCATTCCTGCAGTACATTTTTGATATTTTATATAATATGCGATTGTATTGATATAATACGATATTGAAAAGAAGAAGTGTACTAATTGTAAACTGTCCTATTACTTAATCCAAAGTGAAAATACGTGTTGTTTTCATTTGTGAAGTTAGGTGACAACGGTTTCTGGTTTTTAGTTTACTGCTAAAATAAATAAAAGCCATGGTTGAGGAAAACAACGTTTAATGTGTTATAAAATGCTTCTAACACAGTAAAACTTAAAATAAAGAATTTAGCGTTTTTGATTTAACAGGTACTTTATAAATATCTCCAAAGGCTTTATAAAAGGGTACTTTCAAATCTCCAAAGGCTGTTGCACAAACGTAATAATTTAGTACAAGTTAAATTGGTACAATTGTTGAAAACAGCTTTGGATAGAATTTGACTAATGAGAACAAAATTCTTATACAAGCTGACAGAACGCCATAGAGAAGTAGACAATAAAAATTATATTAAAATACTTATTAAAAATCAAATATTCGCGTGCAAAGCCGCGGGTAACAGCTGGTATCTTATAAAATAACAAATACTAGAAAGCAATCGATAACAATACATATTACAACACATGTGTACTTGTTCGGTAATAAGTAGATACAAAGAGAAGAGTGACAGTGGTAGTATTATTAGTCGATTGTACTTAGTCCTTCTACTTCTACTCTCTACTTTCTATTTTTATTGCTGCTTCAGTCGGTAAGAGGCATTAGTAAAGTTAGAGTTTAGAGAGAAAAAGGAAAACAGACTGCGTAGTGTGATTAAAACAATTTTACCTGATTAAATAATGTTAATTTGGTTGACTTGATGTGTTTGTCGACAAGGGTACGTAAATTCATTAGTAGCCCTCAGTTTAATTTTACTTCGGTTAATGAAATTGAATTTTTAAAACAATCAGTTAGGCAGCTGATGTGATATATTGTGGTTTTGCCAAAACAAACTCTAATTTTGTTTCGATTTGGAAATTAGACATAGAACGTTTATTTTACAAACAACACAGTTACCCGGTATAAAACAAATAAACTCAATTATATTGTTGAAATTATTACACAACACTAATGAGAGAGTCAACTCCTCTGATAATAGTGGTTTGTAATAAATAATTGAATTTATTTTTGTAAATTCAATTATAAATCAATTTAGTTAAATTTATTTAATGTATAAACTTGTTAGGAATTAATAGAATTCTTATTAAAATATGATATTTAATTAGCTGAAGTTATTATTTTAGCTAATTTTGTAAATTTGTAGTTTAAATAAAAATTTTAACATCACAATGTTTTTCTTCTACATAATCTACTTCATTTATACGCGAGACAGGTCTTATTGCAATTCTTTAGTAACTATGCTGCTTGCAGAACCATTTATTTGGAGACTGTAGTGGTGTAGCGTCATAATGGTGTGACAAACTTACTTACACACACTCTAAAAAGAATCTTTCAGAAACTTTCACAGAAACTTGTGCTGATAATTATAGAATCGACATAAACGATCACACAGTCAAACGGTTGTGAATATCATATAGACGAATCTGGATACAAATAATTCTACAAGATACGCACGCACATGCACCACCAAAGCGCTTCCATTTTCTCTGTTTGTCACACACACACGCGCGCGCGCGCGTGCCGGCAAGAATAATCCTGCAAAAATAGGGTGTTTCCAATAAAGTGCCGATAAGTAACTTTCAATGCACGAACAAATGGGGTTTCATCTGAACCTGTGGAAGCACACAAGAGTCTCGAATCAGGCTATATAATTAGAAACTTTTCCATTGGTGAGTCACATAAAGTTACAGACTTTTCTTAATGGCTATACACAGCCATAAATACGACAACGCTTCACGCCTTCACATTCAGAGTTATTCATCTCTAAGTATAGTCTTATACGCCATGACAATTACACAACCATCTAGACAAGAAGATGGCCAACTTTTCCTTCTCCGGCCGGGGAGGAGAACTGAAAGGCTTTTAGATTTTTTTTTTAGAAAAAACACAAGAAAATGAAACAACAGAACGTCTGTTTACTATTTATTTGTTTTACTTAAAACAGTGTGGAAATATATGCGTTACGTTAGTAAAAAAAAATCGTGAAAAAATAAACACGGTACCTTACATTATAATGTAAATAAAGTAGCTACACCAGGAAACTACTTTCTGCGTTTTGAAAATTTTACATACATTACCCACAAAAGGGTTTACACCCAAAATACCTTCGCCTACGGTAATTCCAGAATATATACGGCAATAACAGAAAGCATATCACGGACACTACGTCGACCTCCGATTGTACTCCTGTTGCAGTCATGTCTATAAGCACACAGTCTATGTAACTAGTTTTTAGAAAATAAGAGAAGGAATATTGAATGTATGCAATACAAACAAGATGTTAGAGAATATTTCTAATTTAAGACAATGAGCATATTGCAAAATAGTCTACTGTGTTGAAGTCACGCCCGTTTCACTACGTAAATACTAAAGAAAAAGTAAAATTTCCTATTAAAATATGAGGTTTCCTTTTAAAAATTATATTAAAACTAAATTTCAAACCATAGCTGATGCTTTTATAAAAATGTTGTCAGAAAAATTACGTAACAGCGCATTGTATACAATTTCAATTATGTTTATGTTATGTTACTCAAAATTTATGTTTTGTTCTATCTAGTTATTAGATAAAATTCACCACTGCGGACAATACCTAAAAAAAAAACAATATTCATAATTTAAATTTAGCGTTTACAGTGACTGTACAGCGTTTAATAAGGTATATGATTTACTGTGAAGGTGTCTGACCAGTATTATATAAAAACACTTGACAAGAAAATTCTGTAATTAACAAAATTAATAGAACGGGAGAAGTAAGGTAATTATAAAATACCGATCGTTTATCAACGCCGCTACGTAAACATCTGTTGTTGACAGAACACATTTGTGATATTGGTAAATGTAATATTCATAACAACAAGGACGGAAAGTGTTAGCCAGTGGCTGCCAAATATATGGGCAAAATTTTCGGCCCTAACCATTTACAGTCTGTGACTTATTTACAACATTTAGGAAAGACAATGGCATGTCTCACATAAATACAAATGAAGTGATACATTTTGCAAAGGGTTAACTGCTGTCCATGCTTCGCAAGCACTCACCCCGAAATAAAGCAGCTTAGATTAATGATGATATTCATTTCTTACTTTCGTAAACTGCTGGCAGTAAATCACGTAAGCAACACTAGCAACAAATCTATTTTAATTAATTAATTAAAGAATTGCGCGTTATTGTTACTTAGAATTGACTTAAAGTTTTATTTCGGTGTGTGGAAAGCCTCACGTAGACCTACTACGGGCAGTGCTCCTGTACTATATTATATAATATGAAAATTACAATAAAGGAAAATGTAGAAGTAAAGTCTAATTCCTACGACATCGTTAACATGAAAATGGAAAGGTTTTCATGTTAACCTCTTCCCTTTCCTCTTTTTCTTTTCCTTCCCACACCCCATCATTCTCCTCTTTTCGTCGCCTTCTTCTTCGTTGTGTTCTTCTACCTCTTCTTTGCCTTCTCCTTTTCCTTATTCTCGTCTTTTATAGTCTACGTTTTGTTCAGCCAATCACCGTTCCTCTTCTTCAGAATCAGCTGTTCGGCAGCTCTCCTCCTTCTAGAATGTCTTACTCTTCCTCAAGTCTTGGTTTGCCCTAAAAGGTAACTATCTCTTCTTCATTTTACTAACCTGGTTTCTTTATCCTGCCTTTAGGTTTGTTCCACGTGTTTTTGTGCGCACAAACGTTTTCTCATTTATTCACACTGGCTTAAAATAATGTTAATTACAAACTGAAGTTTAAAACAAAATATATTAAACGACGGTTGTACAAAAATTATTTAACCTTTAATTTTCAACTACAATTTTCTTTCCTATGTGACGACGTTTTAAAGTAAGAAACAACAAAACACGAATATTATAATTTTACGAATGGCCATAATACAATATCTTTTTAAATTCCAAATTATACATATTTACATTATTGTGTTCAAGTAATGTAATAATATCGTAATTACTGTTAATAAATTTACATTCAGCAATCACCTATTATCACCGCTACTATTAAACTCATATCTTTTGCCTAAAAAGTAGCCCAGTATTACTTCTTGTCAAAAAATGTATAATAATTTACACAGCGTCAAATTCCAGAATAAACTAAACGTTTAGCGTTATACACCCAATATTGCACCGTAGTTATTACGTAAACAATGTAATATTATCAAGTATACAAGGCAGTTAATTTTCATTACCATTGTAATCAGTCTGAGTTTAAATTATTCATTCTTGAATAAACGCTCTTAATAATTCCACTGCCAGCTGCAATCCTGTGCACCCTGGATCCAATGTTTTGTTTTATTTTTGTTTTCAGTTATTTCGTTGCAGTCAGCCTCTACTTTTATACGCTCTCTTTTATTAAAATTTTAACATCTGCTTACCATCTGTAAGTCTTGAGAGTTTTATTGGGCAAATGATATGTTGTGATAATTATCATGATAATTCTACCATAGATTCGAGGTTTTCCAATAATATTGTTGCCATTTATTCTGTCTTTTAACGCTATCACCAGAGCCAATAGTGATCATGTTTGCTACTTAATATTACTAGTTGGAATTACCTTGTTTCGGTTGGAACTACCTCGTCTTGGTACACCAAGAGGTTCCATGTTTATTGAAAGCCTCAAACGCGGCTTCTTAGGGTTAATAATCCACAAAGATAACAAAATGAGTGTAATTAAATAATGCTCAAGTGTCTATTGTAAACACGGATTACATTTTTAAACGCCGAAATTGAGTTTCTAACACATTTAACCTAATGCTGGGTCAGATTCTGTGAACCTCGACAACATATGCTGTGCATCAGTGGACCGAAAAGCTATTTCCAATTATCATATTTGTTCAGTTCAGTTACAACCAACAATTTTATTATATTATTTTAATATCCACATTTTTAAAGGACCATTTACCGTAATTGTTACATGACTACTTGTTTTTGAATTGCATAGACGCAAAAAGCTGCAAAAAGCTGCAAGCAATCGCATTTTTGTACAAACCTCGGGCTAATATTGATCCCTAATACTTTCAAGTTCTCAATTCATGTTACAGAAACTCTATAAAGCAGTGTAGGTCATTACTTTATTACGAGGGTCATTCAATAAGTAAAGAGACAAACAGCTGTAGAAAAGAAATTAATTGTAGCAGCTGATTGAAACTTTCAGGAATGTTACCTGGCATCGTCATTGTGAGTTTTGATCAGCTGTTCAATAATATATTGCATAAACATAACCAATACAGTTTTATTTACGATGGAGTGTCCTCTTGAGGACAGTACTTTATAAAAATCGCTTTATGGCTGAAGGTGATGAATTTTTGAAAAGAATTTTAACGTGTGATGAAACTTGGATTCACTATTTTGAACCTGAGTCAAAGCGACAAAGCATGGAGTGGAAGCATCCCAGTTCACCCGCCAAAAAGAAATTCAAAACCCAGCTATCGGCTGGTAAGGTGATGTTAACCATCTTTTGGAGCTCCCAAGGCACAATTTTCTGTGATTACCTACAAGACCAGCGTACCATCAATAGTCAGTACTATTCTGACATGATTGTGAACAAAGTTAAAGTCCATTGAAAAAGAAATGTCCGGGATAATGCCCGCCCACACACGGCAAAACTGAGGCTCAAAACAATAAAAAAAGTAGGTTGGGAGATCCTACCTCATCCCCGTTATAGCCCTGACCTTGCCCCATCTGACTTTTTCTTGTTTAGCCCACTCAAGGAGACTTTGCGTGGTGTCAAGTTCAACAGCAATGAAGAAGTGAAGGAAAAAGTCCAAAACTGGCTTCGACGTCAAGGTAAAGAATTCTTTGCTGAGGGAATAAAAAAGCTTGTAAAGAGATGGGACAAGTGCATAGACGTTGCTGGAGATTACGTTGAAAAGTAAAAAAAAATTGTATTGATTGAATAAAATATTTTTGCTCCACAGCTGTTTGTGTGTTTACTTATTGAATGACCCTCGTATATTGCGTCCTCTATTTATGTTTTCAAATAAACAGCATTCATTAAAACAGATTATATATAACAAATGTGTCATATAAACACTGTAAACTATTAGAGCACTACTGTACGTTCATTAACGTACTACATTATTCATAGAATAATAAATTGTATGTGCTCTATAAATTAAATTGTATGACTTTGGAAAATAAATTACTAGTTGAATACCGGTATGATTACTTAACGCTCTTGAAAAGTCGAGAGCGCCATTCTACACGATTCTCGGCTAGCCGAGCAGGTGCAGCGTCTCTGTCAAGGCCGTGCAGTCAAGTAGCCTCTAGACTGTTTTTAGAATTCCGGGTGTAAGTCCGTGCAAAATTGTTGGATTCAAACTTTTCAGCCGTAAATTCAACGGCCATCTTCAGGAAAGAAAGCCGCAACACACTGACAAAGGTTTCGTAGTCAGTGACCACATTACTGTGTTTAAGCCTCTAGACTGTTCAAGAACTTAAAACTACGCAACTTAAGCCGACACGTCGTCAAAAGAATTAAAAATTATTCTGGAACATATATAAGTAACAGCGGCCGGCTTAGAAGTTAGTTACACCTGACGATATTGTATAATGCGTATCAAGTAAGTTGTTGCGGATTAGTGGATTATTGTATTATAATTAGTGTACAACTATAATAGTTTATATTTGTTATTGCGTGCGAACAAAATTAACTTGAATCGTTTTACGAGTGTAGCTTGTTGATTTTGAATTGTTCTTTGTGACTAATCCTGGTCTTCATTGGTGTCTGTGTTTTGTTTCCACTGTAAAATACGACGATCCGTGAGACCGTCGTAACAATATTTTTGGGAATCATTATACAAAAGGCTATTGCACTTAAAGTTTGTATTTGTTCATGTAACCTGTTTATGAAAGGTTTACTGCGAATCGAAAACTAATCCATTAATCGTAGATTATTATCAATATAATATTACCTACTTTACATGTGTAATCACTTAAACCTTCCGTCTAAAATGTCCAGTTATGATTTCTATGTTGTTTGTCTGGTGACTCTTGTGAACAGGATTAAAAAATAGCGTACGTATCTGGAAGCCTTTATACTCTTATTGGTAAATAGGCTATATGTTACAATATATGGTTTTAATGGATGTGAATACCTGGTAATCATGGCAAATATTATTTTTTAGTAACAAATAGAAGAGATTTACTTATCTTTTCTAGCAACGTTGTCCGAAATTCTGATGAATAAAAATATTGTAGGTGATGACTTCGACTAAAGCTTACTTGTTCACAAAGCCTTGCATGTGACATTGTCGACCAAAAGTTTTATTTCAAAGGAACCAGAGTTAGAGGAGTTAATTTTGCCTGATAGCTTCTGCTTAGGGAAAGATAAGATGTGAAGAATAATGTCAAACAATATAAAAGGTACGAAAAGGTATACAAAAGATACGTAAAATATCCGTTAGTGCTCATAATACACTTTAATAAATGTTAAGTTTAATACTTTAACTATAAAGTGTTTACTACTTACATACCCATAAACTGTAAGTGGAAATACAAACGTTAATAGCCAATTACAATGCACATTTTAAAAAGTAAGACGCTTAAATACCTCTCACATTTAAAGATGAATATGTGTTGCTATCTACAAAATGTTGCTGTCACTAGAGTAAACAACAAGTACAGTAAATAAAATTGTAGCTTTACGTTTTACCCATTCCTTATTTGTAAGGTATTTAAAATGTAGTACTCAAATTTAGTGTTATTTTTAATTTTGCCGTGTAAACACAGGCATATCACTACAGAACTTTGCAATATTTACAGAATAATTCAGCTTTCTTCTATTGAAAGATGTAAACCATTGATCACAATAATTTTATATTTCTGTGGTTTTTAACTCCAAATAAATGCTAGTGTATTTCTATTACTTGTTTGTTCTGTAAGGTAGTAGAAGTATGGTGATGGAGAAAAAAATCTTGTTCGAGATCAGCGCTGATTCTGATTATACTAGCCTCGTAATATGAAGAAAAGTCATTTTCCGTAAAGTGTCTGTGTGTCTATGTGCAAAATTTTAGCTATGGAAAACGGCAACTGCTGTAAATTCAAACAGAATGAAATGATTTTTTGCATGTTTGTCTGCGTTGTGGAGGACTCAAGGCCTATTGATTTTGGTGAAGATCGATTCAAGAAGAGGTTTAGTTTACCTGCAACGTTTTACGTTTTAACAAGAGTAAAGTAGTTAATATTAAGAAATAAAGTATCCTAAAAAGAAGGTCATAATAATCCACTGTAGAAAGGTAGATGAAATATCTATAAATGAAAAGGGTAGCTAAATGGGAAGGGGGTAATTTTTTTACGTTAGGTATTGACTTAATGAGTTTGATAAAATCAAATAAAAAGGCATTTTATCTTTTTCAAACAATTGTAATTGTAAAAAATAAAAGAATTTTGTTGGTAGGCAATACAATTATTATTTTTTTAAATTTAAATATCTATGCGTCAAGATCCGCATCCACGGCCCAGCAGGCCACAAAATAATTCGTGGTCACATAATTACATAATTATATAAGTATGTAATTAATGCGTGATTATCTGCATAGTTCAGTTGCTTTATAAGAATGAAGTGCCTAATTTTTATAGATAAAGTGGCTCGGAAATAACATTATATTAAACGATTACCTCTTTGAGGGTGGGGGATATTTTTTTAGAAATTATCGAACTGAATTCAAGTATATGATTTGAAATGCAGCCTAAATCTTAGAACATGGAAGTCGTGTATGGTTCTCTATACGAATATTCATTTTTACTACTTATATCTAAAACAACTCACTGAGTTCTCAGACAATTTAACTTACCCTTCAAATAGATAATAACCTAATATATTGGGAAAATTAATTCAGTGGTTAGAATATTTCCATATTTTTATCTATCTTCGTTTCCTCCAAAAAGTCAACCAAGTAAACCTACTCCAGCTTCAAGTAGTCGATCATTGTTTTCTTGCTTTAACAAGGCGTTAAAAGACACCCACCCATGGACTTCTGAGCACTGTTGATAAAAATCTAAAACAAATTTGTTTTGGTTAGTAACAGATGTGAATTAACTTTTGTAGCAGATTATTAACAGAATTTTACCTTGTTTATTTTAGTAAATGAATCTGGATATTTGTCAAGATATGCCTAAAAATATTTGACAAATAGAATTTTTTAAAGTTTTTAGAACGTTTGAATATGTTTTGTGGAAACAATAGGCTTTATCTACATAATGCACAGAGTGAATCCCAAAAATAAAATTATTCAACAATTTTTATAAGCTGTCATTGATAAGCTACCATAGGGTATCATTTAACATTGTTTGCTGTGATCCATTCCCTCTTGTAATTGAATCAAAGTTATTATGTAGATTAATAAAATTATATCTTCATTAAATATTTACTCAATTTTTGTTAAAACGTTAATTAGTTACAAAAAAATGATATGGCTTTGATCGAGTCACGTATTAGAAGTATAAAAAAAAATGAATGAGAATTTTTGTGGTAAAAACCGTACAAATATTTACACAGCGTGGATGTTATTGATTACAAACACACAAATTTACATCTGTTGCTAAACAATATTTAAAAATAATTTGCTTAATAAAATATAAATATTGTTTTTTATTATTTAACGAGAGAATTGCCAACCAATTTTTATAAACACATATTGTAAAAACATGCCAGTTTACACAGTATGACAGTTTATTTATCTTTCATCAATTAGCAAGTATAACGCGATATTGAATTAAAATTATATAACATGGTCCCGCATAAGTAAACACATCTGCCATAATTTTTTCATTTGCTTAGGCGTTGCAAAGAAATTTCGTATGTTTGATAGTAAGAAAGAGAGGTAAGCTTATAAGCCTGCGTGTTTTTATGCGGCTAAGTAATAGTATTGGTAGTTTCGACACTCCCAAGTCCAACGTATTCCCCTTACAAATGTCTACTCATGGAGGGGTCTTTAACTGTCTTGTCTGATTGTAACCGAGATGCCCATCATTTTATCCATTTTCATGGGTTTATGATAATAATTAATTTTAATGGCAACTTTAAAGTAATCCCGCCTGTTAACGTGTAAACCTGATTACTTTTCTGTAGCGTCTACTATTCAAGGTGAGATGCCCCACCTGGAGAGACACCCCAGTAGGGGTATTTCTGCCGTAAAGCTGCAGAGTGCACCACAATTCCTACAGTAGCTTCATTTGGAGGGAAGACGTCTGTGCGTGAGGTTGCCGATTCGAATTGTGTGTTTTTCTAGGAATATTCTGTGACTAAGGTTAGTCTCTTCAGTTTTGCAACTCAAAGTTAATGTAGCACAATAAAATGTCTTATTTACTTTGTACTTTCTCTTTGGTTTCTACTTAGTTCTGTGTTTATACGAACAGAAAACATAACAAAGGATAATATCGTCTGACGTTCTCGCCATTTTGTTTCTTTTTGCGCTGGTCAGAATCTGGGGCATTTCTCCTTGACGTAAAGGAGAGATGCCCCATGGCGTCTCTCCTTCAAATAAAGGAATATAGCATCTCTCCTCTGCTTGAAGGAATGTTTATATTTTATAAAATTGAATCGCCTAAGGTATCGTATGTGTTTATAAAGACTTTAGTCGTAATTGTTTTATTTTAAATTACAAATAGTGTCCAGTTATTACAAATAATCTACTGTTGCTGGGGTTGAAATACATTTTGTTGTAGACAAGCGCAAAAAGAAACAAAATAGTGAGAATATCAGACGATATTATTCTTTGTTATGTTTTCTGTTCATATTAACACAGAACTAAGTAGAAACCAAAGAGAAAGTACAAAGTAAATAAGATATTGTATTGTGCTACATTAACTTTGAGTTGCAGAACTGAAGAGACTCACCTTAGTCACAGAATATTCCTAGAAAAACGCACAAATACGAATTGGCAACTTCACGCACAGACGTCTTCCCTCCAAACGTAGCTACTGTATGACTATGTTTTTCGAATGTTTATACATTTTCCTCTTCATGTTCATATTTGAAAAATTATTTTAGGTCAAGTTAAGGTTAAGTTTATGTTAAGGTTCATATAAAGATTCAAAACTTTAAGTTACCAGGCTAATGGTTGTTATAATTTACAATGTTTTCATATTAGTTTCAGGATATTATGATTTATTAAATAACTAAAATTCTACTTTATAATGTCAAACTATTAAATTAAGGTTTCAATTTCATTTGTTAGCCTTTAGTAAGCTTAATAATATTAGCCTTTAGTGTTACCACTGTATTAAGTTAAAAAAAAACTTAAATTAATTTTAGATAAATGATACAGTAATTTTGTAAATTTTATTTAATTATGTTGTGATATATTCTATTCTTTATAATAACAGAAATCAGTAATTGTTTTCAATAATGAATTTCCATAACAAAACTTTTCTCAAGAAAATAATGTCACTAGAACATGATCCATTATGGTTCGTTTAATTAAAAAGAAAAAACGTGCAAATAAAAATGTTTGTTCGTATTGTTTCTTATTTATTTGCCATTTATTGGTGTGGGGCATCTATCCCGTTCCACCGGGGCGTCTCACCTTGACCTCAAGGTGAGATGGCCAAATGCAGCAGTTAGGAATATTTGTGATTTTCAGCTAAGATATTAGTTATAGTAAAAGATAATTATTATATGAAAGAACAATAACTAAACATAGTATTTTAGGTGTTACAATTATAATACAAATAAATAGGTGCAGTTTATATGAGATTTAAATTTGCTGGGGTATCTCTCCTTAACTTTCCCTATTGTAGCCAATTGTAGTTTCCCTTACGCCAGGATTTAAGAACGTATGCCTATATATCGAGGTTTTGATATTCTGCAGCTTCTCCTGAGTACATCCATTAACATGGAATGGAGTCTTTTGACTAGTTGTGTGTGTGTGTGTGTGTGTGTGTGTGTGTGTGTGTGTGTGTGTGTGTGTGTGTGTGTGTGTGTGTGTGTGTGCACTTCTGAATTGTACGGCACCATATCTCTTATATAGCTGTGTACTGATGTAATTCTGTTCGTGGCATGTATTTTCTCGTTCGTCTATTCCAACAGATTCCATTTAGTCGCTTGGGTAACTCTTCGTTGTTAGTCTCTAAACATAAATATATAATTTTAATTATTTACAGTTTTTGATTATAAATATTTAATTAAACCGGATTTCAAAACATTTATTGACCTGAGTAGAGGCCCTGTATCAATAACATTAGCAAGTCATCACTGAGTAGATAAATTGGGATTTAAGCGCCTACGGACATCACGTAAGAGCAATTTATTTGAAGAAGACAAACGTTTAAGTAATTTTTTCTTCTGCTCCTACCATGTCGGAACATACACTGTAAACGCGCAAATTGTAAAATGCCCTAAAATGTTTTAGTCGGCCGTTCATGATTGCGAGCAACTAAAATACTGTACCTAAACCACAATTCTGCTTACATTGTGTATACATAAAACTTTTCCTAAAAATACGTTTTTTGTCCTGAATATATTTAGCAGCTATGAGGTTTATATACAAGCTTTGTATTATTTTTGTAATGAGTTGTATTTTAATTTATCGTAAATAAGTTTTCCGTAGATCCCTAGTTTTCAACGCTTTCCCTTTTTTTGGTTTACAAATCAATAACTTTATCACATTTGTCTTGTTTTTAAATAAATGAGGTACATATTTATATTAATACGCATTTTTGTCATGATATTTCTTATACACTTAATATACACTTAATCTACTATCGGTACACTTAAAATTGGTCGTGGTTTAGAATTTAATAATGGTGGAGACACATTTACACATTCGGTTTTTTCGAAATTCAAGATATCCATCCTATTTAGTTTATGTGTTACGTTGTTCAAATTTTTATGATAGAAAAGAAGAATGGAAGTAAATACAAAAAAAAAACCATTGCAGGTCAGTAGAGGACTGGTTAGATTAGTTGCGTTCAAACATTTGTGTAAGCTGTTCTTATCCAGCCAGCTTCGATGTATATTACATAAGGAACAATATTATCATTGGCAGTGGCTAGCAACTAACTGCGTAAAAATCCAACAAATCCTCGGTCTAGTATGAATCACTATCAAAGCACCTTCCAAATTTACCTAATAAATGTCCATCTCATTTTCATAAATCTTATTCTCATTGTTGGACACAATTAAGTATAGGAATTATTTACAAAAACAAAAATATTAAACAAGCAGTTATTCTAATTATAAAAAAAGTATGTTATGAAACTGTACAAAGCGTTATTATAGGCCAATGTAAACAAGTAAAAGTTCAGGAATCTTTTCTGAAATGTAAGCCACGAAGCTACAGTCACGCTTGACAGAATCCGAAATCACCAGCCGGTAAAATGCGTCTCCCGAGGAATCTCACGTGAGACGACAAAAAATATTAAAAATATTTTCTTTCCTAAGTTTTTTTAACCTCTACTGCCACAGTAATGAACGGAACGTATATATACAAATGCTCTTAAAAACGTACAAAATATGAGTATGCGCGCTCGCATGTGTTCGTACGAGTGCGTTTGCGTGTGCAGCTCTGTTTGCTCCTCTAAACAGGTGTATTAAAATACGTATTTGTGCTTCCATAATTGGCTGCGTCAGCTTTGTCCTTTTTCTATGTTTTGATTTTTTTCTCTCTCGAGTGACTTTTCCTCGAATGTGTCAGCCTTAACTTTGTAAAATTAGGCCCAACCCTAACAGCTGGCTGAATTTAGTTTTCCAATTAAGCTTGATCTGATTTTCTCTCATTAAATTTCCGGTAACGTAAAACCGACCATCAATATAATTTTTAACTTGCTTATTGCTTATGACCATTGTAAAATTTGTTTCGACAGACGGTCTTGTATGAGGAAGGGAGACAGCAAGAGTGATTCTTACTATCCAGTTTTAGTTCTAAGTTTATCGACCAGGAGGCGCACCAAACTTTCTTATCTTTGTTATCAACATTCTCCACGTCAATATGCTGTCATGTCACTCAGTAAATTTTGCTTTATGTTTCTAGCGTAGGTTAAAATGTACTGATTAGGCCAACAGACAATTTTGTAAATTCCATAGGAACTCCTAATATTACTTACTCTGAAAAGCGTGCTTAGCAAAATTAATATTCTCCGTTCGTTCTTGACAAGCGTTTATATTATATATATAAAATATATATATATATTAAATGTGTATATTAAATTCTGTCGTAAGCAACAACAAATATAACAAAAAAAACAATTAATTAATGCTAAACTAAGATAATGAAAATGTTACATTGAATACAGAAGGTAAAAATTTAATTCCATTGAGCAAAAAAAAAACAATATCTACTGAATAAAGTGTACTGATTAGGCCAACAGGCAATTTCGTAAATTCCACACGAACTCCTGATATAATTCACTCTGCAAAACATGCTTAGGAAATTAAACTTTTCCTTTTACTCTTGACAAGCTGTTATATAATTACACAGAATTTAAACATTTCAATTCTTTCATTAACAACAACAAATATTACAAGAAAACTAATTAATTAATGCCATATCTTGAGTATTAAAATTTTACTTTGAGAACAGAAGGCAAGAATTGGATTGTGCGAAGAAAAACAATGTCTACCATCCTAGAAACAGATTAAATTATGTAATTAAATAAATCCTAATTAATACAGTTTGCTAATAATTTGTGTAGTTTACAAATCGTTAATTAGTCGAAGTTACACTTGACTTGCTTTGAAAGTTTTAACAAGCATATCAAAGTAATTAATGTCATGAAACATTGATTAACGTGTGCATACAATTGAAACACAAAAATTAAGTTTTCGTATAAATAAAATTATTTACTTTAAAATAAATAAATAAATATATATATAAACAATTACTTTTATTTTATTGGTCACATCTAGCCTGTCGTCAGAATTTATTCACAAATTATTTATTGATTACATTTGTATGTATGCTGGTATTCAAAAAAAATTATTAAATAATTTTTAGTATAAAATTATTTCTTTCATTATTTTTAAATTGTAAAATTATATTTTTATCTAGACACATTGGGCGCATTTTAAGACGCTATTCGATTTAGAAAACGATTCTTAGCAATTCGTTTAAATAATTATTTAATTGTCTGATTAATTATTTAATATCTGATATTTAAATACTTAATTAATTTAATTGTCTGAAAAATACGTTCAAAATTTTTACGAGTACGCCTAAAAATTTATTTTCCTTATACTTTTTTATATTTTTAAGGGTTGTTAAGATCGGAGGAAAAGTTAATTTTCTGACTAATAAGTTTTGCATAATATCTTATTGCTGTAGAATTAAAATTTTATTCCTCATTTTTTAAAGACGTTTCAAGTACTATCTCAACCAGCGACATGTATTTATACAGAAACTCCCTATTTTCTTAATCCTTTTATTAAGATAATATATTTTATTTGCGTGACTTGAATTTTTTAACTTAAATGAAAAATTAAAAGATTACAAACAACAGTCGAACAAACAATTAAAAAGAAAATCAGAATCCAGACGGGAAAAACAAGCCTGGAAATACAAACATATAGGAAACATGTGTGTGCGTAGACTCAGGAAGAGATGGCTGGACAATCTCTGAAGGCGGAACAGGGAGGACCTTGCCTATGCCGTGTTTTCATGATAAGGATGATGTTACTGATGATATTTTCTTTGCTAATCTGAGACCTGATAGTTTGTGAACAGACAGCGGTACAGATAACGTCTACGGTTTTCTAAACGTTCCAATTTTAATTGTTTTCGAATATAAATGCATTTGTCGGGCTTGAAAATTTGGATAAGGAGTCTACTGTAGTAAACTTTTCTATAGTTGAAATTAGGGAATGCACAGAGCTACAAGAAACAAGGTCGTGCAATATTACGAAGAATCAAAATAACTTGAAATGTTGGTTGATGCACACAATGCAGCGAAAAAACTATATGTATTAAAAATTTATTAAAAAATAAAAATGCAAAAACATTTAACAGTTGATTTTTAAACAGATCGTTGGTATAAACCACGAAATGCTTAAAATAGTAACTAATGAAACATCATAATTCTACTTTTGTGCATACTATAAAATGCGGCTAGATTCTATGAAGTTTCAAAAGTTAAAATTTGAAATATTTTAAGATCTAGTTTCAGATGTAGCTGGTATCAAAGGCGCTGAATTGATGCAGTATACGTATCTACTGATTAGGAACCCCTTTAACGCCAGGAGACATTATTACAGTTGCCACAGGACTTAGTAGCCTATACTTAGTATACAGTAAGAATATTGTATGCATGGTTTTCGCTTGCCTTTTGTATTCTGTATGGCTGGTTATTTGTAAGCAGTTTCTGAATCTGTAGGAACAAAGTTGCACTGACCCTGCTTCCGCCCGTACGGTCTCTGAGGGAAGGTAATTTTTCTTAAACTAAACCTAGAAGTGAGGTAAATTAGCAAAACTAAACTCCTAGTAAACCAAACCTGCAAACTGACTAACTGGTAGCAAAATAAATTGCTAAGAGGTAAATAACATTTTTGACAGACAAGAAGTGACTGTTGTACCACGCGCACTTTTAAGGTGTTAAAAGTGTAAAGCGTAAAGCGTAAAGCCTAAAGCCTAAAGCGTAAAGCGTAAAGCGTAAAGCGTAAAGCGAAGTGTAAAGCGTAAAGCGTAAAGCCTAAAGCCTAAAGCCTAAAGAGTAAAGCGTAAAGCGTAAAGCGTAAAGCCTAAAGTGTAAAGCTAAAGCCTAAATCCTAAAGCCTAAAGCGTAAAGCGTAAAGCGTAAAGCGTAAAGCGTAAAGCGTAAAGCGTAAAGCGTAAAGCCTTAAGGGTAAAGCCTAAAGCGTAAAGTCTAAAGCGTAAAGCCTAAAGCGTAAAGCGTAAAGCGTAAAGCGTAAAGAGTAAAGAGTAAAGCCTAAAGTGTAAAGCGTAAAGCGTAAAGCCTAAAGCCTAAAGCGTAAAGCGTAAAGCCTAAAGCCTAAAGCGTAAAGTGTAAAGCGTAAAGTCTTATGTCTTAAGTCTTAAGTCTAACGTTTATGGTCTAAAATTTAAAGTCTTATTAAAGAAATACTGAAATTACAAAAAGGAAACATTGACTGATAAGTCGTGCATTTAGTATTACTCATTCTTGAAATAGAACTCTCATTAAAAGTTACACATTTTTAGCATAACTAAATATATTTTTCTTCTTTTCTCGGGATTCAACGTGATTCCTTTATAAAAGAATCATTACTTTCAATATATCGCTTCCCTTATTTTTTTCGTTTAAATGCTGATATACTGACACGTGGTAAAATTTCTAATGTAGATTGTAAGAGGACTTGTTGTTACAACCGAGATGGCACTCTGAATCAATTAGCTACACATTTTATTACCATACAGTTTACGACGTTTAAGATTTTATCTTAACAGTAAGGTAGGCACACTGTATATAGTCAAATCCTTGACGTACTTGAGTTGTTATTTTTCCATTGTTAGCAGCATTCTGAGAAACAGTCACTGATAAATCCCATTCAATCCGGCTAAACAAGAACGTAAAAATTGTGTTACTTTCCTGTATTTCCGAGAAATCTTTAAATATAATGAAGTCAAAAAGAACGATGTAAAGACTGTTGTAACGCCTCACAAAGTGAAACCTCCAGTCGTGCGGACAGAAAAGCTGTGGGTATGGCTCGTTATTAAATAATGCTTTTACTTAGAATAACAAAATTCTTTTAATTCGTCAAAGCAATAATTTTCGTTCGTTCGTTATGTCTAATGAAAAATTCTATCTTTTTGAAGAAAATGACACTCTCATTACAATAACTTAAAGTGACATACTCTCGTTACAATAATTCTATCCCTTACTTGAATATTTTCACTAAGATGTTATAAAAAACATTTATTAAATATTGAATATTCTTATTAAACATTATAAAAGCTTTACTGACAATATCTCTGAATTTAATACAATACTAGTACTTTAAAATGGACATCTCAATCACACATATTTCTTAACAAATTTAGAACATGACTGAGCACTTCTGAGTACAAATAAATCATTTGTCAAAATCGTTTAATGCTTCATATTTTACTACAAAAGAAATTAATTTAAACAAAGTTAACAACAAATAAAGTTGTAATTACGCTTTCGATGTGGTTCCATCGTTGACAGAAGATGTACGTATATAGTGCGCAGAGAAGCCAAAGTGACCTTCTTCCCAGTGCTCTTCGTCAGTTTTATACCCCTCATGACGCAAGGAGTCTCTACGAGTTAACGCCCAAAATTCAGCCAATCAGAACTGGACTTTGCATGTGTCTCAAAACTCGTCAGGTGACGTAAGAGGATAATTGTTACAACAATTTTTATAACCCAAAACTGATCTTGTGTTTCACAAATACTGACAAGAAGACTGTTTTAGCTTCTATGGTTGACAACTCGCTACACTAGTCATGATAAATTATGGTCAACACACTTCCTCACAACTGCTCAGTTTGTTCCTTTTTAAAAAATTAAAAATAATTATTTCCTTAAATAAAATAATACATTGAAGATTCTACACATTTACAGTAATATATATATATATATATATATATATATATATATATATATATATATAAAGTCATAATTTGGAATGTGCTGGGCAAAACAAGACAATCTGGTACAATACAGAGATGCTTCACGGACAACTGGGTGAGTTACGATGCATTTACCATAAACCACAATATTCAATTTTAAATTTACAATAGCGACAGTAATTTGTAAATTAAAAAGTTTGTGCAGTTTCTATTGGAACACATTATGTACACCAATGTAAAAATGTGTCTAATCTGCAGTTAGTAAGATTACTTGTGCTTACAGAAGTAATTATTCAAGCATTACTTGTGCTTTGGAATTTTTAATTAATTTCGGCAACTTTCAAAGGTTGGAAATCACCCATACTTGTGTGGATATGTTTAATGCTTTCATCATTTCGATAAACGGTTTCTATTCTTTCATAAATCATCACAATGCTTTCTATTTTTTCTTCATGTGGCAACAATTTATTTTAATAATCATCGATATTGTAACTTACTGTGGGAAGTTTTATGTTCTTGCGAATATCGGTGTCCACGGCGGAGCCTGGGGCAAGAGGTTGTATTCCAGACTTTTTTGGCCAGTCTGGAATCTGACATTCATTCTACGTGTTCTCTCCAATGCTGTTGGTAATATTTTAATTTTTTATTCAAGTTAAAACCTTGTAACTCTTTTCTTATGGCCGAGTTCTTTCTACGGCCAAGTTTAGAACACCTTTCAACTCCTCTTAAGAACGCCATTTTTGAGACCTGTATTTTACAGTCTTGTTCTTGGTTGTTGCCTATAATTCACACCCAATAGGACAGCAATACAGGGACTGCCATAACTTAGTAGAACTTTAATTTTGTATCTCGACGTACCTTGTTTCGAAAAATACGGCTGATTGTTCCACAGATTTTCTGGAACATAAAATAATATCATAATTTCTATCATAGCCAATATCATGTGACTCGCCTGTTCTAGAATTCGATCTCTAATCATCATTTTTTCCTCAGTATTTATTATGTTAACTGATTTAATTAATTAAATCAAATTTTTCTAAACCTAAAATCTTCACAGATATTTATTAATATTTTAATATATAATTTCTAATATTTAAATTTTTTGTTACTGAATTGTTTTTGGATGAACTTGGCTTTATCATTTTTGTCTAAATGCGCAATTAGCTTTTGAAGAATAACCTGTTGATTTTTACTGACGCAGAAGATTCTATGAAACGTATCTTTGTTGTTTGAGTATTACCAGTTCCATACGAGACAATAACTTTTTAATATTGCTATCTCCACGGATATAGAAAAATCTGAAATTTTTCTGCAGGGCATATGAATATATCGTGTACAAACGATGTATTTTAAGTGATTTTATTTTTCACACTTTATTTTTGAATACGACTTACAGGCATGAAGCAATTGTTTTCCGTTGTGCTTCATCTACAAACCGATATACAAATCAATTTCTAAATAAACTGAGAGATAAATTCTCTATGATCATAATGCGTTACTTATTAATATGAGCGGCGAAAAATATATGTTGCTTCATTTGGTCAGTACGTTATGTAGGAAAAAAGTGTTAACACTTGAGTCGCGAAACAGTTACAGCGTCGAAAGTTCGAACGTCGAGTCGTATTTATGTCTCCAGCTTTATTGTCCCTTTACTGGCGCTAACTCTACCACACAGCTCGTAAACACTTGGACAAACAGCTTTCGGCACAGAGCAACTGCCACGTATGTTGTAGCCGTACGGTTAATGTTTCAAACGTTCGTGACTGTGCATCGGTGCCTTGTTAGGAATGCAGGACACGTTGCTAATCGCCAGTTTACCACTTACTTGTCCGATAGAAAAAATAGTTACTACTCTCTTGCTAAATCATAGTAAAGCTCTTAATATTTTTCTAATATCTAAATATTTTAGATATTTCATGAAGTTTACCATTCGTATGTCTACAGTCCGAGGGCAACATTCCCACGAAATGGGAATGTTAATAAAATTCCCACGAAATGGCAAGGCTAAATTGTGAGTAGTATTACACTTTTCTTACGTTTTGATTACTTGCTGTTAGACTGATCAATCACTTTAAAACTCAAGATTTATCTAAGTTTGTTTAGTAAGAATAAAAGTTTGGTTTACATGTTTTCATGTATTTTTATATATGTAGGCCTATTGCAACAGTACAAATGTACAGGTTACTGTGCATCGCACGAAGTAATTAAAATAATTAATTAGAATAAATAAATAATTCATTTTGTTAATAATAATCGTTCGGCTTGCAATATGAACGACCAAACGTGCATGTTGGAACAGGTGAAACACGCCAGCTGTTCTGTCTCTGTGTACACACGTATGTTACGTGTGTGTGTGTGTGTGTGTGCGTGTGTGTGCGACCTGTCCATTCCTGAAAAGCGTCAACCCTTAAGGAACGCTATCAATTATTTGTATTTATTTAATTTGTAATATTTGTGTGCATAATAGCACAAAACCAAATACACCAAAATGTGTATAAAAATTAGACGAATGTGTGTATAAAAAATAGTGAAAAAGGATAAAATGTGTAATTAAGGAGAATAAAAATAAATAGTACTTATGTTAATTAAGATAAAGAAAAACGGTTTGTGCATGGTGAAGGCATATAAATTTCCGACAGAATGAATATCGATTAATGTGCAAAAGACTTCGCAATTCGCGAAGACGAGCGAATTAAATGTGACAAAAATCGTAGGTTAGAAGTGACGCTCTCGACAATCTCAAACATGCAGAATATTTTCGAGACATGATTTTTGGCGCCCTGGGTATAAATACAGGAGACGCGCTAACATCACGCTCTTCCTCAATCAACCATCGTAGCAGCCGGAGGTTCTGCTTGACGAGTACAACTCTTTTCTTGATCGACTACTATGGCAGCCAGAGACTCCGCGTAGAGACAACAACAGTTACATCTCAAACACAGCAGCAGTCAGGAACTTCACGACTACTCATCAGTTCGTGTGAGCACTTGCAACTTGAGACCATGACGGGAGACGAGGGAGCAGCCAAGTACGAGAATCCGACGGACGAAGGACCAGGACTCCAAGACTCCAGGACTCCAGGAATCCAGAACGACAAAGCAGCATCCAGTATCAAGGACCGAAGAGGACACGCTGCCGATGTACCACAACAATAAGGTGACAAACAACCATGCACTTGAAAACCGAGACTTAATCAAAAGACAATAATTAACAAAGAAAAAAAGGGAGACAATTCAATTAAAATATGAATTAATAAATTGTATAACTGTAAATATTTTTTGGTATAATAATTAAAGTAATATTTAAGAATGTTTAACGATAATGTTTATCTGTGACGTAGAAGATATAATTTGGAATCTACAATTTTTGGTATTTAAAGTCATAAAGTCATTAGCGAATTTTAGTAGAAAGCAATGCATATGCAGTAATTTAAAAGGAGATTAAATGATTAGAAAATTAGATAATCTAATCAGTATAATAATAATGAGCTAGCTGAGTGCAATATAATAATTATAATGATGTATTACAGTATAATGTTGTATAGTATGTCTATGTGTAATATAAGAGTATGAATTATGTGTAATAATTAGACGTGCAAATAATAATGATTTTGATTAGTAACACAAATAAGAAATTTTATTAATAAATATTGAAATGATTTTTAACCAGATTACATAGCTTTATTATTATTACGATTACACCTTTCATCAAATACACACACGAATTTAATGTGTTCTAGTGTTATGTAAAGATTTGTCGCACAATAAATAAATAAAATCGTTTGTAGTGTTGTAAAATGGTTTCCAAAAACATGGGGCTATCACATTAAACTCGTTAAAAGTGCTGTAGTATTTATTTATAACGTCGCAACAACACCATCGGCGATCACAAAAATATTAAATTAATTTGTAAAACATACAGAAATTTACATACAGATGCAGTAAAATATATTAAATTAGAAGATGCTTAGTGAAGACAAACATTTCAACAAAATACACAGTAACTCTTACGATTTAAAAACTACATTAGATATTTGATAAATACCAGCAATAATGCAAAATAAAATGGTACATATTGCCCCACACAACACAAACATTATAAATACACAGCATGCAGATATATAATTATTAAGTAATAACATATTAAGCGTATATATGATACTAAATATAAAACGTAATAACATATGCAACGACAAACAATGTGTAACAATAAATGTAACAACAAGTTACATAATAATAAATATAGATAATAAATAAAACAGTTTATAACAATCTCGACTACACATCATTCCATTAACCTAAACGTCCTAAAAATTACATAATTTTTAGTGTTCTTATAAATACATCATGTTATAAATCATAATATTATAATGTTATAATACATGTTATTGGTCGTACCTATATTTTTACTATCAACTGAGTCTCTTTTATGAGAAGAAATATCCCGGCGTCTGCAGTCTTGTCATTTAAACTTCTTGTAACATCTAAAGGGATATTAAATTTGGTTCGCAAATGATGAAGAGCAGGGCACTCTGAAACGAGATGGAAAGTTGACAAAACCGTGTCACAGTGGTTGCATCTAACAGGAGGCCCGTTCGTGAAGACGTGCTTGTGAGTCAGCAGCGTGTGGCCGATACGGAGTCTTGTTGTGACCACTTGATTTCTTCTGGAGTCTGTAGCAAGTGAGGGTTGTTCGTAAATATTTTTCCTTACTCGGAATAGCTTGGCGGGTGGTCACTTAAGCCATTCAGTATTCCAGTGTTCCAGAAGTTTCAAATGAAGATATTTTTTAAGGTCATTGGTGGATAGATACTGAGGATGATATTGACTCGGCGTAGCAGTTTTTGCAGCTTTATAAGCCATTTCGTTGCCCTTAATTCCGATGTGCGATGGTATCCAGCTGAAAATAATTTCCTTGCACTGTCTAGTTGAGATATCAAGATATCAAGGGTTATGTTATTTATGTCTTGAATAATGCGTTCTTTGCTGTCCTTCTGCTGCAAACTATCTAAAACACTTTTAGAATCTGAGAAGATGATATACCTGGAGTCCATGGAATCTTTTATTATTTCCAGTGCTGAACGAATTGCAGATACCTTGCAGAAAAAGAAACGAGGAGACCTCGTCCAGCCTGAAAACGTTCACAGTTATTATTGTATAACATAGACGACAAACAGAGAAACTGATAATCGTACAGTTGTATTCCGCGTCCCATATTACGTTCACGTTCTATATACCGTCAAGCAATAATAGACTGTAAGCGACTGTAATCAGGACAATCGCAAAACATATCAATTGTCATGCAAACCGTTGGAACTCAGATCACTGTATCGTCAGTGAAGGCTCAGCAGCGTGGAATGGGTTTTAATGACGATACATATCATTTAGCGTTTACACGATTAACTTACACAGCGCTGGTGCCGTCTGTTTGGTACTTGAGTGCCAATCAGCTGTGTGTCGTTATCGTGCTTCAGATTAGAACGTACTGAATACACGTATTTCCGTACTGACATACGATTGTAGAACCGTAAGCAACGTTTGCAGCTATACATGCGTGATGTAACAAACATAAACTGAAACGTAATTATTTGCATCCATATATTTGGATAACGTCTCATGGCACTGGTAAAGCTGTACTAACAGTGTTATATAGTAGCAATTATTAGACGATGTAGAAACTATACGATAACCGTATTGCCACGTTGAGAGAAAACGTTCGATGTGGTTTGAAACTCACAGTCCAGACGTTTGTCGATCATTCTTCCCGGCATTGTAAAAGGTCAGATATTTCAAACGTTTCTAGCGAGTACCACAACGGTTGTAAGTGTGCAATTATTCACGACGCGTCATCCGGAAAGTGACAGATTTTTCTTCGATATTCAGCAGGTATAAATAAGCATCCAGCGGCCGGTCAAGATTTGTTTTCGACCAACGACACTACACTGCCTTTCGCAGTGATTTTAATTAAGACTTCCGGTGTTAGTGTTGCTTGGGGTTATAATAAGGTAGAGTAATGATTACTTAACTACAACGTCTATAGAAATAACATCAAGTTATATAAAAGTGTATGTTTTAATTATTAACATGTATAGTGTGGCGATACATATCACCACCATGCATAGAACTATTCAAATAAAGAAATAATAAATGACTAAGTTCTAGAACAAATAATAAATGAAAGGAAACTTACAAATAAATGTGTATTAAGCAGTGTATTCCGGTTCCATGCTAAAACAAAACAATGGATGAAGAGAGATAAATGTTAAAGAAATGAATATTGTAATTATGATGAGTATTAAGAGAAGAGAACTTAATAACGTGATAAACCCAATAGATATGGTAAGTGAGAGGTATAAACAAGTCTAACAACGAAACCACTAATTAAAATAAAGACATGCTGAGCAACAAGACAGTGGTTAATTATTAACCAATCATAGCCCATAAAAGCCGGGGCAAGCCGTGTCATAGCCGTTTTCTTTAAAGGAAGAATTTTTCAGTCTATTGTTGAAACTAAAACTGTATAGATGAGCTCCATGTAACGGATAATCGTATTTGCTGAATAATTAATTATTGAAAGAAAAAATAATAAAGAGATGACAATACCAAATTAAGAAAACACATTAGAGAACTACACAGACAACCCCTACAAGAAATAATTGAAGACCGACCGAATAACAAGACGACGATTTATTCAAGTTAATTGAGAATCTTCATAAACGCATAACACACACTACACGAGAATCTTCATAAACTCATAACACACACTACACGAGTATCACCAACAACACCGTTAATCCAGACACTTGTGAACTTCAACAAACCTTTATTTAATAACATTGTGGGCATAAAACTATTAAAAAATTATTTAATTTAAAGACATTAGGTGGAGCAGATTCTGAGACGCTGACCGACGGCCATTTTGTTGAAACCGTTTCGTCATTTCGAGTGACATTCGGAACTGAACGCAGAGTTGTAATACTTTTAAAATTAATACCATTTAAATTTTATTATTTGTTAAGAGGGTTAATTAATTGATTGTGATGTATTGTATTTTATCTGTAGGCATTTTCTGATCTTTCTTAGCAGCTCAAAGTATCCACGACCTGATATAAAAATAAGATTGTATTTCATTTTTACATTGTAATTTCTCGAGTCGAGTTTGGTGAGCGAGTCGATACGGTCACTATCCCGTTCGATTCACGAACCGTTGAACTGAGCTAGATTTCTAAACATTATTAAATAAACTCATTTTGTTAATCGAAGAAGCATTTTTATTTTTTAGTGAATTAAGATAAAGGATTTTCAGGCAATAAGTAAGAAGAGGAATACGGCGAGAGCGAAGAACATCGAGCAATTAGTAGAAAGACCAGAGCAATCAGACCAGATAACCTACAAGACTGAGTCGAATCAGTAATCGATTGCGGAATACGACACAATCCATTCTACTTTTAAAAAACTAATTATTTTGGCAACATTTTCAAAACAGTAAACTCCGTGACAACCTGTTCTTTGCCTGATAATTCTTATTAATTAAAGTAACTAAACATAAAATTTAAACCCAATTAATAAAAATAATTCTAATTCAACAAATAATTAATTCATTTCCAACTAAATAAAATTTCAAAGAAGACAAGTTTCACAATACACCAGATAGCATCATATTATAAATTGACGCATCCAACGTGTGGCTTTTCACCCGTATCAACTATTATATTATAATAGGCATCATTCCGGATTGTATTTTCACAAAGCAAGAATAAGCCATTATCAAGTGTTAAATGGTTCGGGCGGAAAAGAGTTTAAGCCGGTAAATACGGATGCGGTGTAAAACGGCATTCGCCATTAACAGAGCGCGGAAACTTTGCTAAAGACAAAAGATATGGTAGATTTTCTAAATGAGTTTCGCTAAACACAAGAATTTCAGAAATTTTGATCTTCCAACATAATTATTTTTCTCTTGTTCCGTCTTTTTTTATTTTTTTATTTTAAATCATCCTAAGGCGATTCGTTTCCATTTCCATTTTGTTATTTTTTTCTCTACGTTTCGTCATGTTATTGTATCTATCACGTTTTATCATACTTGTGTTTAGGAAATAACCTGTTCACCCAAGTAGGTATAATTCTTTAGCATTGTACAAATATACACCAGAATGCGCAGTCAGAGTCATAGAAACATCTAAAGATTTAGAGGTGCCTAAACCAAATGCTTTATCTTTCTTCTCCTCTTCGCCTTCTTCTTTTACTTTCCCTTTTCATCCTGTTATTTTACGTTTTGTCAATTAAATTACGGAGTATTATGTAAAATTATGTGATTATTAACTTCTCATGGTAGAATTCACTCTTGATAAAACATCAAGCTTTTAGAGGCGTGGTCTCAATAATGCGGACTCTTCAGCTGACGTTTCATTTTCTTCTCATTTTCTGGTGAAGCAGGTGCTGAGAGAATAGCAGTAGACTGAAAAAAATTACCCTTGTAAGACGACTTCTAGTTAAAACATATGTTGTTTTGAAACACGGCTCGACACCCTGGAACTTACAGTATATCAATATTTAAAGTGAACTAAACAAGATTTGGTCCGGTGAGGCGCAACCAGTGGAGAACTGGTGAGTGGGGGTTCGGTCAACAGTCTGTAAATAAAACACGAAGAATTGGTGATGGCAAGTGGGCAGAAGATGCTAGGTTAGAATCTAAAACGTGTAGGCTCGTTACAGGTTCTACGCAGACAGTACGGGTAACTGGTTAATAATGTGGAGCACTAATGTGAACATGACATTGTTACGACGGTAACAATATCAGTATTTTACACGGTAGTATTGTACAGTAGAAACAATGACGTTACAAATTACCAGCTTTAGGCCTAAACTACAAAACTACAAATAAAATTTGAAATCAACAAGATAATTTCATACAATAATTCATGTTAAATTTGTCCACATGAAACAAAAACGTTAACTATTAGAGATTCCCACTATTGATAAAACAATAATCATAATTCACTAATTTGCAACAATCACTTGTTCCGCACTCTATAATATCACTAGGTGTAACTGACTGATAATCCTTATATAGATATCGCAGAGGGTCCAGAATCACTTTCCATATTCCTGGCAGCATTTGCGTAGTTGCAGTCAAGAGCTCAAACGTGAGTCTGGAGCCTACGTGAGGGCCTGGGCTGCACCGAGACTATGCACCTTCTCGGTATAGCCGAGAAAAGTGGAGAATCAAGCTCTCGAAACATCGAGAGCGTTACGTAATTATCGATAGCAATATTAAACACTAATGAGTAGTTAATGTGATAAATTATTTTACAGATAAACGCCCAAAGCAGTAAACACACAAAGGCTGACTATAAAATATTATTCCATTCAACAATTTTCATTTCCACCAATCTGAGCCGGCCCAATTCCACGTCAGCGCTGGCTATCGTGTCTGATTAGATTCAGTTACACGAAAACAGTAGAGTGTGCCATCGTTAGAGTAAATGATACGTTATTCAGTGCTCGTATTTACACTACGTTGCACTAAAATTACTTGTGTTGTTTCAATAATCATGAACGTCGATTACGCAGCTGGTAATGCACGAATGCCGCAACGGACGTGTCGGTTTAATATGTGTGTTCAAATCAGTACCGCTCACGCTTATTAATTTACTGCAACATACAGTTTAACTCAGCAGTCCCCAAATATTCAACTTCCATAATGTAATACTCGTGTTTCATAGCCCACTGTGCTAAACATTTGCATTCGCTTGCAGGATATTGTTATTTAAAGAACAATTAATTTTATTGTTACAGTCATGTTTTAAAAAAAATTAAACTTACCTTTGAATATTGCATTATTGTATATCGTATGAATGATAAAATTGAATGCACAATTATAACAGAGGAACTTTTATATTTTTGCACAAAATATTAGTTGCGTTGATACTGAAATCATCAGTATACAAAAATGCCTAAACGAGAGCCAGACCGATATCACAGACCAGCCGCACATTGGATCGACATTTTGTTTCGCGACAGAACCGTTTTGGCGCGTTGTGTCGCTGTTGCCATTAGGGTCTATAAAACGCTACACACTGGCTGCGACATTGTCTATAGGTGTCGCGAGGCCAAAGCTCCTTATATTTGTCTCGCAACAAAACCGCTTGCGACGTTTTGAACTGCGCATGCGCTGGATTCTAACAACACAAGCCGGGGAGTCTATATTACGCTTGTTTAGTCGTACGTGGAAAGTGGATGCATTGTCCTTTCATTCTGATTCCTTCCATATTGCTATTTATTTATTTATTATTATTAATTAGTAATGAGTATAAAATGAGAAAAAAGTGTAGGTGTCGTTGAAACTAAAATCGATGCCAAGATAGATGAAGTAGATAGAACTTCACTTCACAGCTCAAAAACAACGACAAGGAATTGTTTTGTCCTGAATCCTCAAGCCTCTCTCCACTCAAGCGTCGTTTTGCGACACGATGCGTCAAAGCGGTTCTGTCGCGAATTAAAATGTCGCTCCAGTGTGCAGCCGGACTAAGAAAGATCGTTGACATAGTCGTTTCTTCTCCAGCCAGCAAATAGTATGCCGACCAAATAGCTTTCGAAATAGTTAAAGCAATTCTCACGTGATTGTACTGTGTCCTTGAAAAGTGAAAGAAAAGCCTGCCCGTTGTACGTTCTTATTCCCATTGTCGCGATGACATATTCTATAGTAGCGCTAAGTTTTTTAGTAGATGTGGTGTCCACTTAACCCTCCAATGTGGATTTCATTCCACCATTATTATCTTTACCTAGATAATATTAAAATGGATACGAAGATTGAAGTGAACATCCAGTACAAATATGAAGAGACATAACAGAAGTTTAACAAGGTAAGATTAAAAAAGGAAAATAAAAAAGGAAAGAGTCACTATTAAGGCAGTCTAAACTGCAATTTTTTTTTTATATCGATTTTTCGTTTTTTATCGATTATTATTCTCTGGAATCTCCTCTTTAAAATGATATATAACATTAAACAGTACTATGAAAAAAAATCTTTTCCTGAAGCTTGCATTGCTTTTAGAACAGGATTTTGGGTTCGTCCGTCAGCCGCACGTATAGTGTTTTATTTAATAGTACACATTAGTTATTTCTGTGTAATTTAGTTTTCACTGAAGAAGAAGCACTTTCATCTTCCAGAAGTCATCATGCTGGAGTTGAAACCAATTTTCAAGCAGTTAGGTGACCCTGAATTGCTAAACAAATGTTTGAAAGGGAAGTCCCAAAACCCCAACGAATCGCTCAACGACTTGATATGGTCCCGCTTACCTAAAAGGACTTTTGTGAGGTTACCAACACTGAAGTTTGGAGTACTTGATGCAGTGTTATCTTTTAATGATGGGTATATAAGCAAAGTGAAAGTTATGGAACAACTAGGTCTTGAAGCAGGGAAAAATCTGGTTGAAGCGATGAAACGACTTGACCGTACACGAGTGTACAAAGCTGAAAAAGCCGTGTCCGACCTCGAAAAAAAGATCAGGCAGAACAGGACTTTAGTGAAAAGAAAGTTGGAAGACCTTTATGAAGCAGAGGAAGACCCAGACAACCCCTCTTACAGTGCTGGACATTATTAGAAGGTAAAATAACAGCATAATTATGCTAAATTTTTTTAACTCTCATTTCCCGAAAATAACATTTTTTGAGTTTTGATTACCGATATTTTATTTACCTTATAAGATAGCTTCACCAAATTTTTATGACACCTTTATGGCACCAAATAGTAGTTTCTTACACAGGGATTTTGAGATATTTCCATTACAGGCTGAATAAAAAAAAAATTATCGGTACTTTTTTTAAAAAAAGAAATCGTCATTCAAAAAAAAATTATAAAATTTATAATTTTAGTCAGAATAAAAAAAGCCTGTGTAAGGAACTAAAAAGAGATGTGTTCTTTAAAATAAAAAAAAATTAGGAGCCTAACCCAAGTAGAACTTGAGATATGTGTAATAGAGTTAACATTGACTTTAAATGGAGTTCGGACTGCCCTTAAAAGTAAGATTTGGTATACACTTAGGTTGTAGGCCAATAACGCTGACTGGAATTGTGTACATATACACCCTGTTATTTACAACTATTTCTTTGTGAATAGATAATATATACCCTTAAGGTCCAGTTAAAATATAAACAAACTAAAAAATGTTTCTAACTATTTAATACATTAAGACATAATCGTGTTAATAAAATTATAAAGATTTATTAAAAATAAAAATACAAACAGAAAATATACAGTTTTACCCAAATCATAGTTAGAAAATATGATAATTTTTAAAAGCAAAATTAAAGGCGTATCATAATTCTATTTTTCACCAACGTTTTCACTACTTGTTGCCACACTGCTACATATTTAGTTCTTGACGAGTCTTTTGGTGTCTCCGCCATCTTCAGGCCTTAAACGATCTGAAGATGTTAGAGACAACAAAAGATCTCGTCAAGAACGAATTATTTAGCAGTGTGGCAACAAGTAGTGACAAAGTTGGTGTTAAGATGGCTGCTAATAAAGCTAACAAAACTGGAATTCTAGTTTTGTCCATATTACAAAATATGGCTACGTAACTTTTCGAGTTTCCCGCTCTAATCCTTACTACAATCAAACATTATAATATAATTAGAATAAAGGTGCTAAGTTTAAGACAGTAATGTAGGAGTGAAGTAAATCCTTAAATATAAATTTCTAGTGAACTAAGTTCGCGAAGTAACTGACTAGTAGCAAAATAAATTGATAATTGATAAATAAGATTTGTCAATGACAGAGGAGCAGTCGTTGAGGGAAGTCACAAGTATATTCTTAACCTTTATAGAATGTCAAAAACGGACATTAGTGAAAACAAAACTGAAAGACACCTATGAAGATTAAGAGGACCGAGAAAACCCCCTCTTATGTATTAAGGTAGGGGTACTTTCAAATTTACCTTGATTTTATCTTTAAAGTGCATTTTCAGAAAATTGCTTTTTTTATATTCAAGGTACATTTTCTCAAATGACGCTCAACATATGTGATTAACTTTTTTTGGCTTGGTAGGTAGTTCTAGCTGCATATTTTAAGCAGAGCGTTTTTTAATGTTCAATTTAGTTAAAATAATAATCAACCCAAAAGTCAGAATTTAAGAGTTAAAAATATTTATTTTTTCAAATTCTATAATTGTTTACTTTTCGACATAGTAGAAAACCCTCTGCCTAAATTTTGAATTGTATGATATACAAAATATAAAAAGTCAAGCTGATACCTTTTTTAGTTTTTGAGAAAACGTACATTAAAACCAATGATAATTAACACTGCGAAGTTACGGACATCCGACTCCCGCTTAACTTTTTCTTCATTTCACGATCTACAAACTTTACAAGCATACCAAGGGAGGGCACTGCATAGTGTCCGACCGTCAATGAAGACGCGAAACCTGGAGAAAGAGAACTTTCTACGAAGAACCGAGTGTGGCGCACCAAGTCCAAGGATCTCAACGCACACACCTGATCTCCCAGAAAGAACGTATTAGTGAAAGTCTACTGTAGTACTGTAGTTCAACTATGAACACCGGGGGAACAGGACCCTCGGTCGGGCTGGTTCCCGTGGTACCAGTTTTGAGTACGTGGCTGATCAACACGACGAACCTCGAAGCCCTGAACGGTCACGGACCCTACGTCCGAGTTCGACTCACAGGATCTCCCTCAGAGGTCTGTAACTTTTCTTTTATTTTCTGGTAACGGCAGGGGAACATCACCCGCAAGGCCATCGATAAGGCAGTTGCCGTGTCCTCCCCCTCTCGCTCGCTCCAACTTTGGATTCCACCGACACCATGGAGACCAGAATCAGCCCTGATACAGTTTAAAATCGGTTAATCCCGGGATTTAGAGGGTAGCGTGCACTAGAGGGTGTTTCTTAGGGAGAAACAGACTTAAAGGTCAATGTTATTGACTATATTAGTAATTAGGTATATAGTTCCAGCTCGCAATCTCAATGAACCGTAGTCCCAGGCCCACTTGGGGTCATTCACCCAACCATGCAACTACTTACCCAGAACGGCCCTCCTCCATCAGAAGAGGAGTAATCCTCCTCCACGTGCCGACTATGCTGCTAGAGTTGACTGTGCTTTATGTTGGCTAGAACTACTGGTAAAGAGGTGGTTTTCTACCGCAGCTACTTTGTCAGGGACGAGGCAATCCTGACACCCTTTCGTCAGACGCACACCATATATCGGCTTACATCAGTTCCAATCCAACCAAAGTTCACCGACGGCCATGATAAAATAGTATGCGTCAGGAGGGAAAGACAGAAGTCAAAGCTATTTTCGATGTTGGTATAAACTCTTTTCTCTTGCCCACCAAGGACAACCGCCAGTCACCCTCCTGCAAGAGATATTTGCAGGGACAAAGACTTTCCTCAGTAAATTATAATATCACACATCGTTATAAAATATTGTAATCACTCAACATCTTACTACGGAAATTTTGTGGCCACTACAAAGGTTTTCTGAGTTGCTCATGTGTCATCATTATACGTGAACGGTAGAATCCGTAATTTATTATCATTGCTTGCCGTGGATATAATTTTCCTCATAACACTTTTCTACATACAATTATCTTTTCAACATTTGAACATATCTAAAGTTTTTTCCTTTAAATATTTACAAAAATATTTTACACTTATTTAGCAATTGGTGACGTATAACAGAGATAAAGTCAGCAATATTAACAACAGTTGAATTAGATTGAGGCAACATCAAAAGCACCTTGCGAAGGAGCACTTTACACGCATCGCTTTTAAAATTGCCTGTAATAGCTAGACGGCATTTCTGTATCATCAGAGAAATGAGACACAAGAAAAGCTATCTTAGTAGTAGTCAATATTTACGAAAGAAAATACACAGTCAAGCAGTGGGTAAGACAGATCATTATTACTACATGAACTCTGAGTAAACTTCATAGTCTTTGGGATTTAAATACAGTCAGTGGTGGTATTCTCAACAACAATAAGTTATATTCAGGAAAAATATAAATGCGGTTTGTTCAGCAAGATTTGTTGGATATACTCCAAAAAGTAGAAAGTAATTGGAAGACCACAAAGCCACCCCCTTTGAACGGAATATACAAATTCAACAACCGTGCGGAGTACACAACTGAACGATCGTTGACAATTTCATAAAATATTATTGTAACAGGATAAAGCAGATTTGAATAAGATCAGCAATTGGTAGCTTTCGCTGATGTAGAATACATGGGTGATTCATAGTAGAAATATGGATGACGTAATTCTACATAGTAGACGGAACATTATTCTACACAGTTAAATTATCTAATCCCAAATTACGTGGGTACACACAAAATATAATAATAAAACGATATTGTTTATAAACATTTTAACATTATTTATAAACGATTTTATAAACAGATAACAATTGTACTATATTATACTTTATTTGTATTAATTTTTAGTAGACACAATCTTTCTCAATTTCAATATTCATACATAGTATATATTTTATATTTAGACTTACATTAGTTTAAATAACAAGTTGTTATAATTTTTCTTTACATAAAAGTTTATCGTACACGTTTCATAATTAGCCAGAAACGGTACTTTTGTTAACTTCCTGTTAACACCTTTACCCAACCGTTTACCTGTGACTTTCCAATGTACCCTTCTGTCATACACTACCTCCAACCCTCCCCAGCCTAACATACATTTCAAACCTGTCAGTTGAAATCCAACCTCTGAAGCTGGCGTAACTTGTAACTGGTACCTGATTTTATTTTATCAGGAAAATAAAATCATCTGTAGAACTATGCCAAGTGTGTATTTATTAAATTCAGATATTGTTTATAAAATTGTCCTAATAGTTTTGTTTTGTTTTTACCGAAACTGTTTTCACACGTACTGAAGTGAATAATTCCTTCATTGGAAGTATACGAGTTAATTTGTTACTTAACTGTAAAACACAATATAAAGTTAAATAACATTATAAAGTTAAATAACATTGTATGCACACATATTTAGAATAAAGTGTAATTGTTATTGACAACGACGATCACACAGACGAAATGGATTACATATTTTAGTCCACTGCAAGTAGACATGTGTCTTATTTCCAATATGCTCTAAACAAGTACGTATTGTTGCTTTACGTTCGTGTGTATTTTGTAATACTGCAGTGTTGGTAGGGTTAAAGAAGGAAAGATAATTCTTACGTTTGTATAACTGTGCCAGATTATTGTCCAACTTTGTTGAAACAAAACCAAGAGAACTGGCAGCCAACTGTAAAAAATAACTGGACCGAGGAGAACAGGACTAACTTGCGACAAATACTCCACGTCGTTCGTAAGTAGGTTTTGTACTTTTGTAACAAAGTGTTTGGACATTCGGAATAAAGAGCTTTAAGCAACAGGATTACTACTGAACGAGAAAACTCTACAATGGAAGTGTCTGAAAAAATTCAGAGCTACGGAAGATATAAATAAAAAACACATAATGCATTTCATCCTCGCAAGTTGTAACAGGCGCAGCTTAAAATACAACCTTACAAGTTTTTATTGAAAGACTTGTACAAAATTGTAAATTGAAATTGTTCAAAAGAGTAAAGTTCAAATATTTATGTATACATATACTGTACATTTGCGAATATCGCATGAGTTACTGTATAATCTTGAATAGTCGAATAAATTATTGAACACCAGAGAAATCAATACGCAGCAAATTTATTTACACTTCCGCGAAACATAAACACATTCACTATAGTAGGTCTCACAGTAACAGATATATATAAATAAAATATAACAGAAGTAATAAAATTTACAAAAATTTAATGTTTACAATAATTTGCAGCACTAGTAAGAAATTAAATTCTTGTGAATTTCACTAATGTTTCTATATTAATAACACTGTTGTACACACTTTAAACAACCCCTTCGTACAACTTTCAATGTGTGCGGAAATCAACTGCCCATGAAGTGTCGAGCGTTATGGTTACAGAAGCAGGCTACGTCACTGGTGCTGAGTAATGTTGATGAGAGAATTCCACAGTGTTGTACAACTGTCGCGAAAAGCTGAGCACCTCCATCCTCAGATAGACATACGAGGTTACAGTGAAAGATCCGGGCCTGACACAGAAATTTTTTAAGTCCGGCCCGGGCCTACTATGCTCATTATTTTGACCGTTCTGTATAACTTCATCCTTTGTAGTCTGAATTTAGATATTTCAAGTCAATGAGTTGTTTAGTATTAGTCTGACAGTACATCACAGTAAACGTATCAAGCATTGTTTCAACAGTGGCCAGTTTAGAAATTCGTGGCATCAGTAAACACTTTTTTTGAAAGTATTAACTACAACCAACAAAACAGGAGCTGAGTTCATCGTTGAGGGACTCTTCTCCATCAAATACGATGTAAAGCTCTGGACTGCTAAATTTTAAACGAGTTGGGCAAGCACAACTGACCACCGATGTGTTGGACGTACCATTAAAATGACTACGCCAGAAAAAATGCATAAAATCTTTTTGGTAGACCGTAGGATAGGAGTGAGTGAGATAGCTGAGACTGTTTTTACATCACCGGATTCTGTGCGTAATGTTTTACACGAACAGATGTCTATGACAATGTTGTGCGCTAGATGAGTGTCGCATTTGCTTATACTGGATCAAAAACAGTGTCAGAAGGATGTTTCAACCAACTATTTAGTTCTATACATTAAACTAACCAAATTTTATTCGAGATTCATAACAGTTGATAAGAATTGGGTCCAAAACAACACTCCTGAGACAAAAAAACTAGTCAAAACAATGGATCGCTAAAGGCGTACAAACTGCAAAGAAGACAAAGAGAATCCCTTCTGCTGGTAAGTTTGTGTAAGTCTGTAGAAGTACACCCCCACAAAGCCACTGGGGGTTCTAACAAGGGGCACTTAATACTTTGAATACGATTTGTTTAGAAAAAACGTTACGCTTTATAAAAGCGTCTGTTTGAATTAATAAAAAGTAGGTTGCTTTCCGTGTTGTATTTTATAATGAAAGTAAGGTATATCAAGAGTTAAATGGTTCAAGTCAACCGCTAAACGCGGATGCGGTGTAAAACGGCATCCCCAGGCATTAACGGCTACGCCCTCAGAGCGGATTCACATCTTGCCCCATCATCAGCAACGCGGAAGCTTTTAAAGAAAAACATTATAAAAGCACAAACTGGATTGCGCAAACGAGGACTTAAAAAATAAACGTTTCTGAATTAAGGTAAAAATAATTATTTTTGTCTTTCATGCTCACTTATCCTTTTTATATGTTTTGTAAGTATTTGCTTTTCATCATCAAAATATTCTGTTTATTCAATATTTCTTTATTTTTATGTAAGCATCAGGTTTTAGTATATTATTTGTAAGAAGATAATTTATTACTCCGATTGCGCATATTTCTTCAACATTACATAAAGACAGTCTGAACTATACAGTCATGTGTAGTGGTCTTAGAAACCCTTAAAAATTTATACATGTTTAATCCAATGCTTTATTTTTATTAATTTTCGTCCTCCTCTTTTTTAGATTTCATTTGCATTCTATCTCTTTTATGTTACGTATCTACATACTCCTTCATACATACAGATCTACATACTCCTTCTTGCAGGAAGCAAAGGCTTTAACGTATTTTAAAACACCAAATATTTTAACGTTTCTTCAGATTACGTTCTTCCCATCTTACTGTACTTAGTTTATTCTATCTTGTTATGGATTTGCTTTCTTTTATTCTCTTTCATTATATCTTGTGAATGTGAATAAACCTATCTGAGGTAAATTAAGTTCGGGATATTAAATTTTTCACCGCAGAAATCGTTCACTGATAAAACGTCAGACTCTTGGAGCTGAGGTCCATTTATTAAAAATGCAGAATCTTCAGTGGATGATTCAGTTCCTGTTTAGCTGAGAGGTAAACTAGACGGCGACAGGGTAGCAGCAGTCGATCGATACGGAAGACATCCTTGTAATATGACTTCTGCATGTAGGGTCGGAGCGTCTGGTATTTTAAGACAGAAACCACGACTCGATAGCCGAATGCCTTATTGATAAGTAAACTGAACATGATTTGATCCGACGAGGCACTACCGGACAATCTGTAGGGAGGCGGGTTTGATAAACATCCTGTAAATAGATCATGTTGATGGCAAGCTGCTAGGAAATTTGCTATTAAAAGTTGAAAGACATAACCACGTCACTTATTATATGCAGTGATTACTATGGCAGGTTAAATAATGTAGCAGTAATGACAACGTTATATCAAACACTAATAAGTAATCAAGGTGATAATTAACTTACAGTACATTCGCAAAGTAGTAAACAGACGCGCTCTAGTTACATAACTTTACTACATCCAACAATTTTCAGTCCCACCAAATTGATGGGGCCTAATTCTATATCAGTGCTTGATATCGTAAACAAACTAACACACTAATCGTTTCTGATTAGATTTAGTTACACGCATTTGCTGGAGTGTGTCATCGTTAAAGTAAATAACACTTTATCGTGTTCACATAGGACTATTTACACTACAGTGCACTAAATACTTCCCTTGTTTTAACGATTATGGGCGTTACTTATGCAACTGATTGCTTTTTGTAATACACAACGTGTTGGTCTAATACTATGTGTTCAAATTAACGCCATTAAGTTTACTGTTCGCGTTTGTTCATGTGATGGAACGTATAAGCCAACAGTTCGTCAACAGTAATGAGTAATCGAACTGAGAGCATTGAAACTGTAATTCAGTGCAGCACATTTTGCTAATCATATACACCCAATTTTGTACTATGCATGTAACATTATTTATAGTTTATCTACAACCATTATTATTTAGTATTATTTAATATTCAACCACTTATTTTATCTTCATAATCATTATTTTACTTAATTAAATTATTTTACTAAATTAAATTATTTTAGCAAAATTATATGTAATTTTGTAAGAAAAGTTTAATTAACTTAAGGAAATAAATACCTAATTATGGCATTAGAATTTTAAGTTTTGTCCAAAACATTAGTTATTATTACACCGAATTTCTCAGGGGAGTTTACGTAGGTAAAATATTTTCAAATCCCTCCTGGAATGTTTCCCATTACAACGACGCTTTTACATAACCATGACCAACTTTCGTCTTGCTATAAGAGAATCTGGCCTATAAAGGGCTGTCGAGCAAAAGATGATATTGTTGATGATGACGGTGATGATGAATGAAATTATAATTCATTAAGAATAAAAAAAAACAATGTAAGTACAAAAATGTTATCCGAAATAACAAAAAAGGGTCACTAATAAAATATTAACAAACTTAATAAAAATATGGAAATTGTTTCATCTCAACGAACCATTCAAAATTAGTTTCTCAATCATACAGCTTTTGCTAAAATATTTGTGAAAACAAGACAAAATACATTACTGTAGTGTTGTAGTTGAAACAAAATGTTTCGGAAATCACTGGACGTCGAAGTACTGAATCCCGTTTCTAGTGAGGGGGCATATGTCACTCGCGAAGTTTTCTCTGATTAGCACGTAATAGCTCATTTGTACTTAAAGTTTTCAACAGAGGAATGGGATCTGAGGGTAGACTCAGAACGAAAAACAGCGGAAATCACCAGGCACTGCTTGCGTAAACAATTATTCCTAGTATTTCAATTGACGTCTCCTAAACTATATTTTGCCGCAACAAAAGTGTAGACTTTTGACCAACAACAGTATTTTAATATTAATACAAAAAGTAGAAAAACATTGCCGAATTTAACAGCTATATAAGTTTAACATGCTATTAATAATGTTAGTGTTTAACACAATGCTAAGCTTTCTTAGGATTAGTTTATTTAAAAATAGGTCTTCTAAGTAAATATTATATTTTATAAAAGTATAACAGAGTTATTGTAAAAATGATAGGAAAATTCTACTGCTACTGCCCAATGTCAGGCCTCGTCCTAATCTAACTTCTTCCTCCGCCCATCTCTGCACACCGCTGCTTGGAAATAAGCATTTCCAAGTTGCTCATTTTCAAGTCTCTGCAACTTCCTCTTCCAATGTCATCCCCTTGATTCTTTCTCCACTGTGCTCTTTTCGCGTTTCTATAATTTCCTTTCCCATTATATGACAGGCCGTCTTAATTTTTTTACGCATTATATCCCGTGATTGAATTTGATTATTCTGATTACATTATAGACCACGTATCTTAATATGCATCTAAGGATTTACCTTTCAAAATTGTATATCTCTTTGTTAGTTCTGTCTAAATGCAACCATATTTAATACTACAATAAGAACTGGTCTTATAATAGTTTTGTATACCTATTGTCTGGCTTACTGACGCGCATATGGGATTTTAAAGTTTTCAGCAGCCCAACAGAAGACTTGTTTCATCATCATCATCATCATCATCATCTCCAAAGATTAAACCAAGGATTGTTTGTTACGGGCTCAAATAGGCAAAGATTAGAGCTGGTCACTCCAGCGCTTCCTCGGACGTCCCACACCTCTCCATCCCCTCGGCATATATTTCCATAGTTGCTTGGGGATGCGGCAGTCATCCATTCTTCAAAGATGTTCCCACTAATTCAGCCGATACTGGGCGATCCTGTCGAGTATACTCATCATATTCAGTTCCTGCCGTAAACAAGAAGACTTGTTTGCCAGAGAAACAATTCTTATGTCTGGTTTGTGGAACTCAGTCTTTGCAATATCAGCTAAATGTATAAAACGTTGTTATAAATCGCAATTTTTTTATTGAGAATAATAAATGACAGTGAGTATTTTACTATACTACAATATTATAGGCGAATGGTGTTGTTTTAAATATCAATCTAAAAAATACTACGCATAAGGAATGTTTATTCTTCTCATGAACTGCCTTTAAAAATTCCGTTTATCGATGCGCCGTCCAAATTGAAGCTTATTTGTCTCTGGCAGAAAACGTTTCGTAGTCGCTCGGCACAATTTTATTTTTACATCAGTAATTTTCCCTTGAACACGCATTTTCCAAATTGCTATCAAATGACCCGGATGGTTCGGTGCACGGAACCCATCTGTCGTGTCGCACGCTCTCAACCCACACCGCCTCTCCCTTCTAATTTATCAATGTAAATTCGCATTGCAGACAATGTTTGCTGAGAATTTTGCTGGGCGTGCGTGAGTGTGTGTGTGCGTCTGTGTGTCCCAATAAATATGTTGAATCTTCCGACTGTTTACATAACTACTTAATTCAATTTCATGTGTACACGTTTTAATGGCAAAAAGGGCATGAAGACACAGGGAGTAAATAAACCAATAAATAAGAGAAGCAGAAACTGTTTATATCAAAACTAAAAGCTATTACTGATAATATCATAAAATAATATAATCAATGTGAACAGGGAAATCTAGCCAAACTGCGTATCGTTACGACGATCTCACGGATCATGGTACTACACAGAGGACACAGCTTAACTGACTCCAATGAAGTCACATTAACAAATTTTAATTAAACACAAACAACAGTTAGAAATCAACAAAGGTACCCTATTGCAAAAATTCAAGTTACATTTGTCTAACACAGAAAAATAAGAGTCACCTTAATATAGTCTTATATATATATATATATATATATATATATATATATATATATATATATATATATTGCAACAATACATATATTTGCGTATTTGCCCTAGGCGGTATGTTTGTAAATATCTAGAATAGAAAATATACGATGAACAGTTTTTAACAATATTATACAGGATAAGAATTGTCAGAAAGCGTACACCTGCCCCCGCGAGTGAATACAGCGCTTGTGTGTTTGTGTGTGTGAACGCAAGCTACGACAGGCAAGAGTCTACGATAGGGTGATGCGTACGAATTCTCTGTAATCAGGTTTTAACCGGATAAAAACAAATTATTAATACGTTTTAAACCTGTGAACAAAGACTTATCCCAATTATAAAAACACCATTATATTAAGGATTTTTTAACGAATATAGTGATGTAAAAGTATTGAAGAAATTTGCAAAAATAAAGACGCCAGGTAATTTAATGTTAATTACTAGCGTAATTAAATAGTAATTAATAAGTGTGTTATATGTTAGTGACCAGGAAAAAATTACGCAAACGATGATATCGCTTGTGCTACGAGTATGTTTACGAAATCGCGAAAATGAACCAAAAAGTGATTTGTAATTAAAAAGACGCTTTGCACGAAGTGACAATATCTAACAGGTCGAAAACAGTCGTAAAACCAAGCTTATGGAGGAACTCTGGACCATCACAAACAACAACCCGTAGAGACAGAGAACACAGCATCAGCATCATCATCAAATTGTCAGGATTCAGGACACACACACACACACACACACGCAACGGTAACGTCGGCAGTACGCAGGTGATGAATAAACAATTATATTTTTGTTTGTGAAAAGAACTCTCAAAAAGAAATTTAGGCCTATATATGAACAGTAAAGACTTAAAATGTTTAAATATAATTACTGTACATAAATTAAAAGGGTAGTTAAAGAAAAGAATTTAATTAAATAAGAAAATTTAAAAATACTACTCTTTTGTTGTATATTAAAATTTGAGTGTGTCAATAGAAATAAATAATAGGTTGGAAGTAAATGTTATTTTCTATTTTGTTTATAGCAACAATTAGTTTTATTCTTGAGTTTTAATATTATTTTTGGTTTGTGAATGAGTTGCTTTTATTTAAAATTTGAGTCAAAGTCAGACACACAGAAATAAAAAGGTTTACATAATTTGTTTAACATGTCTGTTTAGCTAGTAAGATTATATGGTTGTTTATTTTATGTGTCATGAACAGCATAGAAGGTTACACTGTATTTGTGTAAATTTATAAGAGAAAATTTTTTAATATTTAAGATACGAATTGGTTAATATTTGCATAATTTCTATCAATATTAATAAATCATAGAATAATTATTTTGAAACGGTTTAATTAATTATTTCATGTCAACAACATCGCTCTTCTCTTTGAAAATTATTTAATTATCGTGCAACTACATATACTTGACGCAACGAGAATATAAAAAAAATCCTGCGACCTGGCCGGTGTAATACACTTCATAGTTGCGTTGAGTACATGGTAATGTATTTGTGTGAATTTTTGAAATACTTGTAACGTTGCAATATATATATCTCGGACGACATCGAGGCGGAGTCAGCCGGAAGGAACAGCCGAAGAATAGAATTGCGACGAATCGCTATTCATTACGTCTGCTCACCGGTACCAGCGACACGGCGGGTGACACCTGAAGAATACAAAGCGAGCCAATCCGGCATCAGCAGCCGCCGAGACGTGACCAAATGCGTGTTCGGAGCTAGCGAATCAGCGATCCCGGTTAGTTAATAAAACCCGGGCCGGCAGAAAATTTTGCACTCGCCATCACCGCATTGTCCTGCCTCAGCGGCGGAACCTCGAGTGCACCGCGGTTGAGCTCCATGGTGCTCTCGGCGGTCTACTCGTGGTTTCCGCTTACAAGCCTCCACAAACGGAGCTCCTGTCGAACGATCTGGAGGCCGTTTTTGGCGCACACAGAAGGGTAGTCCTGGCGGGCGACCTGAACTGTAAACACCCTGATTTGGGGAGCCGCTTGGTGAACCCAAACGGGGCCCGCTTACGCAGGTATGCTGATGCGGCTCGGGTCACAGTCATGGGTCCTACCGGGCCTACGTACTATCCCTCGAGGGCTAACTCCCGCCCTGATGTACTGGACATTGCCGCAGTCAGGGGCGTTTATTGCCCGGTCCACGTCTCCGTCATTTCGTAACTGTCCTCGGACCATTGCCCCATCAGTGTGCATATAGCTACCAAGCACGCTACCGTCCGCGACGAGCGGCGGGTAATCGAGTGGGAACGCTTCGGTCCGGCGTTCAGTCGCCGCCTACCTGAGCATATCCCGCTCGACACTACCCAGCATGTCGACGAGGCAGTTGCCTTATTCGACACAGCCGTAGTCTCGGCGGTAGACGTGTCCTCCCGGATGAAACCGGGGCTCACGTCCGACTATCAGCGTATCCCCGAAGAGGTGTCTCAGCTCGCTTGAGAGGAATCGCCTCCGGAGACGCTGGCAGAGGACTCGTGACCCGGCTGACAAGGCTGCGTTCAACAGAGCGTCCGGCAAGTTGAGTCTCGACATGCTGGCGTTCCGTAGACGCAACTGGGAGCTAGCTGTTATACAGATGGATGGCCCTGCCGAGGACCGTAATGTCTGGCGGATTCCCAGTGCCCTAACGGGGAAGCGTAAACGCACGCCTCTCCCCGCACTGGACGGACCCGGCGGTCAAACCCTTGGCCGCTTCCTCGAAAAGGCAGATTTATTGGCTGAAAGTTTAGAGCGTGAGTTCGCTCCCAACCCATCCAAGAACCCGGCTTTCACTGAGCAAATCTGCCGCGAGGTATAGCGCTTTCTATCGGCCGGTATCACAGTCCAACCGGAGCCCATCTCCCCGGAGGAGGTCTCTGAGAGGATTGTTTAGCTCAAGCCCCGGAAGGTGCCTGGCCTGGACGGAGTCATGAATTCCGCCCTCCATCGCCTTCCGGAGCGAGGAACCCAGTTCCTCTCTGACCTGTTCAATTCATGCCTCAGACTGGCCTACTTTCCGGTGAAATGGAAAACGGCTACAGTAATAGTGATACCCAAGCGGGGAAAGAATTCTTCTCGCGTGGAAAACCTCAGGCTCATCACTTCTTGTCCGCAACGTCCAAGGTTTTCGAGCGACTGATCCAGCGTAGCATCCGCGACCATCTAGAAAGACTAGACGTGCTGATCCCCGAACAGTTCGGCTTTCGTGAGCTGCACTCCTCGACTCATCAGCTGATGAGACTCGTGGAATGAATTACCGAGGCTGGCTGCCAGGGCAAACAGACGACTGCGATCTTCCTAGACGTAGAGAAAACCTTTGACGGCGTGTGGCACGAGGGTGTCCTGTACAAACTCACGGAAGTCCTTCTTCCAGATTGCTACGTTCTCTTGATCGGCAGCTTTCTGCGAGACCGTAGCTTCCGAGTGAGAATAAACCACGCTCTCTCTTCGGAGAGGCGTATTACCGCTGGCGTCCCTGAGGGAATAACCTTGGGCCTCTCCTGTTCTCGCTGTTTGTCAATGACACGCCCCGAGTTCCTGGAGTAAAATTGTCGCTGTTCGCGGACGACACTGCGGCTTTTGCCTCAGAGCCGAACGCAAGTTATGAGGCAATTACGCTCCAACGTCAACTCGACGCGTATGTCGGGTGGACCGATGACTGGAGAGTTGCCGTTAACGCTTCCAAGAGCGCCGCGGTAATATTCTCGCGCAAACGCAAGCGGCCTCGGCCGCTTAAAGTAGTCCCCGTCGAGGTGCCCTGGACCAACAGCGTCAAGTACCTCGGGCTCCACGTGGATTCCCGACTCACCTGGCGAACCCATACACAATACATCCGTCAACGCGCTTCGGCGCAACTCAGTAGAATTTGGCCCGTGCTATCTAATACGGCAAAGACCCCCCGGCTAGGTAAGCTCATAGTCAACTCGTACGTGTTGCCCGTGATTACCTATGCCTGTCCTGTTTGGGGATACCTGACTCGTGGTCATAGAACAACGCTCCAGCGCGTACTCGACCAGGGACTGAAGCTTGAGTGCAAAGTCCCCCGGAGGTACTCTTCTCGTCTTTTGAGGAGAGGACTCGGTGTCCGCTCTCTTGATGACACCGTGAGACGCCTGGCGCGTAGATTCTATGTTCGTTCCGAAAGAGTGACCCACAATTCCCTCATTGCCGGACTTGGTAAATACACCCCGCGACCAGGTGAGTCCTGGAAGCGACCTCGTTTGCTAGTCCCGGTGTAATCCACCAATCGCAGGTCGCTTCAGACCCCTCCATAATTAGGTAAAAACATATATAAAGAACTCAAATAGACCCAGTGGCAGGAGTCCTTTCTGAGACTCGGGACACTATACTACTCGCGACCGCTTCGCGCGGGCCGCGCAACCCCCAGTTTTGTGTTAAAATTTTGCACACTCTTCATCGCCACGCCATCGGACGCACTTCATCTCCTCTCCTCTCTCGGACGACATCGAGGCGGAGTCAGCCGGAAGGAACAGCCGAAGAATAGAACCGCCGCCGTTCTTGCGTCTTCGCACTCCCGTTCCGCGCCAGCGATGGACGTCGCTGGGCCGGCAGCCGACTCTACAACCGATCCCGAAAGAAGAGGAGGACAGAAGTACGCCACGAACAGCGGGCGTAGCCGCCGAACATCTCAGCGCGGCACGACCATCAGCCTTCTCGCCACAGGTCCTTTTTAGGGCCACCAAAAACACTCGAGTATACGATTGGCGCCATTTGTCATGCGGCAAGCCTTTTGTCCGGTGACAACATATAAGTCTATTATAGTCTACACTAATTAACACAATAATCACTGTCCATTAAACCGCAAAAATCACTTCGATCCGCACTTGAATATCGCCAGTTGTGACTGAACTGGCTGCTTCGATACCCAATATTTACACTCCATTCGCCTTGCATAGTAGTGACACTGAGGGCCTGGATGCCGGAATAACGTCTGTAAGGGGCACCTCGGATAACCTAAAACGTTACGTAATTTTGCCGTGTAGAATGATCCCTAATGTCTGGAAGAGTTTCGAGCGTTGCTGAGTGCCGAGAGACAAGAATACACTTTTGTTATTTTTCAGCTCAACGTAGCAGTGAGTTATGCTGCCCTGTATGGTTGAACATGGAGACGCTCATAAGTACATTCTCATAGAAATAATTTCGTGTATGAGTTTAGGGAACCAACTGAAATATTGGTAATTTCAACTTAACGTGCCTAAGACATGTAGAAACGATAACATTCTATACACAGCTAATCAACAATAGCAACAAACTCTGCAAGTTATCTACTTTTTAAAACAAAGCCATTTATTACAAGTTGTCAAATACGTGCAGAAAAAGTGGACACAACGATTTCTAAAATTGGTTGTAGTGTGAATACCGCAAAATAGTAAGAGGCCGGGATCACAGTGATCTCAGATAATTTATCGAACCAGTAGTAGGCTAATTAGAACCATGTTGAAATTAGGGAATATAACAAGAATAGACGTTGAAACCGAAAGGTTTTGAAAGAAATAGTGATTACGTACTAGAAAAGGAAGAAGAATTTGTAAAAATAATTAACTTTGTATTTATAAATTATTTACCTTAAATTATCCGCCGTGTGATTTCTTGTAACTTGTGTATTACGTGTTTCAGAGCTTATGCTCCATCATCAGATATTAAAAAAGATAAAACTATCACTCTTGCGAGATCGTTAAGTAGTAAAAAATGTCAAAATTTGCATGTGAACCGTACGCGGATTTGGGTGCGCACCCGTTCAAGTTCATTCTGCCAATCATCCGGGTGCGCACCCAAATCCGCGTACGGTTCACATGCAAATTTTGACATTTTTTACTACTTAACTATCTCGCAAGAGTGATAGTTTTATCTTTTTTAATATCTGATGATGGAGCATAAGCTCTGAAACGCGTAATAGACGAAGTTACAAGAAATCACACGGCAGATAATTTAAGGTAAATAATTTATTAATTCGTACAAGTGATTTGGTTACCATATTAAACATGAATATTAAACTTTGTATTTGCTCTTCTTTGACCAATTTCACCCACTTTATGTAAACGGTTAAACACATGTGCGGTAAATGATTGATACCTAATTTTAATTATATATCACGGCATTTAGCGCTACAAGAAATGTTGCTAACTCATATAAAGAATTCACGTACTGTATGCAGCGTTGGCCCCGCGGCTCTATGCATAAATGATCACTATGACACACTTTACGATCTCGTGGGAAATTACAGAATTCTTTGGAAGAACATACATGTTGTGTTTCCATGTTTCAGTCACATCAAGTTGAGTAACGCGCCACAGAATACAAAATTAAATAGCATATATCTCCTTTAGCTTAACTCCAGTTTTAATAAGTTGGCTTTCCCAGAAAAAGCTGATAATTTTTTAATTAGTTATGGTTTTTATAGGTAAGTTGTTTTTTCAAGAATAATGCACTAAAGTTAGCTTATTCTCCGATTTAAAGGCTTACTTGAACCGGAAACAGTATTACTTGAAAACACGATTGTATCACTTTTATTGGAGACGTATATTGAATATGCAACTATCATTAAAATTATTTCATGTATAATAGAGTTAATTTAAAAAAAAAATATACATTGTATATCTGCTCTATAATTTATTATGTGGTTCAATTATTTGACGTATGCTAGACATAAATATCTAATAAAGAAAAACTAAACGACAATAAAACCCAACAGAATTATTGTTTCTACAATATTTTTTTTGCTTTTTATTAAACTTGTGCTAGCATGGCCTTGTGATAGCATATATACTTGTCAATAGAATTCTAATAGGTAGAAATTATTAGTCTAATGTCTACTTTAGCCGTTTGTAGTAGAGTGTTATCTGTCAAAATTTCAGTGTTTATATAATAATAATAATAATAATAATAATAATAATAATAATGGCTCCCATGTGTACCACAGAAGCAGACAGAAGCAGCTTAGGAGTCAGGCAGGGTAGGCTGTCATATGTGAGCCGTACGGCATACAACGAAGGCAGTGTGGCCAGCACTACGCTTCAGCCGCTTATTATTATCCCCAGGATGTTACCCCAGGATGTTATCCCAGGAACTCATTTTCAACAGGCTGGGTCGACCTGGGGGCTGAAAAATGCACCTTGATTTTATGGTGCGGGCCCGGGAATCGAACCCGGGACCTCTAGATTAGTTTCCAGGTGCCATACCCACTGGTCTACTGAGGCACCACAAAAAGTAGATTAATAGTCTAAAACGTTTGGTTTATGTGGGGAGGGCGCCACCACCTTACCATCTAGGTCGGTCAAAGAACGACTATAGTCTCCTGCATAACTGTTTAGTACGTCTTATGATCACAGTCAAATTAATTATCGTTGTTGTAGAAATAACTCAGAGTCAGGGTTAAAAAGCTTTAATTTGTAAACTAATACACACACACACACACACACACACACACACACACACACACACACACACACCTAGTGGTATTGTGGTAAATAGTTTTGTATTGTAGAATTAAACACACTGGAGCCACTATTTTTAATATTTATGTTTAGTTTTGGTCTATTTATTTTGTAAAAAAAATCAGTTTTTCTGTCCAATTTAAATTAATTCTGTATTAACGCCTACTACAACGAGTATTTTACGTACACTGCTGAAACCCTTGTTTATCCGATTGCTTTGGAAATAAATCTGATAGAAACCTAATCGGTCGGATACAGTCCCATTTCAATCTCCTGTGCGAGTCTTGCACGTTTCCAATTCTGTTAGAACTGCGTATTTGAAATTCAACAACAAAATCCAGTAGCCTTTCAACAACTTTATTTTGTTGGTTTTTTTTTCACAAGAAGACTTTACGAAAGCGAACATTTCTTTTATGAAAGTGGATTCGCGTCTCGTATTATTATTTGCGAGTCACACGTTTTATTCCCAGTGTAGCATTTTATTTTTCTATGAGAGCGCTGTTGTCGCATTATTGTACCTACTTCCTAAGGGAACTGTATTATCTTAGCTACGAAAATTTCTTATCTATACTTATAATAACTATACTTTTATAACCTAGTGTCTCATTTGCCAAACACGGTGGAATTTGTACTGAGTATATATTTATTAAAAATTTAAAAAAACGACATTTTTACCAACGACTGTTTTCACTCCTTTTTCAACTCGACGATAATTTTCCATAGATTTTCTTCTATATGTATGTATGTAAAAACACACACGCGCGAGCGCGCGCGCGCGTGTATATATTGTCATCGGATAAAAGGCTTGTCACATGACAAATGGCGCCAATCGTACAATCTTCGTTATTTTGGGGATCCTAAAAAGGGCTGAGTGGCGAAAACGCTGTGATGGATGTTCCACCCGAACCGCGCTGGGATGTTCGGCGGCTGCGCCCGCTGTTCGTGGCGTACTGCAGTTCTTCTCTTCTTTCGGCTTCGGTTTCGTCGTGTCTGCGTCCGGTCCAGCGAAACCAATCTCTGGTGCGTTACAGGGCGAAGAATACCAAGAACGTCCGTTCAACTCTTCGGCTGTTCCTTCCGGCTGGCTCCGCGTCGATGTCGTCCGATAGAGGAGAAGAGACGAAGTGCATCCGATGGCGTGGCGATGGAGAGCGCCAAAAAATACACGACTGGGGTTTGCGCGGCTCGCGCGAGGCGCGCGTCGCGAGTTGTGCAGTGTCCCAAGTCTCAGTTAGGACTCCTGCCACTGGGTCGGTTTGAAGTATTGTTTATATTTTCCTATTTAATGGAGGGCCTGAAGCGACCCTCGATGGTGGAGTATACCACCGGGGCTAGTATACGTGGTCCCTTCCAAGACTCACCTGGTCTCGGAGTATATTTACCAAGTCCGGTAATGAGGGAATTGTGGGTCACACGTGCTGATCGAACATAGAACCTACTCGCCAGGCGTCTCACGGTGTCATCTAAAGAGCGGAAACCGAGTCCTCAGCTCAAAAGACGAGAAGAGCACCTCCGGGGGACTTTACATGCGAGCTTAAGTCCCCGGTCGAGAACGCGCTGGAGCCCTGATCTATGACATCGAGCAAGGTATCCGCAAACAGGACAGGCATAGGTAATCACTGGCAGCACGTACGAGTTGACGATGAGCTTACCCAGCCGGGGCGTCTTTGCCGGATTAGAAATCATGGGCCAAATTCTACTGAGTTGCGCCGAAGCGCGCTGTCGGATAGATTGTGTATGGGTTCGCCAGGTGAGTCGGCAGTCTACGTGGACCCCGAGGTTCTTCACGCTATTGGTCCAGGGCACCTCGACGGGGCTAACTTTAAGCGGCCGAGGCCGCTTACGTTTACGCGAGAATATTACCGCGGCGCACTTAGAAGGTTTGACGGCAACTCTCCAGTCATCGGCCCACCCGACATACGGGTCGAGTTGGCTCTGGAACTTGGTTGCCGCATAACTTGCGTTCGGCTCTGAGGCAAAAGCCGCAGTGTCGTCCGCGAACAGCGACAATCTCACTCCAGGAACTCGGAACGTGTCGTTGACGAACAGCGAGAACAGGAGAGGCCCAAGTATACTTCCCTGAGGGATACTCTCACTTGGAAGCTACGGTCTCGCAGTCCGTGAGTTTGTAAAAGACTCCCTCGTGCCACACGCGGTCAAAGGCTTTCTCTACGTCTAGGAAGATCGCGTTCGTCTGTTTGTCCTGGCAATGCATTCCACGAATCTCATTAACTCATGAGTCGAGGAGTGCAGCTCACGAAAGTTCGGGGATCAGCACGTCCAGTTTTTCTAGATGGTCACGGATCCTACGCTGGATCAAACGCTCGAAAACCTTGGACGTCGCGGACAAGAGGCTGATGGGTTTTCTGCGCCGGAAGAATTCTTTCCCGGCTTGGGTATCACTATAACTGTAGCCGTTTTCCATTTCGCCGGAAAGTAGGCCTGCCCGAGACAGACACTGAACAGTTCAGAGAGGAAAAGATTTCCTCGCTGCGGAAGGCGGAGGAGTGCGGAATTTATGACTCCGTCACGGCCACCCGTCGCAATATATACGTGTATTCAAAAACTTTTTGCTATAGTCTATTTCTTCATGCATATATAATCTATTTCATATTTATAAATCCTTTCCTCAAGATGTTTTTTTCCTTTGTTTGGTACATGTTTCGGGAATCCTATTGTTCCCATCGTCAGCCTCCCTGATTTTCTATCTTATGGAGTATTTGTATTTTGGTTGGTTGTTGTTGTGGTTTCCTGTTGGTTTTTTGTATTTTATACTGGCATTATTGTGTGTGATTGTTATGTATTGCGACAGTATAACCATGTACGGTACTGTGCATTGCCAAAATAATTTAAATGAATAATAAAAATAAATAAATATTGATTGATAAACATGATTCAGATTGCAAGTGGATTGTTTAAAATATAGGGAACGCGCCGTTCAGGCATGTACTCGCATATCTGGCCCACCTGTCGCTAGCGTTGTGTACATGTGTATTTTGTTTGTGTGTGTGAAGCCTCTCCGTTCCTGAACAGTAACCATTCCTTTTCAAAATTGATAGATTTTATGTTTTATTTTAATTATAAGAAAAATATGTACGATATTGTAAAACGAAAGACACCAGAGGGTGTAGAAAATAAAGGTGAACTAAGGGTTAAAAGACCGTGACAAAGTGACGGAAAGTGCAATTACTGTGAAGTAAAAAGTGAATAGCTCTTTTTATAATTACAATAAAGAAGTGTAATTTACGTATAGTAAACATATAAAAATTAGCGATCGATTGAGCATCGTGTAGTGTGAAACAGACTTCGTAATTCGCGAAGATAGGCGAAATTAGTGAATTGAACCAGAGTGGGGGTAAAGACGCTTCGACAAACTCTGACAAGATGAAAATTGTTCAGACTTGAGCTTTTGAAATACATGGTTATAAATACCAGGTCGCGCTAATAAAGTTCCTTCTTCGATATTCAACCGTTGCCGTAGGAGGCTATGTCAGTCAACTACGTGATCGTAAATCTACAGTAAGCGTCACCTGACGACTTGTGAGGCAGAACAGAGGTTCGATGGACACACCTACAACCCATGATGTGAGCAGAGCCAACAACAACTAAGAAAGACAAGCAGTGGAAGCCTGGAAGAGAACCAGAGAACCCGAGGACATGAAAGACTGAAGCAAGGACGGGGAAGAGGATCTAAGGACTGGAACAAGGACCCGAGGACCAGAAGAAGACACACTGAAGTTGCCACATCAAACGAGGTGATAACCAACCATAATAATAAAAAGACAATTGAAAGGCAATATTGAAACTAGAATGAAAGACATTCCAACTGTTGCTAACAGAATTTAAATTGTACATATAATGTAAAGTCTTATTATAGTTTAGAATAATGTCTCATGTTGAGAAAATAATATTGGAATAACGTAAATGCTTGATTTTTTAAATTGACGTAAACTAAAATAATTAGTAGAGTCTTTAATTGCTAAAAGAATAATGCATATGCTATAAATTTAAAAGATAATTAAAGCCAAGTAAAAACTTAAAGAAATAATTGAAACAAAAGTAAATTCATTGTGAACTGATAAGCAACTGCAAAAGATGGCCACACTAAATGATTAAGCCGAGAGCAGAAATAGATATTTAAGAGTAGATAATAAGATTTGTGTATAAACTGTTTAGACATAAATTGTTCACATAAATCACATACATAATATCGCACAAGCGAGGAATAATGAATATTTTTTTTGTATTACCGAAATAAGTAAACAGGTTGATAATTAAATAATGTAAACATTTAAAAACTTTATAACATTGTCTTGTTATTACAATTACACCCAAACCAAATAAGCAACAGTTGTTATCTTATATAACGTATCGCTCCAAAAGATTGGGGCTACCCAAATTACATTATATTGAATTTGTGTGTTGTTACAGTATATATTAGCTTTTTGAGTATTTTCGATATTGAGTGCTTTGAAATTTGTGTCATGATTTGTATTGATTTGTATTTGTTCAGGTATTAGTTTGTCTTGTGTTTTATGTTTGTATATTTGTAAATTTTCCCATATGTTTATTATGGTGCCTTTGTGTGGTTTGTGTTTTATTAGTGTCCTGTTGGATATATCTGGGAATTCATGTCCAGTGTTTATTGCATGTGTAGCCAAATTAGATTTATATATTTGTGGTTTTTCTGTATGCGTTTAGTTATCCAAAATAACGTTTTCTTAGTTGTTTTTTTGGTTTGTCCTATGTAACATTTATTGCAATTTTGACATTCAGTTTTCTATATAACCTTGGTTGTTGTATTATCCTTGTTGTGTGGGTTATTTGGTTTTAGTAAATTATTTTTGTCGGTTTTGTATGCTATTTTAATGTTTGTTTTTAAATAGTTTTGTTAGCTTTGTCGTGTTATTATTTATGTATGTGAATGTGGTCCATTTATATTGTTCTTATTATTTATATGTTGTTCATTTTGATAATTTCTTAAATGTAGAGTTTTTATTTTATAATTAATTTTGTTTTCTATTTAGTTTTCAGTATTTTCATTGTATCCGTTTTTATAAGCAATTTAGTAAATTATATTTTTTTCTTTCTTTTTTCCTGTTTGTTTAGTGATATTTTGTACATTCTGTTAAACAGTGAATAAAAGCTGCCATTTTATGTTGTGGTGTATGGTTAGAATAGTTAGGTATAATGATGTTAGTGAAAACTGGTTTTCTGTATATTGCATATTGTAGATGGTTATTGTTTCTTGTGATGGTTATGTCTAAATAGTCGATTTTATTTGTATTTTCCTTTTTCATCTTTTAATTGTATTTTTGGATGTATTTTATTAATTTGTTTTAAAATCTTAACTGTATTTGTGTTTTTGTTATTAGATATGGGTTATATGCAACAAACACAGGACATGAATTTCTAGACATAACCAACATGACACTAATAAAACTCATACCACACAAAGGATGCCGAACAATGATATCCCTGTTAGAGCAATGTTTACTCAATGCAAGCAATACAGTCGCACAAAATCAGTTAATTACAGCAAACATTCCACTGTCTATTACTGTTTGCTGTAGCCTAACCAGACGACATTATTAATTCTGGTTAGAAATCTGCCACGACTTAAAGGTTTCTGTGCTGTGTGGTGTAAGCGGCACTTCCCAAAATGAACTGTATAGCGTCAATTATAACAATAGAACATGTGTTAATTTAATTCCAACTGGCTGTTGATGTTTCAGAAATAAAATCCCAGACAAACCTTTACTTCTTAGTAAAATTTAATGATATTTATTTTTATCCTGAAGATTAAGTATATACGCATAAAATTTTTGTCTAAAACGTAATGATACTGAGTTTCTTCCTACAAATTTTGAACATGGTGAGACAAACAATGAGACAGCTCTCTATTGGTTCATAAAACAGTATCCTTAAAACTTTTTGAATTCTTGAACTTAACAGATTTGACTGTGCCATCTTTTTTGAGATTATTCTTAGGTCACAAAAATAGAGTTCAACAGTATTCAGTAATTTAATACAATTAAATTTTGTGTTAAACTATAAGATTGCAACGACGCATTTAACAACTTAAACTAAGCTTTATATCCTGTGTTTAGCCTTCATTCATCTCTTTGACAATGACTTAAGAGGTCGAAACAGCTGTCAGAGTAAATAAAATCTGTGAAACTTACCAAGTGTTTTTATATATTTTACAAAACCTTTGTATTAATATGTTTCACCTAGTGCCCAACGAGTCATCAATTAATATCGTAACAATAAAAGAGTTAAACAATTTAAATTGCAGGTTGATTATAAAGCTTTAATGCATAATTTGACTCTGGCTAGGGATTAACAACTTTTTACTGCTTCGTCAGGATAACAATCCATCTCACAGCACACTTTCTGCAAACGAGTGTTTCAACAAAAATTGCACGCCTGTAGTACCCGTACACCTTAATCCCATGATCTTAGTCCATGTCCATTACAATGTCCATTTCCTACTTATAAAATCAAAAGCCAATTCCAAGCCCTTTATGGAAGATAATCCAAGCGTTTCTGTAAATATAAACATATAATTTACATTATATAAATATAACATGTTTACGACTAAAACTTATCCAATATCGTATAACGTATCCAGTCGGCTGAAATGACATTTTTCAGGCATGTGGCAGGGTATAATCTCCATGATCATAGAAGAAACACAGATATACGGCAGGAACTGAATATTATGAGTATACTAGACAGGTTTACCCAGTATCGGTTGATGTGGTGGAAACATCTTTGCCGAATGAATGACTGCCACATCCCCAAACAACTATTGAATTAAAAGCCGAAGGGACGGAGAGGTGTGAGACGTCCGAGGAAGCGCTGGAGTGACCAGCTCTAGACTCTTTGTTTGACCGAACAAAGCATCCTTGGTTTAATCCTTGCAGATGATGATAAGTATAACATAAAGAACTACATAATTGTGTGTACGCGTGCTCGTGTGTGTATACATTGTGTGTAAGAGAGAGAAAGAGGGAGAGAGAGAGAGAGAGAGAGAGAGGGGGGAGAGTGTGTGAGAGAGAGAGAGAGAGAGAGGAGGGCGAGAGAGGGGGAGAAATAGAGAAGAGTCGGAGATAGCGAGGTAAGGCAGAGGATAATTTTTTATTCGACAGTTGTTTTAAATATATTTTTATTAAAACTTGACTTAACCCTGCGTTAATACCATACCGCAGGCGGAGAGAGGAAATTTCCTTCAGTTAATTTGTGTTCAGTGAATTTAACAAAGTTAGCTTAATTTGATTAACACAGGATTTAGTTTATCAGCCATCTTACAACTAACATTATAACTTTGGTTTCACAGAATCTTGCCTAAATAATTATCTTCTCGGTTGGCCGCATGTTCATTAACTTCTAATCCAATTTATCAATTTCTGTTTGTACGTTATTTGAAGTTTGAAACCAATAAAGCTGTCTTCATGGGGATACATACGTAGGATTTACACGCAAAACCAGCTAGCAAAATAAATCTAATTTGTTTATTAAAAATAATTGCCTCGGTTCTCAATGCCTTGTTTAAGCGGACTTTCATGTCCGTTGGTGCACGTATTGAATATTTGTCTACAATTTTGAGTATTCAAGTTCTGAGGTGTGTTAACTGCACAGATTTTGTATTTGTCCATGGACTTCTGGCTTTTCATAAGGTCATGGCAGACTCCACTATTTTATAAGGTTCCGAAACATAAGTATTTTCTAAAAAAGATGCAAGTCATATACATGTTGCAGAGATGACTTTCTTGAGATACGTAAAGGGATGTACACGAAACGATAGAATTAGAAACGATGTGATAAGACATGGATTGGGTATATTCTCTGTAAATCCAAGAATCGAGAAATGTAACCTGAAATGAATTGAACATATAGGTAGAATGGAAGCGAAAAGGCTACCTCAACAAATTTTACAATACGAGCCTAAAGGAAAAAGAGATGTGGGAAGACCACACAAAAGATGCCTTGAGAATACAGACAGGAACAGGTGATGTCGCCTAATGAAGAAGAAGAAGAAGAAGAAGAAGAAGAAGAAGAAGAAGAAGAAGAAGAAGAAGAAGAAGAAGAAGAAGAAGAAGAAGACTTCTGGCTTTTTAAGTTGAGCCACAATATATAAACTACACGAGACTCATGGTAGAATACGGTAGGCAATAAAAGTTAACTATTTATTACATTTACTGTTTTTATAATAGACTGTTGTTCCAACCCTACTTATGTTTTGTAAAAATTTAAGCTACAATTATAATTATTGGGATTTAATTTGTAAGCAGTGACAATAAGATACTGTGTTCAAATACACAGCCTACTGTATCTTTGTCGCGTGACGTTAATTATTAGCATGAACTTGCCTGCAATTCGTTACAAGTTGCTCCGGTCATCTTTACTAGGTTTCCGCCTACAGACCTATGCAATGCCTTTATACTTCAATATAGTGGCGTAATCGCACGGATCAATAACCCTGTAGTATAGAAATATCTTCGAAATTACTTAATCAGTGACCGTAGGTCTATTACTAAACTAACTGCGTATATGAAACTAAACGTCGTAAGTAATCGTAACTAAACCATTCACAACCACTTAAGATTTGTATTTTTGGCACTTCTGTATGTAGATGTTCATATCTCTATATAAGAAATTAAACATACAAATGTTAGGTCGGGTTAAGTGTTATGGGTTTCTGTCTACATCATTAACGCAGAATCAACCGGAACATAACAACAATGAGCCTTGTAATCCTCAGCCACGAAGCGTTGCGTCAACTCCCGGCAGCTACAACACCTCGCCGCAAGCCGCTTATGTTTAGTTCAGCCACGACCCGGCCTTTCAGTTGTGTGTGTATCGCCCTCCGCACTGCATTTAGCGAGATTGCTGTTGCATTCCCATAGCAATAAGCCCCTTGATCAAAGGTCGCGTGTAGAGAACAAAAGTAAATACTTGGTGTCTTTGAACCATGTACAAGTTGTCATCAGTTATTAGACACTTTCGTGCTTGTTTAAAAATACAGCGCATATAGTGAATTGATCAACAGTTTACTAACAAATAGTTGAAACGATTTTATTCCTTCTTCTCATAATGGAAAACTTCTTCTTCTTCTTCTTCTTCTTCATCTTCTTCTTCTTCTTCTTCATCTTATTCTTCTAATCTTCTTCTTCTTCTTTTCTTCTTCTTCATCTTATTCTTCTAATATTCTTCTTCTTCTTCTTCTTCTTCTTCTTCTTCTTCTTCTTCTTTTTCTACTTTATCATTACATCGCAACGTGAGCCATGACTTCCAACACCAATCTTCTTCAATGTCTCTTATCCATTCCCACCACAGCTTAACCCCCCGGCGTCCATTCTTCTTGGATCTTCCAGCACATGATTCAACCATCTTATCGTAGTTCGTGTCCTCTTTGTTCTTCTACTTTTATAGACTTGTGTCGTCAGAATTTGGCATACGATGATCATCCATCCGCTCTAGGTGACCTAGCCATTGTATTCGTTGAGCCTTTAAGAATCGTACAATGTCCGCATGCTTTACTAGCTCAACTGTATCCTGGTTACTGCTTATTCTCCATTCATAATCTTATTCAATGGGGCCATAAACACCTCGTATAATCTTTCTTTCAAACTTTCTTAGTCTTTTTGTTCTTTTTTAAGCAATTTTACTTACACTTTAAAAATAGGTTACTAGAGTATCGGCCACTCTCCTAGCAAAAACGTTGTGTGTGTGTGCGCGGGCGCACGCGCGTTGCGTTTGTATGTGTGCACACCTGTATACATATAGAAATTCAGTAGTGTATAGGAAGTTTAATATTAAATCATAAGAACAAACTGATACAGTATGTAATCTACAATTCGAATTGTGTTACTTGGGTAAATCTGAAATTCTCCTTCCAAAAATTCACCTGCATTATGTTCTCATATTTATAAACCAAAATACAATAAAAATTTAAATATTCTTTTAATTACCTTAAATGTTTTATATAGCGTTCAGTGCTACTCTGGTCTTCGTTAGTAACTTTGGTCAGTGAGAAGTGCATTAGTTGCAAACGCAAGAGCAAACATCAATAAAGCATGATGTTAAAAAATTAATTAGTGACTTACACATTTAATAACTTACACATTTTATTATGTTTTGAAATAAAAGTCTACAATTCGAAACATAAAATATTAAACACTATTTGTAATAGTATAGGATGATAACTAAATTAACTAAATAAATCCCCGTGATGGAAAACTACTCTCGCCATGCAAGCTGGGATGTCAAAGTTTTGAAACGATTTCACAGTCTGTCATTTGTCACGCAAGACAAAGATTAAGAAAAACAGCAAGGTCAAAAACAAGGCCACAGAAAAGTTAACCACACAAAAATCATAATATTTATTATTATTAGTAAGTAGGAGCGGTCGTGGCGTAGTGGCTAGCGTGTGGCGCTGCTACGCTCTCGGCGCGGGTTCAATTCCCGGCGGGGGCCATCTGATTTAGACACGACCGTTCCCCCTCGCAAGGCAATGGCAAACCAGCGAGAGGTATCCTGCTTAGTATAAACCTTCCCCAACTATGCCGTTCGGATCCGGCGTTAAACTATAGGTCCCATATACCTGTGAGAGACTCAATACCACACGCACCACGGATATATGCGGGGAGGGTACAAACCAATCGAAAGACTGAAGGACTACGCATTAGTAAGTAGAAAAGGTAAATGAATATATATAATATGACACGAAAGAATTAAATATATACAACCTAAATGAGAAAATTGAAGAACACAAGGGAAATGGAGACATCACTGAAGTGGCATGGATGAAGATAGGATACCAGTAATTGTAACACGTACACGGCTTCTGGAAGAACGGATGCAGGAAGGCCAAGAAAGAAATGGATCTGATAATGTGCAGTTGGAACAGAGACATTGCCTAATCCCTGAAATGTAAAAGAAGAAGAAGAAGAAGAAGAAGAAGAAGAAGAAGAAGAAGAAGAAGAAGAAGAAGAAGAAGAAGAAGAAGAAGAAGAAGAAGAAGATACTTCAGCTGTTTTATAAAAGATTGAAATAATCAGACTTTGTTATACGTATATACAAAGATTAATATATCTGTGGTCTTCATTAGTCAAAACACTTCTCTTATTGTTTTCGATTCTGTCGATGCAAAATTATTTGCTTGTTCCTTTTACCACTATAAACGAATTGTAGACAGTTGCTATTTAAAATCGTTATGTACTGTTATCTAAAATTATTACGAATTGAGCATTTCAAGTATTCACAATAACGTTCGCTCTGTAAAAATATTTTAAACGAGCTGAAACTGGTGAATATTTTCCAGCCTTGTTACAACGTAGATATTTTATAAAGTGGACATTTTCGCTAATGTTTGCGTACTCGTAAAGTACCACACACATTCGATAGAGCGCGCGCCACTCTATAGCTTATTCTACGCCATTTACCCTTGATAAAGCAACCGCCGTATCGTAAATCTGACGTCATAAGCACCAGCCGCGACGCTCCTGGCTGATGACGCTAATTGTTTCCACCTTTGTTAACGGACATAATAACTCGCTTTCCGATAGCCTGGACCGCTGACAGGGTTGCCAGCGAAAACCGTTTTACGCTAATATGCAGGCAACTCGTTACTGTATATAAACGTACAGGCTTAAATTTATTCCCCCTCTGTTTTCATTTTTTATAGTTGACATCTTCTTTACTCTTCCACTTTCTTTAATTTTCCTTGTACTATCTAATTTACCTTTGCTAGTTTACTTCTTTTTAATTATCTTTATTTTCTCCTCTTACTCTTCCTCTTGTTTTAATTCATTATTTTTTCTTTCTTCTGGATTTTGTGCTTGTCCTTCTTCTTTCTAGTATTTTTCTTCTACTGCTTCATCTCTTCTTATTCTTCTTCTTTATCGTCGTCTTCTTCTTCTTCTTCTTCTTCTTCTTCTTCTTCTTTTATATTTCAGGGATTAGGCAATGACTCTGTTCCAACTGCACATTATCAGATCCATTTCTTTCTTGGCCTTCCTGCATCCGTTCTTCCAGAAGCCGTGTACTTGTTTACAATTACTGGTATCCTATCTTCATCCATGCCACTTCAATGATGTCTCCATTTCCCTTGTGTTCTTCAATTTTCTCATTTAGGTTGTATATATTTAATTCTTTCGTGTCATATTATATATATTCATTTACCTTTTCTACTTACTAATGCGTAGTCCTTCAGTCTTTCGACTGGTTTGTACCCTCCCCGCATATATCCGTGGTGCGTGTGGTATTGAGTCTCTCACAGGTATATGGGACCTATAGTTTAACGCCGGATCCGAACGGCATAGTTGGGGAAGGTTTATACTAAGCAGGATACCTCTCGCTGGTTTGCCATTGCCTTGCGAGGGGGAACGGTCGTATCTAAATCAGATGGCCCCCGGCGGGAATTGAACCCGCGCCGACAGCGTAGCAGCGCCACACGCTAGCCACTACGCCACGACCGCTCCTACTTACTAATAATAATAAATATTATGATTTTTGTGTGGTTAACTTTTCTGTGGCCTTGTTTTTGACCTTGCTGTTTTTCTTAATCTTTGTCTTGCGTGACAAACGATTTTAAATAACAACTGTCTACAATTCGTTTATAGTGGTAAAAGGAACAAGCAAATAATTTTGCATCGACAGAATCGAAAACAATAATAGAAGTGTTTTGACTAATGAAGACCACAGATATATTAATCTTTGTATATACGTATAACAAAGTCTGATTATTTCAATCTTTTATAAAACAGCTGAAGTATGTTCTTCTTCTTCTTCTTCTTCTTCTTCTTCTTCTTCTTCTTCTTCTTCTTCTTCTTCTTCTTCTTCTTCTTCTTCTTCTCCTCCTCCTCCTCCTCCTCCTCCTCCTCCTCCTCCTCCTCCTCCTCCTCCTCCTCCTCCTCCTCCTCCTCCTCCTCCTCCTCCTCCTCCTCCTCCTCCTCCTCCTCCTCCTCCTCCTCCTCCTCCTCCTCCTCCTCCTCCTCCTCCTCCTCCTCCTCCTCCTCCTCCTCCTCCTCCTCCTCCTCCTCCTCCTCCTCCTCCTCCTCCTCCTCCTCCTCCTCCTCCTCCTCCTCCTCCTCCTCCTCATTTTATATCATCTTTGTATCTTCTTCTTCTTCTTCTTCTTCTTGTACTCTTCCCACACCCATTAGACCGCCCGGGTTATTGCGACTCCTTGACCGATCCACGTTCCTTAAGCCCCTGCCAACATTTCTTACCCTTACCAAAAGTCTATAGCTTAGGATTTGATATCGCAAGGCGCTTATACTTCCAATATTCACACGTTGTTCTTTCATTCTTCAATATATCCTTTGATATTTTCGTCTAATTTATAAATTTCGCTGCTCATCTTGATTTCCAAACTTTCAAGTCTACCACACAGGAGAAGATAAAAAGAAAGCTTTACTCTTCTTTTACAGACAAGCCAAACTTTGTGTTGGAAGAAAAAGAAGTATTAATTAAAAATGTTGGTATTCCACGAAAGATGACTATGGTTGTTTATATAATATATGCTTTGTCCAATCAAATAAAATTTCCCTTAATTTATCAACTTACCTTTCATACAGTTTTCAGACGTGTCTTAAGAAAGTGTATTATGGTACACTACACTGTACTCTAGTCGCACAGACCTTGTGATAACGTTTACTTGAGGCATTAACTCGCGTCAAGAAGCTTCAGGCTGATTAACCGGCTCATAATTTCGGACAGGACAGCTGGTAGGTTTTAATGCAGCTGCGTGCAATCTTGAATTTGGCGCCCCCCCCCCAATTATTTTTCCTATCCCAATGTTTCTAAGCTACATCCGATCTTAAATGACTTTTTATAACTTTAATTTAGAGAATAAACTTTTGCTAGCTGCAGCTGATATTGTTAATGTAAGTAACACTCTTAACGTTGTTGCTGTATTTGGGAATGTTCAGTAAAACTATTTCCAAAAGCGTACTGAAAAATGCTTTACGTTTTCATGCAGTGGATTCGGGAAAAAATAAGTTTTCAAGAGTTCAAATCATTAAACAAATCTGGCTCGTCGATGTCTGCTTCATTTTGAGAATTAGTACAGTCACTGAAGGAAAAAAATTCAAATTAAGTGGCTTCTACGAGATTTCTTGCATAAGGCTAGATAAAAGGGTGAGAAACAATTTAAAAAAAAGTTTACATAAATTCCGTTGCGGTTTTTAGAAAAGAGGAGGGGGAAAGTACAAAAAATTAGTTTTTTCAATTATCTTGAAAAATTACAAATTTACGAAAAAAGACAAATTACAAAAATTAAAGACATTAAATTCTCTACAAAAAAGATATTTATCATGTTTTTGTAAGGCCAATACTTTGTGAGAAAAGTCGAATTGACATATTACAAAAAAATTGATTGTCGGAGTCCGCCCCGATGAGCGGGAAGTCTAATTTTTGCTGACATTGCAACATACAAATTTTAATAAAATCTGTTATAATAGTCATAGAGACAAAATTTAAAAAGCATTTTAAAGCTAAATGTTTATACTTTTACGTAAAATAAAAATAAAATAATTAAATTAATAATAAAAACTTAAAATAATGTAATAACCTTTTTGTTTTTGATTTTTTCAATTAATGCATAAACATATTAAAAATTTATTACAAATGTATTTACATTAAACAAAACTTCACAATATAAACTTTATATATATATTGGTATTCGAAAAAATAATAAAAATTAGTATTGCTTTATTGGCATAAAATGAGCGAGTTTTAAAATTTATCATTTTTTTTAGTTCGCAAGTACACATCATTTTCTTAAATTAAAATTACTACAGAAATATTCAAAATAAATATTTTTTAACAAAATCATGGAACAAGTATTGGTCAAAGTGTCTTCTATAAGACTGCGGTGTAAAGAATTGTTAAAATTTAGTTAAATTTAAATAAATGTAAATTTTAATAATAAATGTAAAAATATGTCCATTGCGCGTGTTAATATTAATAGGTAAAACTCAAAAATAAATATTAAAATGTAACTATTGTTCGTAAAACTACAATATTTGTGGTTTCTCTTCTACATAGTGAGAATTTATATCCGTGCATGGGCATAAAAAGAACAGACCCTGAAAGTTGACGAATTTTAGGCAGAGTGAGGACAGCTGGCACATGCGCCACACAGATGCGCGGTGAACCGACAAACAAGTTTGTACGTTGTAAGTGTTAGTGTGAAAACCTTTGCCGGATCAACTGTTATTTTATTTCGGAGCACGTGTAGTGTTTATTTTTTGGAATTATCGCAACTCCTTAATTAATTTTTGAAAAAAAAAAGTTCTACGATACAAGTGATAAACGCGAGTAAAATGTCAATTTGAAGACTTATTTTTAAATTGAATTAATTTTTCTACTAAAATTGTCGCCCTGACAAAACAAATGTTACTAACCTTTTTTATGCAGAAATGTATGCTCTTTCTTTTGTTCTTTTGTATTTTTCTCGTACATTTAATATTGTTTAAGATAATCACGAAAAATTAATTTTTTGTACCTTCCTCGTCCCTTTCTTCGAAAACCCGCGACTGAATTTTTGTAAATTTTTTTTTAATTCTTTCTTACCTTTTTATCTAGCCCTATTCAAAAAATCTCGTAGAAGCCACTTAATTTGAAATTTCTATTTTTTTTCGGCTTCAGTGAATGTACTAAATAGTTTTAAGTTTGTATCTTTGGAGTACATAATTAACTCGCCTTTCGGGAATAAACGAATTATTATCCGCACTACAGCCCAAAGTGAGCCCAACACCAATCTTTTGCAAAGTCTACTACCCATTGTCATCTCAGTGTATCCCCTCATATCAATTCTTTTTATATCTTCCAGTATATCATCCAAACAGCGTATCCTAGGTCGCCACCTCTTTCTGCTTTTACACACTTCCGCCCTTAAGAATTTCTTTGGCATACGCTGATCATCTATCCACTCTAGCTGACCTAGCAATTGTATTCGGTGAGCCGTTATGAATCTTACAATGTCCTCATGACTCAATAGCTCATCTATCTCCTGGTTATTTATTATTATCCTTCCTACTACTGCAAAATCCATATACGCTATCAAATATATTTAAGTTTTCGAAACTGTTGCTCAAATTGGACAACGTTTAATCCTGGACTTCGTTACTCTACTTTATGGTTAGTAAATTCAGTAAATTTATGGTAATAGATTCAGTAAATTTTGGGGAACTTAGGAGTTTTGTGGAGATAGAAAAAGTTTATCTGTTTTACGAGAAATACGTAATAGGAATGCGATTAGAAGTTTTTGAGATTAATTACAAAGTTGAGATAGAGCGGCTAAATCAAATAATTTATACATTTCGATGACTAATGTGAATTACGCAATTTTTAGGTCCACAAAATCCAATTATCCAAAATCCAATCTAACTCTGCTAAATTCTTTATACCGTAGGTAACTAATATTAATAATCCGTCATATTATCAGAAACGAACTCATTGTATTCATACGTTTGTGTGCGTTCGTTTGGCTTTTCATATAGTCAGAGGCCAGAGTTTACAGGAAACAAAGGATAAGACGAGACAAAGAACCGTTTGCCGGCCCGCCATCGTTGATCGGCTTTACGCAATCAATTTCAGAGCATTACACACTGAGTAAAAGTGTTTGGGGTTAAGCCAAACTTAATTAAAACAGCAGAATTTATTGAAGCGAGTTTTCAATGGGAACCCTTGTGATGGGAAAAAAATTGTTGACCGGGTGATTCACGTAATGCAAACTATTGAAGTCGTCTTCTACTGTAGTTTAGTTAATTTCTGTTAATAAAATTATGTCCTACCTAATGTAAAATTTCCACAGAGGCATTGCATGGAGTAATGTATTCGTAGTTACATTGGGCTTCTTACGGATAAACTAATACGCTGGATTAGATTTTGGTTGTAAACTGTGGTCAAATCCCACCGACGGTAAATTCTTTTATACTTACCACTGGCCACTGTCATTTCACTTTTTTATTCATTTATTTCGTATAAATAGTTGTAGTACTCTGAGTGGTTGCATTTGTGACATTTTTATGACAGCTTTTACATTACCAGTACCTAAACTGTAGTAAAATTATCGCATTTTAAAAAAGCTGTTTTTACTTTACAGTTCATTTAAGTATTTAGGCCAGCCATCTTTGTTCAACTCCCATGTTATATTTTTTACCTTGGCTTTATCGTTTGATAGTTAGGTCCACGTGAATATATTGTCACGACGGTCTCACGGCTAGTATTAAAAATGAATGTAGTGTACTAGAAGCGATGACAGCTTAGAGATGACCCTACGGGTCAGCTCGTTCGTTCTCATTATGCTGATTTTTATCTTGTTCGGGTATACCTTGTGTTGTCTAGAGAAGTAGGCTTACCGACTGGCTGACTATATTTTAATATAATCTCTTGCAGACCATACATCAGTCATTTTGTTTTTTTAATAAAGGAAGAATCCCAACTTTGTCGTGGTTACTTGCTGATGGTACCTGTCATGCTCCGGACTCCATAGTTAGCAGTTAGCAGGCGAGCAAGTAACCACGATAAAGTTGGAATTACAGATACTGCTAATTCTAATAACAAAATGGAAAAAGGGAGAATCAGCGTCAATTGTTTGTTTCTATCTAATTTGCTTAAAATTGATGCCGCAGAACTTATAAAAATTAGTTTTACAGGAAGGCACCAACACCGCACTTTGTTCTTTTACAGTTTTTGTTTCTCAATGACACTGTTTTGTAAATAATGTACAAGTGTGCTTTGAACGGAACATTTACGTCTGATGATAGAAACGTCAAAATAAATCGACATATTTTCAACATGAAATATTTCAAGGATTACTTTCCATCGATTTCACGTAAGGTACGAATGTCTCTCTCTGTCCAACCAGCTGATGAAAAATGTGAATATCTCTATGTTGATGTATTACTCAAACAGTTTTTTTTTAGAATCCAGTATGTTGTTGGTAGTACCGTATTGCTAGATCTTCAACTCAGTGTATTCAGAGTTCCCGTGTAATTTTCCATTTCTGTTCTGTCCAGATACGTAATTAAGTTACCTAATATTATCTCCTATCTTCACAAATGTGTTTAATATATTTACTTTATTATATTATACTTCATCTTAATTTACGTGCATGTTTTCTAGTCTTTAACATGCTATAAAATCTTGTCTACCAAGTCATCATTCACCATTGTCTTTCGTTGATCACCAAACTAGAATCACTGCCATTCAACAGTATTGGTACAGCCCAATGACATATAAAATTTTATCCTAGTGCTTGTACGCGTCTGCGTTTTTATGCACCAATATTTTATACTACACAATAGTGTAGTAAAATAAAAATATTAATATATTGCTAGGCAGCACGTAACGTTCTGGTGCAATGTAGAAGGTTGTTCTACGCGTTTCCCGCTTACCCCACCACGTAGGTGTTTCTGCCAAGACCGCATTGAAGTGTCCTCTAGATTTGTTCAGTGCTTGTTAAGAACGCGTATAATGGAAACCAGCAGGGTATAGATACACAACACCTGCCGCTTAGAGTTCAGTTTATGTCGGGCGATTACTTGGTGCATTCAAGTTGTTATTAGTGAAAGTGATTATTGTGCGGGACTCTATTCGTTGATATTATTATTGAGTGTGGACATATTTAACTGCAATTATTGTACTATTATAATCTTGTGAAATAACTTGTTGATTACAAACTGTTATTAGTGATTAACTAAAGCTGGTAATTAGTAACTACATTGGTGTCTCTATTTTCTTTCCACTGTACCAAACGGCGATGACTGAGACCGCCGTAACAATTTTGAGGTTAGGTTATATTATTTGCATCGAGACTGCATGATACGGTTACGGTACAATAGAAAAGTGGGAACTATAAAAGTATGTATCTGCAAAAGTATGTCTCAGGTAAGAAGAATATGAATTATTAAGAAAGTCAACATTTGAAGATTATATTCTACAGTTTTAAAATTCTAAAATCTGAAAAAACAGGCCAAACGTCTATTTACGCGTATATTGCTAAGCTGGGGAGAAAAACAACACTGCGTCGCTCTGTAGCTGTGTGACGCTTTACACGTATAGTGTGCGCGGCAGAATATCGTAACGCTCTAGATCATTCGAGGTGCCCCTACCATAAGTTGCTCGACAACGCTACTATCATCCAACCTTATGGTGTCACTTCAATGCGCGACAGGCAGGGTATAAATACTGGATTTAAAAGCAGCCAATGTCAATTTGACGTCAGCGACTTCACAGTGCGATTCAAAATTATTGTTACTGTTACTCGCGGTCACTTAACGCAAAACTGCAAAGTAATGGCATTTATTGTTTGGGACATTACTGTGTAATGGACGTTCTCTAGTTTGAGGAACCGTTTTGATTGAATGTCTTTGTTCAGTTGTAATTGTAATTAAAATTGTGATTTGTCACTTCATTCGGTGTCGGTTATTGTGTTTCCACTCTACAAAACTACGATCCGTGTGACAGTCGTAACAATATCTTAGTAATGTAAATGTCAGGAATATCTCACGCATTTGATGAAGTTAAATTCCTATCCGAATACAACTATTTCAAGTAGTATAAAGTTATTTATGATCGACTGTGTTAGTCGAAGACTGTATTTATGATGGAAACATGGTCCTAGTTTACGTGGACACAGTAACTGACAGTGTTTTGCTGTGTAGGAAATTTTGTTAATTTAACTTTTCAGCCCTGAACCACATTTCTGCATTTCATCAATTCCAAATTGTATGCATTAATAATAATGCAATCTGACTTTGAAAAGCATCATTTACTGTGTCTTTCGCTGCCCATTTTTTTAAAGTATTGGAAGAAGTGTAGGTTATTTATGCGAACTACATGTGGCTGATAAGATAAATTGTACTGCCGAACTACCTGTACGTAGCATGCTTGTCATAAAAAGTATTCTGTATGTGAGTCGCCATTACTTTTACACAAGTAAATATACAACGTTCTGTCTCAGCAAAGCAAAGTCAACACGGACTACAGTAAATACTGTCTCCAGACTCATAACTGTGCAGATTTATTTATTTCTGTACCAGACAAATTAAATTGTCCGCGGGGCATAACTTGTGCTATAGTTTCACAAGTCAAATACGGCACAGGGCAAATGTTATTAGTGTTGGTTTTGACAAATTGTACTTTTGACTGTACTGTCTTCATTACTTGAAGACATTTGTAGGTCATTTGGAAATTTATTAACAGAACCAAATATCCACTGACACGCCACGGAATATACTGTACAGTGGCATACTTTTTACGTGTACAAATCAATATTCCACTAAAATAACAGAACAAGTTATGGAAACAAAATACCTGAATGTACCTACTACTTATACTAAAAATTGACGGGGTTCAATAACCAAATAGAAAGTTTAAAGAGTAAATTACTAAACGGCCAGACTTCATTTGGTACAATAAACACATAAGGCAGAATACCGAAGTTAGAATCTATACATCACTAGTAACACAATTAATAACGTATACCGCAGAGATAAATATTGGACTTCGTAAACAAAACAAACAACGAAGATGTCACAAATAAATTTATAAGGAAAAATGTGCGGAAACATAGGCACAGGTCGGAAAAGAAATTTGATAACGCAGAAATAAAAGAAATAGGTAATATTAGAAACTGCACCGTAAGGAAAATAGAAAAACAAGTCTATTTTAATAGACTGAAGTGAAACAGAATACCAAAAATCTACAGGAACAAGAAAAAGGGGACAGGTTAAGGGATGTTAAACAATATAAATGAATTTTTCTATCAGTTTAATTATTACTTCGAAGATAACGAAAAGGTGGGAAAAATTTGTTATCTCCTTTATTAAACAATCAACAGATTTATATTTGGAATAGAAAAAGAAATCCCTTCTTTGTATTTTCAATTTATTACTGTCATAAGTTATAAGAATTATCTTAATTTTTTGTATCTTAAATACTTACAAGCAGTTTCAACATAAGAAATTCAGTTATCTCAGTTAGAAAAATTAATTGCCTTTGATACTTTGGTAATTTGTAAACTAAAGATCACTCCAAAATTTGGACAACGGGAAGACCGTAATTTTTGAGGTGTTAATGATATGCGGATATAGTAGATAGAGCAAGTGCACAAAATTCACTAAAGCAGTTTGAGAGAAAAGATTTTTGTACACAAACTAAACAAGCAAATAACTTGAATAAACAAGTGAAATTGGCTTCACTATAACTTACACAAAACATGGAGGAATTTAATTGTTAAAAACAAAAATTAGGAAGCGTATATTATGAAATTAGGATGACGGAAAATGAAATACCGTATATTATTTGCATAATTCCCCACCCAACGATAATCCCCCTTAGATTTTTAACACCCAAAAATGTAAAATTAAATTAAATATCACATATTTATCTCCCCTAGTAAATAGTCACTGGAAATTTTATTAACCAGTTGATGTGACTACTCTTTACTTATTTTCGCGTCCCGTTATGATTTCTTTGCGCGAAGCCCCACCCAGTGTGAGACAGCTCAACTTAACAATAGACGTATACCTGTTGTATTAACGGTAATTGTTTCTAAAGGTAAAAAGTAGTTCACCACTTTTGTAGTTCACGTTGAGTTCTCAGTGTGTTTACGTGGGTGTAAATGCTTAAGCTAGATCGTCGAAATGCATTAACTACAAGGTGTAGTTTAAAATAAACCTGTTATTCTTTGACGATAAAAATGGAAAAAAGGAGCAGAAAGACATTTTCCCTTGATCCTAATTTGATTCGTTACCAGCTTAGGCAAAAAGAAGAACGTATTGTTCCAAAGAAAAGTAAAAAATCTCTCTATGGGCAAGATGGCCAAAATTGCCTGATATCAATAATGGCGTTATGGATACTTTGTGATGGTGGTCGCGCTTTTCCTACGAAACAATACAGAAAAAAGCTCGAGAACTAGCACCGACTCTGAACATCAGTGACAGTCAATGTAAAGCAAATACTGCTTAGGTAATTCGTTTTATAAGATGACATAATCTTAGTCTGCAAAGAAGAACCTATCTCTATCGCAGCGTATATCAAGAGACAATACTGATAAAGTGATTGAGATTTACAGGTATGTAATAAAAACGCAGAAGCAACATGATTACATTTTGTCGCAGATTGGGAACGCTGATCTAGCACTTGTAGTCTTGGAAATGCCAAAAACACGAAAGTTTTCCTAACTTGATTTAAAAAGCCCTTGTCATGACTATTGGTGCAGAGAAATTTTGTTGCACAGTGACGCTGTGCACTATTGCCGATAGAAACAAATTTCAAACCTACGTTGTCTTCAAAAGGAAACCGTTACCAAAGGAACGTATACCATCTGGGATTCACGTGCAAGTCCAAGAAAAGGGCTCGACGTCAACAGAGTCGGTTAGAAATATATGGAGAAAACGGCCGGGGCCATTGTTACAACACAAGTCCTTGTTTGTACTCAGCAGTTCTTTGGCCAGCTGGTAGAAACAGTAATAGAAAGAATGAAACATGTTAAATCAGATGCTGTCATCGTCCCTAGAGATCTGACGTTTATACTGCAGTCATCAAACGTTAGTATCAACAAGCCCTTTAAAATAATGTACAATACCTATATACAAAATGGATAACATCAGGCAATCATGAGATGACTCCTGGCGGTAAGATAAGGAAGCCGTCGATTTCCAAAATTATATACGACAAATCCAAGGGGGATTCTACTCTACTCTACTCTACTCTTTATTTAAAAAAAATTTAAGGTAACAAATGTAACAGTTTATGCATACTCTTATTTATTTTATTTTCTCTGCCACTAAAAATGCTAATATTTACTGCATATTCAGCACCTAAAAATAAGATAATACTGAAAATTGTATTTTTAACCACCGTAGGTGGAAGGAATTAGTGATAATATACGGTACGATTTGAAAACTGTAAGGAATTAGTAGTTTGTCTTTTAGTAAGAACGACTACTCACTACAGAAACGCAGGTGCTCATATTCACTATCGGAGAAACATCGTGCGCGGGAGGTTGAAATAAGCAAAAATGTTACAGGAGTTAAGGAAATTAAGGAAACAGGCGTGCTTTGCAAACTCGCAGTGCAATTGATTGGGAGAGAACTACGCCATGTAGATTATAAAGTAAACAAATAGCAAATAAACATCAAGACAAAGATCTGCTAAAAATTAACGCTCAAGACATTTAAAAACTAGAATGTGTTGTACGTTACTTACAAAAAATAAATTACTCGTGACTGTAAAGGGACTGTTTGCTAACTTATGAAAGATTAAGAATTTACAGACGTAACGCCACCTTCCCTAACAGCTTTATTATTAGCTAGAGACGGATGAAACTTAATGTATGGCACAGTTTGTCCTCATAAACTCTACATACACGTGAGAGATCCTTCAAATTTAAGGCATACAGTATAGGAGATTTGTATTACTCCTGGAATGCGACATACGAAAGTGTTCTGTACAATGAGTGCTTTGTTACACTAATTGCATTGGTCTTAAGCCCTGTTCGCGGAATTGACTAACAGTCTGATTACGTGTGCACTGTTTTCTGTTAATAAAATGAAGTGAATCAGATATACAGACGTGTACAGTCGTTGGTTTACTACTAGTCACTTGAAAGTATCACACGTTCTCTATCAAAATAGTATTAACAATTTTAGTTCCAAGGATAACCTGGATTTTTATATCTAGTGCAGAAATCGTATGTTTCAATAGTACATGTTTAAAATTTTATACTTGACGCAAAGGATATCATTTTCATTAGATTCCCCCAAGAATTGTTCAATAAGCGGCTTTGAAGAATATTTTTTAGCTGGGAAGAGGTACAAAATCATTTAGTTGTCTTGATTGTTCATCTCTTCTTTCACAGCACTATCACTTTACTAAAAATGAACTTTATCTTGTGAAAAACTTACTTTTTTCGTCGGACGCGTTTCGGCTTAAGTATCCGCCTTCTTCAGCTTTTTGGTCAGACTCCAAATCATTTAACTTTTCTATTTAAGTGCCAATTTTCTTCTACTAAAATATTACTAAAAAAAATATATATATCAATTTTTCTAAGAGTTGAGACAACGGAACTTCAACACAAATGACTTAACAGAGAAACTCCCGATGCCAAAAACACCAGAGGAAGCTACTGACGCATCAGTGGGAATAACTGGACACGACTGCTTCAATGTTATCCTTAATAAGCTAAACATTTTACTATCCCTTACGTGTGTCATATATGGGAATGTAAATAAATGCAATACTCTTAACGCAAGGGACTCAATGAACACTCCTACTCTTTATTCGTTTTATTGATAGATACAAAAAATCATTGTACTAACTTGGTCATCAGATTTCTAAAAAGATAATAAGAAAATTAGTAAAACGTTTCCTGACTTGTTGGCGTATCTAGTTATATCACAGTTCATGTAAATTCTTTCCAGATTGTAAGTCTGTATACTATATTCGTAACTACAATACAGTAAACTCGTTTCCAAACAAAGATCAATAACTGGTAATATGTTTATTTAACGAAAACCCATAATGGTAGAATTTGTTTATGACAAATAGGTGTGTAAACCAAGTTTGCAAAGCTCACATTCACTGACGTAAGTGAACTGGAGTTATAATATACAGTAATATAAGTATAAATGTAGCAGGATTGCTGGTTATTTTCCCGAATGGACATTTTCTCGAATGCCGGAATACCCGAAATCATTTTGCCCGAATACTTTTTTACCGAATATATTTTCACGAACACACTCTTTCCCTAAAATTTGTTTAATTTAACAGGAATCAAAATACCTTTTTCTGGACTATTAATTTTTGAAATACTGTATTCGTGGCCACGGTAACCGTAATTTACAACATATTTATATAAAAATATTTGTGAAATGAATGTTTTGTATAACCAAATGTTTTAGTGAATTTGTTGTAAGTTTATATTTCTCGTTTCTAAATTACGTGTAAAAATGCCACAAACACTCGTTAAAAATCTTCTCCTTGCCGGCTATGTATATGTTAGACATTGATTTATTGCACTCAATAGCGCACAATATTATTTTATAACAATTTACAAATTTGTAATTACATATGTATTTTGATTCCTGTTTGCTTCAATATTTTTATAAACAAAATGTAAGGTTTATATAAAAGCTAATATTAATCAAATGAATTTTTATTCATTGAAAGGACGTTTGGGTGAACAGATCTGGGAAAAAGGTATTTGGGCAAAATGATTTTGAGTATCTCGTCATTCGAGAAAATGTTCATTCGGCAAAATAACCAGCAATCGTGCTATACTTATACTTATATTACTGTATATTATAACTCCAGTTCACTTACGTCAGTGAATATGAGCTTTGCGAAATTGGTTTATACACCTATTTGACATAAACAAATTCTACCACTATGGGTTTTCTTTAAATAAACATATTACCAGTTATTGATCTTTGTTTGGAAACGAGTTTACTGTAATGTAGTTTTTATTGGAAATTCATTTGATAATGTGTTTCATCTACTGAATGAAATAGACGCACAATGTCTCAAAATATACCTTTTTCTATCTCTTATTTTCCTCATATATAGCTTGTAGGAGTGCGCGTGTGTGCGTGTCTCTCGATATACTCTACTGCATGCCATTTCATAGACCATAACTTGCTTTATGATACCAGTCATTCCACGAATAAGTGCAAAGTTTATAAATTTTTCGAAGAATCCGAAATCATTATCTTACCTCAATATCAAAATGAAGATTCTGTTCCCCTTTTGCTGGTTGTGTCGCGCGCATGCGTACACTATTTTTTCACTCCTCCCCCTCTCTTCGTACATCATTGACTCTATTAATCATTGATGTGTAGTTTTATTACATTATAAATGTTTCCCACTTTTTAAAACTTTTTTATGTTTAAATATTGGCTCTATATGGCTTACTTTAAAACTCAAAACAAATGCCTTCTATGTCAAAGTTCTACAACGTTGACAACATTGTTCAAAACTGGACTATCCGTTTCTGTAAAAATGCTGGTACATATTAGTTTTAGACTACGTAACGTTACAGTCTTCTGGTAGGTACATTAGATTGGGACAACTTTTACTTTGCCATAATAAGATATGGCAGTTTAAGCGTTCTAGTGTAATTTCAGTCAGAGAGCTTAATTGGGAACTTTATTGCTGCTCACATAGTCTCTAGGAACACACTACATTAGTGCAGACAAGACATACCGAGTTGAGTTGCCGAAAAGATTAGAGACAGACCTACGTTGTTTTACGCATAGTATCTCTTTCCATTTACAAAAGTTTTTTTGTTTTTTAATTGTCCGCTTAACATACGTGTCAACGCAATTTATAAATAGCCTATTATCATGCCTTCTTATCACGTAATATATATAGTAATAGTGAAAGCTTAAATAATGAACAACTAACCTTTAAATCTGCTGGACAGATCCGGGGAAGAACAAACACAATCTGTAATTGTAAAAACTACTGTCCGGGCTGTAGGGCTATCTACCTTTGCCACAGTGCTATGTTGTGTCTGACGGACATCTTGTCAGTACGTTTGTAAATCTTTTGTGACACTGAGTATGACGTCCGATGGCGAAGTTGAAACGTCTGTTGTTGAGAATGGAAGATCACGGCTTACAGGCTGGACAGTAGGTTTCACAATTACGACGCCTGCAGTGGAAGCCTAGGGAATCAATTGAACTACAATCTGTGTAAGCTTGCATCAGTGTGGTTGAGCTTAGCGGTTTTGACCAATAGATTTAGACGGTAAGTAGCGAATGATTATACAGTTTTTTTCTAATTTGTGATGTTTTCAATTTGTTTCTTCCGCAAGTAGTCTAATTTCGTATATTCTTTTTAACACCTGACGCACGTTTCACTGAAAAATATCAGTATCACCAGAGGTCTCTAAATAAATTAACAACAATCGAAATAATTCTATTAATATAAAATTAACGAATAATCGAATTTGTATCGATTTTAATGTAAAATAAAATAAAATAACTGGTAATCGATTTAGGTCGATTAGTTAACGATTGTTTTAACGTTTATTTTCTTCAGCAGCTGATTTCTCGGTTATATTTGAAATTTTGTTGTTTATATTTTATTCATTTTTATTTTTTAGTAAATTTGTAATTTTAAATAGATCGTCTTGTTTTGTTTTTATTTGGGTTTGTTCTTTAATTAATAAATTATTGTTATTGTGTTTGTAAATGTTAAGATTTTCCCAAATATTCGTTTTTTGACCTTTTTGTATGTTTTTAATTAATTTTATATTTTCAATGTCTGGAAACTGGTGGTTATTATTTAGACAATGTGTGGCTAAATTAGATTTATAAATATTTGGTTTTAAATATGCATTGCGGTGTTGAACGCATCTATCTCGTAGTTTTTTCTTCGTCTGGCCCACGTAAAATTTATTGCAATCTGGACATTCTATTTTATATATTCCATTTTTATTGTGAGTCTTGGATTTAGTTTTAGGTTTTCTTTTATTAAAAATAATATTATCTGTATTATAAGATATTTTTAAATCAGTATCTTTAAATATTTTATTTAGTTTTTGAGTTATATTTCCGTAATAAGTGAAGGTTGTATATTTTATATTATTATTAATAGGTGAATTTTTAAATGTAGTGTTCTTAGGAATTTTATTAGTGATTTTTATGTTTAATTTTATTTTCTAATTTATTAATAGTTTTTATTTTGTGTCCATTTTTAACTGCTATTTTTGGATAATTTTTCTTTCTTTGTTTCTTCCTGTGTTATTTAATGGGATCCTAAGCATTCGGTAAATCATGGAATTAAATACTGCCATTTTGTGTTGGGGAGGATGATTAGAAGTATTTGGTATTACTAAGTCAGTTTGAGAAGGTTTCCTGTATATTGAGTATTCAAAATTTGTTTCATTTTTCTTTATTGTTAAGTCTAAATAATTTAATTTATTATTAGATTCTTCTTCTAACGTGAATTTTATTTTGGAATGTAAATTATTTATGGAGTTGAATATTTTATTTATATTTATACCATTGTTTTGGGAAATGTACAGAGTGTCATCAACGTATCTAAAGTAACATCCTAATGGGTCGTTTAATTTTATTATATTTATTATTTGTCCGTCGAGTTTTTGTAGGAAGATTTCTGATATGATAGCGGAGGTTGGTGCTCCCATTGCAAGGCCATCTGTTTGATAGAACAATTTGTTGTTGTATTGAAAACAATTTTGATTTAAAATTATTTTTAAAGTATTTGTTAGCTGTTTAATGTATGTGTTACTTTCGTTATTTGTTTTCAGATCATTTATTATAATATTTATAGTTTCTTCAATGGGAATGTTTGTATACATGTTTGATATGTCGAATGAATGTAATTTTGTATTTCTGTTTACTTCTACGTTTATTAGTTGTTCCGTGGGTTCGATACTATTTTTTATATTGTGTTTTGCTGGAAGTTCTATTTTATGTTTTAAGATTTGAGTTAGTAATTTTGTATTTGAGTTAGTAGTTTTTTTTCTATCGGAGTATTTAACTTTGTATATCGTAGTGTTTTTTTATTTTTTTTATGGTTTACGCTTGTTAGTGAATGAATCTCAGATGGGATAAGTATGTATTTAACGTATTGTTTATCTTCCACCTTAAGACGACCACAGATCGTTTCACGTTGAAACTTTGTCCGACACACTCTAAAGACAGTTATTGTCAGGCTGATAAATCTTCCGATAAAGGTTTCCTATCAAGTAATTTTGTTTTCTTTTATGGTTTTCCTTTCGTTAAACTTCTGGAATCCTTTTCGTCACTATAATGGCGGCAGCAGAAATTTCTCCTCCAAGTTTTACTTTCTAGGTCACAATCCCGTCATCAAGCTTTGCCAATTCATATTGAGATTAGTCACGTTAACGAGTACTAACCGACTGTGCTGGAGCAGCTGCTTTGATGTCTCAAACTTGTAAAAACGGAAAAAAAGCCTGTGAATTATGATAATTAAAGCATCAACCTGTAAAAACGAACACTGAATACAATAACTTCGGTAAAGTTTCATTTAACCTGGTATAGTCAAATAAGCGTGAAGAGCAATAAACGGCTGCCTAACAAGATGCTACATTACTCAGCCTCAAACAAAGAAAGGTAGAAAGAAAGAAAGAAGAGGCAAACCCCACTAATTCTGAATGCAGGAAATGGAAAAGGTTATGATTAGCTTGGAAACTGAAGAAGTTTAAATATTAAGTGATTTAGAGGTAAAGAATACATATAATAAGCAAAAGCTATGGATCGCCGCTTTGTGTAATTATTATATGGAAAGGAGACGAAGAAAAAAAGAGAAATAGACAGAGAGTAAAAGAAAGAAAGAGCGAGAGAGAGTCGTATTTAGTCGTATTAACTTCCCTAACATAGCAAGCGAGTTGTAAAAGTCTGACCACTATGTTATGTCGAAAAATATATTTACCGACTTAGCAAAAAATCTGTTATATCTATTCAATAATTCTGTTTTCAACCAATCTATTTACGTTTTATTATAGAGTGTTACGGGGGAAAGTAAAAAATCTAACAAGGTGATCCAAATGTAAGTAAAAATGTCATATAAACATAATTCTGGAAATGCTTTGTTCTCAAATTACGGGATTTTGAAAATCTACGGCAATCTCATGTGGCCCATGTTTCCGTTTCAAAGATAAAATAATGCAAATTCCGCAACCAAAAATAAGGGGGCAAAATAGAATCCCATATGCCATTAGACCTAAAATATGCAAGAAAGGTTGCACATAAAGGAATCAACTTTATTTGTGAACAATAATCAACCACATTATTATTAATTTTCAGTATATTTGGTCAGTGTGTTAAAGTATAGCAATAAAACTTTAATAAATGTATTTTATAATCGTCATTTATATTCAGTTTTTGTTTCATTTAGAGTCGTAATATTTTCTGCAATTTTTAATTTTTAATTAAAATCAATTTTTTTTAAAGTTCGACTATTTTTATCTAGCGTTATTTCCATCAATTTTCTTAGAAATAAATTATTTACCAATTTTATTTAATTTTTATTTATTAGCAATTTACTTTTTTATTTATTTTACACAAGAGTTAAAAGATGATGTTTCCGGAATCCAAGTTCAAACACTTGACACAAAATTTTTTTTATACTGGTAATAATATAGTTCTGCAACCTGTTTAATTCTTTTAGTATTTCAAATAAAAGAGCATATGAAACTACTAATTTTGCCATTTAATTTGAGTTTGCGTAATTTTTGTCTTGCGTTATTTTGTCTTAGAAACAAAAATGTGAAAAAATATTTAAGAGTTCAAAACTTAAAAGAAAGTGTTTCCGGACCTATTTTCATATGACCTTTCTTTTCTCATTTTTAGGTCTAAAATCACATTATGGAATAGTTTCCTTTGATTCGGAACACTCTGAAACACCTTTAATTACGTTATGAGTGGGAGCGGCATATTCGAACACCTCTGTATTTTTGTCAACCTCTTGGCCAATACTGTTAAAGCAAACAAGTACGGTAAGTTATAAGTGTGATCACGGGAAATGCTTTTACTGCAGAGACAAACCGATTTGTAGATACCGATCAGATTAGCAGTTTCAATACAATTAACATTATCAACACTTACCGGCTGTGGATAGGCCAACTAACTGTGTCTGTACTCGCCCCACGAACGAACATTCGTGGTTTACCGATAACACATACACAGCCGCACTAGATAACCCGAATACACCTGGAAACGCATTACTCGCAACTGTCACATTGACAGGGTAATTACTCACGTGTACGTTAGCCAGTTGTTGACATGAGACAAGGGAGTAGACTTATTCAATTTTTTTGTTGAATATTTACAGGTAAAAGCGTTTAGATAATCTTGTTTGCAAAAACTGAGACAAAATCGTTCAGAGGATCGTTAGTAATTTCTCTCATAAACCGATAACTCACCTATAAAAGAAAGTAGATCTGTCACTATAAACTAGTAATAGCTTTCCAATATTATGTACTCGTATATATACCTCGGCTTTTTCTAGCAGTTTCCTGCCAAAAACATTATCTTCGATGAAGGTATAGTGTACATTAACCATAGTAGTTTAACAAAGAAATTCAAATTCCATTATAAACTAGTGTAGCTCTGCACTATGTACATACATACAAACATATAAACTACATACATATTTATTTACGTAAACACACACAGACGTGGGTGAGAACGCACGAGGTTTGATAAACGTTCTTTCAATATTTAAACTTTTCCACGCTAAAAACATTCGATACAAAACTTTTGTTTTGACATTTTTTTACACTCGCATGTAATAGCGGTTTACATTTTGCACCACATTGAGTGCGCAATTCAGACTTTACAGTTAGTTGAGTAAGTTTGCTTTGGTGGCTTTATAGCGTTCTACAATGAAAAGTTACAGAACTTGCTACACGTTTTATGTGAACAAAGTAATAATGTGCACAAAGTAACTTAGTGAAAACATTCCAGAAGAGTTTTTAGGAGTCTAGTGTAGATGTACGAAAGTTTAAAAAAAAAAGTACATACAAAATAAAGAATCACTTAAAAGTGATGGTGGTATTAGACTGAAATCATGTATCTGCGTTCTATAAATTGTTAACATTAAATAATACGATCAATAAAGAAAACTACATTAGCATTGCCTGTCGTTTACGGAACACTGTTCGTCAGAAAGAAAGGGCAATTTATAGCTTTTCACCGCCACGAAAAAAATTTTTTGAGTTTGTTAAAGTTAAATAATAAGACTCGCTGAACGTGCTAAATACTAAACCAAAAACTGGAATTCCAGAATTGTTTTAATGATATAGACGTTTGTGCTTAGTGGAGATTGTTTGAAAGATGTTGCAGTTGATGGACTCGTTAAATCTCAGGTGAAATGGAATAAGAGTTGATGTTTTGATGAAATTATTGTTAATATTTGTTGTAGAATATACCTTAAATAAAGAAACATTATTTTAATATTGTCACGACAATTAAGGAACGCTTTCGTAGAGTCAAGAGCATCTTTCCACCCGTTTCTCGGCTAGCCCAACAGGTGCAGCGTCCCAGTCAAGGATAGCAAGGAAGTATCTTTCATACTGTCCAAAAACACTTGTTGTGACTACGCAAATTATGCTGGAACGTCGCCAAAGGATGTAAAATTATTCTGGAACCTCTGCGGGACCTATATAAGCAACAGCAGCTGGCTTAGAAGTTAGTTACAGTTGCCGATTTATTGAGTGCTAATCAAGTGATTGCGGAAAGTGATTACTTTGTTATAATTATTGCAGAACTCATAATAGTTGACATTATTATTGCGTATAGGCAAATTTAACTTGAATTATCGTATAAGAGTATCTTTTCGATTTGTGACTCATTAAAGCTGGTAATTAGAAACTTGATTGGTGTCTGTGTTTTGTTTCCAGTGTACCATACGACGATCAGTGGGATTGTTGTAACAGTATCGAGTAAAGTTAAATAACTAAGAAAAATTATATGCACACAAAAAACTGTTTGGTTGGAATAACCAAAAAATAGTTTCTGGTAACCGATATTTTTGGTCACTATAGGGACGACCAATATATTGGTTACCAGATCCAAAAAATTTGGTCAAATTTTTTTGGTTGAATTAACCAAATAAATTGGTGAATTAACCAAAAAAAGTGTAGTGAATCCAACCAAATTGGTCTATTATGGTTGTGCTAACCAAATGTTTTGGTAAAACCTAACCAAAACCGAGTTAGTTAAGGTAACCAAATCGGTTTGGATTTGGTTAAATCAACCAATTATGTAGTTATTTCAACTAAATTCATTGTCAGTTTAACAACATAATTTATTTGAAATAACCAAAATTATACTCATTCTAACTAAATATGTGGTCACCTTAGCACAAGAATCTTGGTTGCATGAACCGAACACTCAGTTTTATTAACCAGACGCTTAGTCAAACTAACTAAAATTTTCGTTTTGATATTTCCGTTTAACGCTAAGAATGCCTCTTCATCAATTCCTTCATCTGAAAGTGTAAAAATACTATTAATATCTCGAACGGGCTGTTTCGGTATAATAAAATTTTGTTTCGGTAACGTTTAAGTTCACGCTAGATAGTGGTAAGTACCAACAGATAATTCGTTACGCTACATCTAATCTTTAACGGATTACATTTTCAGTAATGTAGGTATTTACCCGTAAAATGCTGAACAAGCTGAGCAAATCCGTTTTCTTCCATCCACTTCTGAACAAACTCGTCACTCATCGTAACCACTTACAAACCACGCTGACCTAAATCAGGTAACAAAGATCTGTGAAGGAAGACTAAACACAGGGTGTAAAGTGGACATCTGGTTAGGGTATGTGTTGTGGGAACAGTGCGAGGGGTGAAGATGTGGAGGGAGTTGCACCCCTAAGAGAAGGCCAAGTGTCTGTAAAAACTAAATATAACCTGAATGTTTAGGTTTTTTGTACCAAACATTGTGACCAAATAATTTTGAACAGTTAACCAAACCATTTTTGTTACAATAACTAAAATTTTTTAGTTGCAACCAAAAGAATTAACCAAATACCTTAACCAAGCTATTTTGGTAATTACAACCAAATCTTTTTTTTCTGTGTGCGCATGGAAGCTAATGTACAATGTGGTTTAATGATGTGTTCGTCAAAATTTTAATTTTTATTATTATTGTGTTCAGAAATAAATACATAAATGGAGAAAATATTAGTTACAGATCGGCCCATAGATATCCCTCTGTTCTGAGTTGAAAAGAAAATGCATGAATATCATCATCATCATCGTATCATCGTAGCCATGCTGCACTGTAAACATGTAGGTCTATATCATCAAGGTCAGAAATTCTGTCCACGGTTGCATCCACACTAGTTGAATCGTACGAATTCCTGTTGATAATATCGTGTCCTAATTATAAAACAGACACAGATGAAAGTTTGCTCAATCGCATTTGCAGGCACATTAAACGGATACAAGTGCAGGCATATCGAATCCACGGATCTACTTCCAAGGTAAGAGTTGTCTAGATAATATTAATCTCGTTCAATTATGTAAATTTAAAATCGAAAAAACTTGGTTCTTACTTAATTTAGTTAATCTAATTTAACATAGTTATTGTATGTATTATTTTATTTATACTTAAATATGTACTTAACTTGAATATATGGAATATGGTTTACATTTAATAAAAGAGGAGACAAAAAATATGATAAATAAAGATGTTGGTCGAGTTTTACACAATGAGATAAATTTGACATAGCTGTTGAGAATAGAGTATCAATAGAGAAACAAGGTACTCCTGTAAATATTGTGATATACAAGGCAGATGTGTGCCTTTGGAAATTAAAAACGGGTAAAATACAATTTTTTGGACTAGAAAATGTACAGAGATGCTAACAGAGTAATCATCATTATCATCTTCACAACACGCCATAGTCAAGGTGCTGCCTGTTCCGCCTTCAAAGATCCTCCGGCCATCTTTTCCTGAGACTACCCACACACCTGTGTCCTGTAGGTTTGTACTTCCAGACTTGTTTGGCCAGTCAGGAATATGACATTCTTTCTAAATATCTTTTCCACAGTTGTTTGTAATCTCTTAATTTTTATTCAATTTGAAAAGTTGTGACTCTTCTCTTATGGCCTCATTCTTTAACAGAGTAATCATAAGGACAATATCAAACAAGGTACTATCGGAAAGACAGAAACTGGTAAGATCAATAATTGACTACTTGGAGAAACAAAATTTACAGTGGTAAAGTCGTGATAAAGCATGGTGGAAAGTGAATGCCTACACAGTATATTAGGCGTGTCCGAACAACAAGTACAGAAGGAACGCTATGCAATCGTGTCAATTATGTAGGCCTACTTCCTAAGCAGCGGGCGAAGATTTAACACTGCTTGGAGCGTAAAAATAAAATAAGAGTGACACGACGTCGTTTAAAAAAATATTATTGTGCATTCCAAGTAAACAAATTTCAAACCAGAAAGCACTAAAGAACTTGTAGACGTAGACGGAACTTGAACTTCTTCCCTGACAAGGATTGTATCTCTGGGCAGGTGACGCTACTCCCTCCGTTTCCTTAATTTTCTACAATTTTAGACTATTTGAAATTGATAAAATCAAAGTTTTATGTATTTCTATATACTTACCTAAAATTGTAACCGTAGGAATACAGAATCTGGCTTCAATATTGCGATAACCTGTAAAAAAATGATCATTGTTATGAAAGGAAAATAACACTGATCAGAATAGCTGTAAAATTAAAATGGTTGTATAATATAAAATGATTATAAAGTGTAAAATACTAAAAATATTTTAGTATGTTAAAAAATTATTAAATTTATTGTTGTACAATATTAAAAATATTGTAAAATGAACGCAGAATTCTCTTGTTAATAATACATTATCAATACATAATTTTGTTTAAAAGTATGAGTTTTCAATATTCAATCGCATACCCTTATCTAATAGTCAGGTTTATAAAAACAATAATTATTCACATATACAGAGCAGAATTTAGCCCTATATATATACTACATACATAAACAAAAATTACTAACATGATGTCATAAATATTTCTTTAAACTTATTAATACTTCTGCAAGTGAAATGTATTGAATTATGTTTTTTTCCACCTACTTGTTTTTTATCGTCGGAGTAAAAAAAAACATAATGTAATTCAAAAAAATTTACTTGCAGAAGTATTTATAATTTTGAAGAAATATTTATAATACAGAAAGTCTGCAAAAAGTTTTGAAGAGTTACGTACAAAATAAAGAAATTTTAAAAAGTGATACTATATTAACCGAAAATACATCGTCTTGTATATAATGAATTTAGATGTTAGTTGATCCTACGTCGATACTATGCAGTCTTTCTTTTACAATTCTGTTTTTCAATTCCTTGAACGTATTACGGTTGTCTTTTGCTTTGCTGGGAAGATAGTAGGTTTGCAAAATAAATTGGAACATTAGTATTTCGGAAGTCAATGGGCACCGGCGTGTAACACAGAAAGCACACGTGGTTAAGAAAACATTCCTAAGATACTTCTGAAATATGTATTAAATAGAAACATTCCTCAGTATATGAAATTTCCCGAGGATACAAAAGAAAATTAGAAGGCACACGAGTATGTGTGGACATATGATTGGAATGTTGGAAAACAGCGTGTTCGCCATAGCGACAACATGGTATCAGTTTGTTCGATGTGCGTTTACTTTTAGGTTATGCTGTATGGAAGATTATTGTAATGTGATTGTATTATGAATAATGAAAAACTGGTTTTTGTGAGCATGCTTTTACAAAGTAATGAGCGACGTAACGTTTGTGGTGTTTTTACAATTTTTCACACTGTATCTATCGTACTAGCACTACAGCGCGGACTAAAAGTACCTTGGAAAACGCATTTACTGATATCATAACTACTACTATCAAAAGTGTGGCATATGGACCACTCAGTAGATATATACTATTTTCCGTTCGTAGTTCAATCCTAATGTAAACAAACCAACGTGGTAAATCTGAATTGCTATTGGCTGACACTGTTTACACAGTAATGTATATTACGCGCATCTGCAGAATGTCTGTACAGGTATGCGAGAGTCTGTATTACCACTTAAATCGGGGAAAACTGTTTTAAAACTTTCTGTTTATCACTACATTCTGAATCCTATTGACTAATATAAAGCCAGTTAAAACAATGTGTTGCCCGTCACAACACAACCTGCTTGTAATAACATAAGCTGCACAACCTTTATAACCTGTCTGATATAAAACAACCGATAGACAAAGCGGTACACACAAATACACGCACATGCACTACTCTGCCTACTACATGACCGCTTCCGGCCTGCACTGGAGTGCGTCTCCCCACATCCTCTCATTTGGCTGAAGGAGGCTTGCCCCAGATTAGCCCAAGGCTTGTCCCAGGACAAGTCTCAATCAAATGGACCCACAAACCAACACTTTCACAAGTCAAAAACAGCTAACGATAAATTATTTTGTAGCAAGACAGAGCCTCAAGCCTCTCTGCAACGAAGCGACGCTTTTCGTCGTAACTGTTCTGTCACGAAACAAAATGTCAAACCATTGTGCGGCCGGCCTTCTCAAGAAAACAAATAGATAAAATACAATATTTATCTACTACGTCGACTTGAATATATTTTACGTTTGGGTAACGCGTTGCCTAAACCTAAACCTAATTATCAATCTGAAGAGATAAAACATAATATTTACGCCTGGTATTCATTGAATAATGGACGGTTTCTAAAATTTTACATATAATAATGCAGAGTCTTGCCAATCAGTTTGGGCTAACGCATAGAATGTGAAACAACACTTTTATTATTCAACGAATAATGGAGATAGGTTAAGCTGAACGCATTTGAGCCAGCCGACACTTCATTAAATATTTATGGCAAAATTCATACATTTATTCATAACCGCCTGTACTAAAGTCTCAATAATCCCGTTGATACGTCAATATTTTATCTCAGCGACTAAATAACCAACGTCATCATTGTGCGTCTTAAATATTTTCAAAAAGTTTCTAATTTCTATAATTTAGGTCAGAGAAATGCATGATAATAGTAATATTAATATATAATTAAATTCTGAATTCTCGTCATATCTATAGCCTACATTACAAAAATATTTTTTATTAAACATTGACTACAATTTATAATTTAATGTGGTTAATAACAATAAATACTATACAATAATACATGGATTACATAATATTAAAAATGGAAGTAAACAAAACAATATTTATGCAACATTGATTACACTTTTTAAACACAAATTTTACTGCTTTAATTTAAACAGAAAATTGAAGCTAATAAAATAGAGAAAATTTCTTAAATTAAAAAAAAGTTTTATGTTAGGAATGTAAACTTTAGGTCACATTCAATTTTCGAAATGTCTTGAACTTTCACTAGCTATTATTATAATACTTGTAAATATTTTAAAAATAGTATTACGGTTAACTGTGTAAAGAAATTGTATGTAAGTAACTGAATTTATGTGTGCAATACTAAAAATATTCAATAAATTAAAAAACACAAGTTACTAAACATTAATTAAAGTTAAGGAAATAAAAAATAATATAGCTAGAATAATCAAGATGATAAGGCATTATGTAAAGCTAGGTAAAAATATCAAAAAGGATGTAATAATGTAAGTAGATAATTAGATAATTTACATATTATGCATAAAAGATAATAATTACAATTTAAAAAATGTTATAGTGCAATACAATGTAACGATGAAGAAAAACGTGTATAGTTTCCAACAAGTAGTTCTAAAAATTTCAAATAAACACTATTATACTCTAAATCTTTAACGAGACTGCATCAAGCGAAAAGCGTTTTCTATAAATTAAGAAACAATAATTGCCATTCTTAATAGTACATCAAGAAAAAATATAAAACTAAAATAAACAAGACATAAATGAGTGAGACAAGATAGTAACAGAAGAAACAAATGATTATGTAAAAAACATTCATAAATTAATAACGATTTAGCAAAACAAGATTAGATAACTACAAAGCAGCTAACAAATAAAATATATCTAATCAAACACTGAACAGAAAACATACACTGATTTTTGACTAAAAAAATTGAACACCATCCTTTTCGTTGGTGCAAAATAAGTAAGTGATTTATCGAATTCTACACTATTTAAGAGTATAATTATAAAACATAATATACACTTAGAATAATGTAGTGGACCAAAAAATTTCACCTATGTAAATAACAATTGAAAACCAAAACATAGATCTGCTACACATTTGAGGAGTCACCCATCTTGCTATTAAAATAAAATGAAGCCTCCCTGTATCAGTGTAGTAGTGTTAGATGGAACCAGCAACAATTTAAAATCGATGTAAAACTAATCTATTTAAACTTAAATTTAGATTTAACTTAGACTAAATAGATTGTAAACTTTAACAAAATTATTTTACATCAATTTAAATAAATTGAAAATGAGTGTATTGTAATACGATTGCTTATAAATATAAATTTCAACATTATTTGCCCTGAAATTAAGATTCAATTTAGTCATGGTTTAAAATAGAGTTCTAACTTTAATCAGCATGTAAAGTTATAGATCATAGGACATATATAGGCTATGTCCTCTGCAACATTCACACATGATTTACATTTCTCGGCTTTAGTTTATATTGCGTGCAGTATTTATTTAGTTTTTGTATTGTTAGTTACCACCTGCTGAATAATATTCGGAATATTACGTTATGTAATCGAGTATACAAATTCTAAAAAGGGGAATAATAATCTCTTAATAAATATACCATTGTTCTAATAACTTCTACTATATTCTGTTCAACGTACCTTAAGCATGATTGAAATTATAATTTAGTAATTAAGAATGGCACTGGAAAGATTGCCAAGGAGAGATATGAAATGGATCCCACCAGGAAGAAGGAAAAGGGGAAGACCGTCTATCACCAGCAGTGGAATGTGACAATTCAATCACTTCTGTAATCTTTGGTTTCGGAAAAAGTGTATTCATTATACAGCCGGATTAATAATAATAATTTAGTAATTGGTTGTTGTTTGGTTTCCTTCATTTGTAATACTAATCAATATAATGCAATTTATTTTCAGCAGTACTATTGTTAAAACGTATTTGTAAAATAAGGTTATAAACATTAAGCCGAAATTCTATATTTTGCTGAATATCAAGTTTGCTTCCAGTAAACCTGTGCGCCATCTATGTGATAAGAAAAGCAACATTTTGTTTAAGTAAAGATAGTATTAAAAGAGAATTATTACAGGAGTATTTCTAATTATATTTATGAAAAAAATTGTAAATAAACCAAGGATTGCCTGAAACATATAAAAATACAGTTTTCCTTTAAGAGAAATATAACGCAACGTAATATATTAAAAGATATATTACCTAACCGCTATTAAATGATAAAATTTGAACTCTAATCTTAATTAAAGAAATAAAATTTTAATGAAATTTTTATATTAAAAAAATTTTAATGTAGGGATAGGCGTAAATTGCTATTTAGGGTTTATGACAAGGCGTAAAAATATGACAAAAACTTTATCGGTTTAATTGATTGTAGTAGTTAATTAGCGAAAATATTTGTTAACTGTCGCGTTTGTGGAAAACTTGATACAAGTGACAACAGAACACAAAGACGAAGAAATAATTTCATATAAGAAGCAGCCTTTATAGGTTACCTTTTGCAAAACTGCTACTTCTTTCTAACTTTAAAATATATTTCTGTTTCAACACCATTATCAAGTCCTAAGAAATGACCTCATATATGATATTTGTGGGCGATGCCGTTGTTTAGGGCTAGACAATGATACAGACGCCTAAAATCAGGTACTGCTTTAGACTAAACTCCAAGTCTCTGATGGGCATGTGACTTAGAAATAGAGCGTAGACATGCTCACGCGTAGGCACGCTCAATGGTGTAAACAAACCAACGACTACTGAGAAATACCAATTGACATTACATTATCAAAACGCACTCAACGACGACTTTCCTCTCATGTAGAAAAAATATGTTTCTCCTATATTCCCGAGAACTTTCAATTTGCACAAGATATTTATATCGTATCATTACAATTTCTGCTTGTTTTAATTAACAATTTTCTTTTACTTCTACATTTCTTCTACTCGAATCCTACACTCGCGTTAATGATTTAGTACCCTATGAGAAATTGATTCTTTCTTTCATGATAGATAGGAGGTTTTTAACCGTGACCACAACATGTTGATTATCATAAAAGTCCTGAAAAAAATTTTTTTACTTCACACTTATCAGATCATCAAGAAAAAGTTTCCTTTTCTCACATGTTTTACGTTTTTCCCGGAAGAGAATGCCGGGAAGAGTTTTCATTCTGGACTGCATTTGCTTTGCTGTGAACAACAAATCTTCATTTTCTTTCTTTCGATGACTCTTGAAGAGACACTGTGAAGAGACAGCTACAAATAAAGAAATAACAGGATATTTCACTCACTAACTGAAAGTAACTAAAAGTACACTAATCGTAAAGGATAGTTCACAAATGCGTAATGTTAATGTTACTATAACACAACTACTTTCAAAGTACGAAGTTGTAAACACAGAATCAATTTCGTGACCAATTTTTGTATCATCTCCAAAGGTGAATACCAGACTACAGTAAAATTACAAAGTATTTAATTGCCTTTGCGAGTGGATGCCAGTCTGACTGTGAACAGGTCGTGGCAGTTAACAGAATCATTGGCCTTGACAAACTAACGCTACTAACACAAACACATTCACTCATAATTTATTCTCTCCATCAGAGACACAGAGTTCAGTCTCATGCAGTACAATACAATTAGCGAGCCTGTAACAGGTATTGGCAAGTTTCGAAATAAACAAGTACTTGATTGAACGGCTGTTCACATTAATTTAGAGAAATTCAGTGGCATTAGTCTAAATACATTTAAGTTAATCATACCTTTTTATTTTTACAATTTCTTCGATAGCGTATAAAACAATAATAAATTTAACGAATGTAATATTGTTCATAATTATAATTAAAATAGTTAATCGTTAACCGAATCCGTTTAAACTGATTATAAGAAATAAGTGTTGAAAGAGCAAAATGTGACTGTCTTTAACATTATGTGTACCCAGTCATATTTAATGCAACATATGGCAAAGAGATATATATAGAGGTGACCTTTACGCGCAATTTAACAAGTAGCAGAAACGTATATAAAGGAAGTTATAAACGACAGATGTTTCCTGCTAACAAGTCTGCCTCGTTGATATCTTTCTGTGTCATCGATTGCCAATACTGTGAACAGGTGTCGACGCAAACAGTTTCTCTTGGTGTCTTCCGGAAAAACGGAGTAGCGTTGCATGTTTTCACTTCATTTCATATCTGTCTGATACCGCCATGAGTAGTGTTTCCAATAACCTTTATTTTTATTATTGGTTGCATTTTGCGAAATCCCAGTAAACTTTCAGAATTTACAAATGCAACATAAGTGTCTCAGTAATACTAAAAATAATAATTAGTTCGAAAAATTCCATGATCAAAACGTTTTGCAGATCCAAAATTCTACTGATTTGTGTTAGGAAGGGAAATACACACACACACACACACACACACACACACACACACACACACACTAGTTCTTGAATTTTGTAAAGTTATAAACGAAGAGACATAATTATTCTGTTATACATGTCTATCAATAATAGTTATTACTTACTAAGAGAAGAGACATTGGTTTCTCCCTTATCGTTTTCACCAGTAGTTTAGAAACACCATCTACTTAAAAAAAAATGGTATAGAAGGAAAAAACCATCTAGGTTCTGCCTCTCAAAAGTTGCCATCCAAATTCTGCTGGGCCTGGAATATTCTTTAAATTGTTGTCTCTAATGTCACTTGAAATCCTTTATCATTCAAATTGAGAACTAGTCATTCTTTATAGTTGTCTTGATTGTTCATCTCTTCTTTCACAGCACTATCACTTTACTAAAAATGAACTTTACCTTGTGAAAAACTTACTTTTTTCGTCGGACGCGTTTCGGCTTAAGTATCCGCCTTCTTCAGCTTTTAGTCAGACTGCCATCATTTCGTAACGGTTTTTGTGTGGAAGGTGTAGTGGGGGTGGTGTGTGGAGGAAGGGGATTAGTGCAGGGATTCAACTTGATGTTTGTTTTTTGTAAAATTGTGTCAAAAAGTGTATGTGATTTATATTGTAATTGATCGTTGAGTATGTTGTTTGGTTGTGTTGTGTGGTGTTTATATATTTCGTATTGTTCAGTTGTGTTGAGTTTTCGGCCTTTAGGTAAGTAATGTAAAATTTCGAGATTGGTGTCTATGTTGGTGTAACTGTGGTTTTCTGTGTGTATGTGTGTGGCAAATGCGGAGTGTATATTGTTGTTGGTTAGAGCTTTTAAATGTTCAGAATAACGGGATGAAAAAGATCTTCGGTCTGGCCGATGTAGAAACTATTGCAGTCATTACATTTTAATTTGTAAACACCTGTTTTGTTATATTTGTCTATGTCTGTGTTTGTATTATTGATGTGTTTTGTAATGGTATTGGTTGTTCTGTATGCTATTTTGTATTTGTGTTTTCTGAATGTGTTGGCGATTTTGTGTGTATAGGAGTTGTGGTATGTGAGTGTGATGTATTTATTGTGTTGTGTGCTGATGGTATTTTGTGTTTTGTTGTTTTTGTTTTTGATGCGTTTGTGTAGTGTGTTTATTAAATTAGGGTTGTAACCGTTTTTGATTGCTATGTATTTTATTGTGTTGAGTTCGTCGGTGTAATCTTGTTTATTTAAGGGTATTTTAGTTAGTCTATGGAGCATATGGTTGAAGGCCGCATGTTTATGTTGTGTTGGGTGGTTTGATGTGTTGTGTATAACCATGTCAGTTGTGGTTGGTTTCCTGTATATTTTGTATGTGTGTGTGTTGTTAGTTTTGTTAATTGTTAGGTCTAGAAAATTTATAATATTGTTTTGTTCAATTTCCAGTGTAAATTTTAATTTGTGGTGTATAGTGTTTATGTATTTGTGGAAGTTTTCAACTTGTCTTGTGTTGCCTTTGAATAAAAGTAATATATCATCTACATACCTGTGCCAATATATAATTTTGTTAGTGTATTTGTTGTTGTTTATTATGTGGTTCTGTTCTATGTTGTGTATATATATTTCTGCTAGTATTCCTGATATGGGGGAGCCCATTGGGAGACCTTCTGTTTGTGTGTATATCTTGTTATTGTATGTAAAGTAATTTTGTTCAGTTATTAGTTTGGTCAGTGTGATGATTTCTTGTATGTGTGTTTCAGGTGTCTTGATTTGTCTGAGTAGTTGTTCTAGTGTTTGGATGGTTTCTTTGATGGGGACATTAGTGTATAAATTGGTTATATCAAAAGATGCCAGAGTTGAGTTATGTGGGATGTGGATGTGTTCAGTTTTCTTGACTAGGTCTATGTTGTTTTTGATGGATGTGTTGTTACTGAGATTAATATTTTCTCTGATTATCTTGTCTAGTTGTTTTGCGATTTTGTGGGAGGGTGCCTGTGTGTTGTTTATTAATGGTCTGATGGGAATGTTCGGTTTATGTATTTTTGGTAATGCATTTAGTTTAGGGGGGTTAGGTTTTATTTGTTTAAGGTATTTGGCGCTTTCTGGTTTGATTATATGTTTTGTGTTGTTTATAAGCTTATTAATCTGTTTATGAAATTTTAGTGTGGGGTCTTTATTTATTTCTGTTATATTATTTTCGTTGAAGAAATTTTCGATTTTAGTGTTTAATTGGTGTTTGTCCATTATGACGCTAATGTTTCCTTTGCCAGCTTTTAGGATTGTTGTGTTGTGTTCATGTAACTTGTGTTTTACATTGCTAAGTGTTTTTATTTCATTGTTGTGTATTTTTGGTTTTGTATGTGTGTTTAGAAGTTTTCGTTTTATTTCGTGGCGAATCGGGTCCTGGTCATTAAAGTGCGTGTTTTGTACAGCTGTTTCTGCGTCTATGATTATGTCACGTGTGTGTTTATTATGATTTTTGTTAGTTGCATTGTTATTTAAATTATGTTTCAGTCCTTTGTTTAATAAATCCATTTCATCCTTTGTGAAATTAATGGTTGTTGTATTAACTACGCGTGCGTGGAATTTGTATGCCGGTTCAGGGATAGATTCAATTGTGCGTGTTGTGAGGTTAGTTATTTTTTTGTTGTGTCTAGCTTGTATTGTCAATTTGAGTTTTTCTATGTTGTCTTGTGTGTGTTGTATTACATTTTCAAGTTCCGTGTGGTGTAATATTTGTGTGAGTTTCATGTGTAATTTATATGCCTGTTTGTTGAGTGTGTCTTTTTTATGGTATAAATAATTGATTATGTTATTTAGGTTTATTTGTTCTAATTTCCGTTTGGTTTGAAGTGCTGTATGCGTGTTTTGTTTTATTGTAACTTGTGCGTGTGTTGGTATGATGTTGTGTTTTCGACAAGTTTTATTGAATGCTATGTGTAAGGAAGTTTTTGTTACTTGTTGTTTGGCGTTTCTGTACTTATTGATGAAATACGCTTTATCTGCGGTATTATAGTTGTCTTGATTGTTCATCTCTTCTTTCACAGCACTATCACTTTACTAAAAATGAACTTTATCTTGTGAAAAACTTACTTTTTTCGTCGGACGCGTTTCGGCTTAAGTATCCGCCTTCTTCAGCTTTTAGTCAGACTGCCATCATTTCGTAACGGTTTTTGTGTGGAAGGTGTAGTGGTGGTGGTGTGTGGAGGAAGGGGATTAGTGCAGGGATTCAACTTGATGTTTGTTTTTTGTAAAATTGTGTCAAAAAGTGTATGTGATTTATATTGTAATTGATCGTTGAGTATGTTGTTTGGTTGTGTTGTGTGGTGTTTATATATTTCGTATTGTTCAGTTGTGTTGAGTTTTCGGCCTTTAGGTAAGTAATGTAAAATTTCGAGATTGGTGTCTATGTTGGTGTAACTGTGGTTTTCTGTGTGTATGTGTGTGGCAAATGCGGAGTGTATATTGTTGTTGGTTAGAGCTTTTAAATGTTCAGAATAACGGGATGAAAAAGATCTTCCTGTCTGGCCGATGTAGAAACTATTGCAGTCATTACATTTTAATTTGTAAACACCTGTTTTGTTATATTTGTCTATGTCTGTGTTTGTATTATTGATGTGTTTTGTAATGGTATTGGTTTTTCTGTATGCTATTTTGTATTTGTGTTTTCTGAATGTGTTGGCGATTTTGTGTGTGTAGGAGTTGTGGTATGTGAGTGTGATGTATTTATTGTGTTGTGTGCTGATGGTATTTTGTGTTTTGTTGTTTTTGTTTTTGATGCGTTTGTGTAGTGTGTTTATTAAATTAGGGTTGTAACCGTTTTTGATTGCTATGTATTTTATTGTGTTGAGTTCGTCGGTGTAATCTTGTTTATTTAAGGGTATTTTAGTTAGTCTATGGAGCATATGGTTGAAGGCCGCATGTTTATGTTGTGTTGGGTGGTTTGATGTGTTGTGTATAACCATGTCAGTTGTGGTTGGTTTCCTGTATATTTTGTATGTGTGTGTGTTGTTAGTTTTGTTAATTGTTAGGTCTAGAAAATTTATAATATTGTTTTGTTCAATTTCCAGTGTAAATTTTAATTTGTGGTGTATAGTGTTTATGTATTTGTGGAAGTTTTCAACTTGTCTTGTGTTGCCTTTGAATAAAAGTAATATATCATCTACATACCTGTGCCAATATATAATTTTGTTAGTGTATTTGTTGTTGTTTATTATGTGGTTCTGTTCTATGTTGTGTATATATATTTCTGCTAGTATTCCTGATATGGGGGAGCCCATTGGGAGACCTTCTGTTTGTGTGTATATCTTGTTATTGTATGTAAAGTAATTTTGTTCAGTTATTAGTTTGGTCAGTGTGATGATTTCTTGTATGTGTGTTTCAGGTGTCTTGATTTGTCTGAGTAGTTGTTCTAGTGTTTGGATGGTTTCTTTGATGGGGACATTAGTGTATAAATTGGTTATATCAAAAGATGCCAGAGTTGAGTTATGTGGGATGTGGATGTGTTCAGTTTTCTTGACTAGGTCTATGTTGTTTTTGATGGATGTGTTGTTACTGAGATTAATATTTTCTCTGATTATCTTGTCTAGTTGTTTTGCGATTTTGTGGGAGGGTGCCTGTGTGTTGTTTATTAATGGTCTGATGGGAATGTTCGGTTTATGTATTTTTGGTAATGCATTTAGTTTAGAGGGGTTAGGTTTTATTTGTTTAAGGTATTTGGCGCTTTCTGGTTTGATTATATGTTTTGTGTTGTTTATAAGCTTATTAATCTGTTTATGAAATTTTAGTGTGGGGTCTTTATTTATTTCTGTTATATTATTTTCGTTGAAGAAATTTTCGATTTTAGTGTTTAATTGGTATTTGTCCATTATGACGCTAATGTTTCCTTTGTCAGCTTTTAGGATTGTTGTGTTGTGTTCATGTAACTTGTGTTTTACATTGCTAAGTGTTTTTATTTCATTGTTGTGTATTTTTGGTTTTGTATGTGTGTTTAGAAGTTTTCGTTTTATTTCGTGGCGAATCGGGTCCTGGTCATTAAAGTGCGTGTTTTGTACAGCTGTTTCTGCGTCTATGATTATGTCACGTGTGTGTTTATTATGATTTTTGTTAGTTGCATTGTTATTTAAATTATGTTTCAGTCCTTTGTTTAATAAATCCATTTCATCCTTTGTGAAATTAATGGTTGTTGTATTAACTACGCGTGCGTGGAATTTGTATGCCGGTTCAGGGATAGATTCAATTGTGCGTGTTGTGAGGTTAGTTATTTTTTTGTTGTGTCTAGCTTGTATTGTCAATTTGAGTTTTTCTGTGTTGTCTTGTGTGTGTTGTATTACATTTTCAAGTTCCGTGTGGTGTAATATTTGTGTGAGTTTCATGTGTAATTTATATGCCTGTTTGTTGAGTGTGTCTTTTTTATGGTATAAATAATTGATTATGTTATTTAGGTTTATTTGTTCTAATTTCCGTTTGGTTTGAAGTGCTGTATGCGTGTTTTGTTTTATTGTAACTTGTGCGTGTGTTGGTATGATGTTGTGTTTTCGACAAGTTTTATTGAATGCTATGTGTAAGGAAGTTTTTGTTACTTGTTGTTTGGCGTTTCTGTACTTATTGATGAAATACGCTTTATCTGCGGTATTATAGTTGTCTTGATTGTTCATCTCTTCTTTCACAGCACTATCACTTTACTAAAAATGAACTTTATCTTGTGAAAAACTTACTTTTTTCGTCGGACGCGTTTCGGCTTAAGTATCCGCCTTCTTCAGCTTTTAGTCAGACTGCCATCATTTCGTAACGGTTTTATGTGGAAGGTGTAGTGGGGGCGGTGTGTGGAGGAAGGGGATTAGTGCAGGGATTCAACTTGATGTTTGTTTTTTGTAAAATTGTGTCAAAAAGTGTATGTGATTTATATTGTAATTGATCGTTGAGTATGTTGTTTGATTGTGTTGTGTGGTGTTTATATATTTCGTATTGTTCAGTTGTGTTGAGTTTTCGGCCTTTAGGTAAGTAATGTAAAATTTCGAGATTGGTGTCTATGTTGGTGTAACTGTGGTTTTCTGTGTGTATGTGTGTGGCAAATGCGGAGTGTATATTGTTGTTGGTTAGAGCTTTTAAATGTTCAGAATAACGGGATGAAAAAGATCTTCCTGTCTGGCCGATGTAGAAACTATTGCAGTCATTACATTTTAATTTGTAAACACCTGTTTTGTTATATTTGTCTATGTCTGTGTTTGTATTATTGATGTGTTTTGTAATGGTATTGGTTTTTCTGTATGCTATTTTGTATTTGTGTTTTCTGAATGTGTTGGCGATTTTGTGTGTGTAGGAGTTGTGGTATGTGAGTGTGATGTATTTATTGTGTTGTGTGCTGATGGTATTTTGAGTTTTGTTGTTTTTGTTTTTGATGCGTTTGTGTAGTGTGTTTATTAAATTAGGGTTGTAACCGTTTTTGATTGCTATGTATTTTATTGTGTTGAGTTCGTCGGTGTAATCTTGTTTATTTAAGGGTATTTTAGTTAGTCTATGGAGCATATGGTTGAAGGCCGCATGTTTATGTTGTGTTGGGTGGTTTGATGTGTTGTGTATAACCATGTCAGTTGTGGTTGGTTTCCTGTATATTTTGTATGTGTGTGTGTTGTTAGTTTTGTTAATTGTTAGGTCTAGAAAATTTATAATATTGTTTTGTTCAATTTCCAGTGTAAATTTTAATTTGTGGTGTATAGTGTTTATGTATTTGTGGAAGTTTTCAACTTGTCTTGTGTTGCCTTTGAATAAAAGTAATATATCATCTACATACCTGTGCCAATATATAATTTTGTTAGTGTATTTGTTGTTGTTTATTATGTGGTTCTGTTCTATGTTGTGTATATATATTTCTGCTAGTATTCCTGATATGGGGGAGCCCATTGGGAGACCTTCTGTTTGTGTGTATATCTTGTTATTGTATGTAAAGTAATTTTGTTCAGTTATTAGTTTGGTCAGTGTGATGATTTCTTGTATGTGTGTTTCAGGTGTCTTGATTTGTCTGAGTAGTTGTTCTAGTGTTTGGATGGTTTCTTTGATGGGGACATTAGTGTATAAATTGGTTATATCAAAAGATGCCAGAGTTGAGTTATGTGGGATGTGGATGTGTTCAGTTTTCTTGACTAGGTCTATGTTGTTTTTGATGGATTGTTGTTACTGAGATTAATATTTTCTCTGATTATCTTGTCTAGTTGTTTTGCGATTTTGTGGGAGGGTGCCTGTGTGTTGTTTATTAATGGTCTGATGGGAATGTTCGGTTTATGTATTTTTGGTAATGCATTTAGTTTAGAGGGGTTAGGTTTTATTTGTTTAAGGTATTTGGCGCTTTCTGGTTTGATTATATGTTTTGTGTTGTTTATAAGCTTATTAATCTGTTTATGAAATTTTAGAGTGGGGTCTTTATTTATTTCTATTATATTATTTTCGTTGAAGAAATTTTCGATTTTAGTGTTTAATTGGTGTTTGTCCATTATGACGCTAATGTTTCCTTTGTCAGCTTTTAGGATTGTTGTGTTGTGTTCATGTAACTTGTGTTTTACATTGCTAAGTGTTTTTATTTCATTGTTGTGTATTTTTGGTTTTGTATGTGTGTTTAGAAGTTTTCGTTTTATTTCGTGGCGAATCGGGTCCTGGTCATTAAAGTGCGTGTTTTGTACAGCTGTTTCTGCGTCTATGATTATGTCACGTGTGTGTTTATTATGATTTTTGTTAGTTGCATTGTTATTTAAATTATGTTTCAGTCCTTTGTTTAATAAATCCATTTCATCCTTTGTGAAATTAATGGCTGTTGTATTAACTACGCGTGCGTGGAATTTGTATGCCGGTTCAGGGATAGATTCAATTGTGCGTGTTGTGAGGTTAGTTATTTTTTTGTTGTGTCTAGCTTGTATTGTCAATTTGAGTTTTTCTATGTTGTCTTGTGTGTGTTGTATTACATTTTCAAGTTCCGTGTGGTGTAATATTTGTGTGAGTTTCATGTGTAATTTATATGCCTGTTTGTTGAGTGTGTCTTTTTTATGGTATAAATAATTGATTATGTTATTTAGGTTTATTTGTTCTAATTTCCGTTTGGTTTGAAGTGCTGTATGCGTGTTTTGTTTTATTGTAACTTGTGCGTGTGTTGGTATGATGTTGTGTTTTCGACAAGTTTTATTGAATGCTATGTGTAAGGAAGTTTTTGTTACTTGTTGTTTGGCGTTTCTGTACTTATTGATGAAATACGCTTTATCTGCGGTATTATAGTTGTCTTGATTGTTCATCTCTTCTTTCACAGCACTATCACTTTACTAAAAATGAACTTTATCTTGTGAAAAACTTACTTTTTTCGTCGGACGCGTTTCGGCTTAAGTATCCGCCTTCTTCAGCTTTTAGTCAGACTGCCATCATTTCGTAACGGTTTTTGTGTGGAAGGTGTAGTGGTGGTGGTGTGTGGAGGAAGGGGATTAGTGCAGGGATTCAACTTGATGTTTGTTTTTTGTAAAATTGTGTCAAAAAGTGTATGTGATTTATATTGTAATTGATCGTTGAGTATGTTGTTTGGTTGTGTTGTGTGGTGTTTATATATTTCGTATTGTTCAGTTGTGTTGAGTTTTCGGCCTTTAGGTAAGTAATGTAAAATTTCGAGATTGGTGTCTATGTTGGTGTAACTGTGGTTTTCTGTGTGTATGTGTGTGGCAAATGCGGAGTGTATATTGTTGTTGGTTAGAGCTTTTAAATGTTCAGAATAACGGGATGAAAAAGATCTTCCTGTCTGGCCGATGTAGAAACTATTGCAGTCATTACATTTTAATTTGTAAACACCTGTTTTGTTATATTTGTCTATGTCTGTGTTTGTATTATTGATGTGTTTTGTAATGGTATTGGTTTTTCTGTATGCTATTTTGTATTTGTGTTTTCTGAATGTGTTGGCGATTTTGTGTGTGTAGGAGTTGTGGTATGTGAGTGTGATGTATTTATTGTGTTGTGTGCTGATGGTATTTTGTGTTTTGTTGTTTTTGTTTTTGATGCGTTTGTGTAGTGTGTTTATTAAATTAGGGTTGTAACCGTTTTTGATTGCTATGTATTTTATTGTGTTGAGTTCGTCGGTGTAATCTTGTTTATTTAAGGGTATTTTAGTTAGTCTATGGAGCATATGGTTGAAGGCCGCATGTTTATGTTGTGTTGGGTGGTTTGATGTGTTGTGTATAACCATGTCAGTTGTGGTTGGTTTCCTGTATATTTTGTATGTGTGTGTGTTGTTAGTTTTGTTAATTGTTAGGTCTAGAAAATTTATAATATTGTTTTGTTCAATTTCCAGTGTAAATTTTAATTTGTGGTGTATAGTGTTTATGTATTTGTGGAAGTTTTCAACTTGTCTTGTGTTGCCTTTGAATAAAAGTAATATATCATCTACATACCTGTGCCAATATATAATTTTGTTAGTGTATTTGTTGTTGTTTATTATGTGGTTCTGTTCTATGTTGTGTATATATATTTCTGCTAGTATTCCTGATATGGGGGAGCCCATTGGGAGACCTTCTGTTTGTGTGTATATCTTGTTATTGTATGTAAAGTAATTTTGTTCAGTTATTAGTTTGGTCAGTGTGATGATTTCTTGTATGTGTGTTTCAGGTGTCTTGATTTGTCTGAGTAGTTGTTCTAGTGTTTGGATGGTTTCTTTGATGGGGACATTAGTGTATAAATTGGTTATATCAAAAGATGCCAGAGTTGAGTTATGTGGGATGTGGATGTGTTCAGTTTTCTTGACTAGGTCTATGTTGTTTTTGATGGATGTGTTGTTACTGAGATTAATATTTTCTCTGATTATCTTGTCTAGTTGTTTTGCGATTTTGTGGGAGGGTGCCTGTGTGTTGTTTATTAATGGTCTGATGGGAATGTTCGGTTTATGTATTTTTGGTAATGCATTTAGTTTAGGGGGGTTAGGTTTTATTTGTTTAAGGTATTTGGCGCTTTCTGGTTTGATTATATGTTTTGTGTTGTTTATAAGCTTATTAATCTGTTTATGAAATTTTAGTGTGGGGTCTTTATTTATTTCTGTTATATTATTTTCGTTGAAGAAATTTTCGATTTTAGTGTTTAATTGGTGTTTGTCCATTATGACGCTAATGTTTCCTTTGTCAGCTTTTAGGATTGTTGTGTTGTGTTCATGTAACTTGTGTTTTACATTGCTAAGTGTTTTTATTTCATTGTTGTGTATTTTTGGTTTTGTATGTGTGTTTAGAAGTTTTCGTTTTATTTCGTGGCGAATCGGGTCCTGGTCATTAAAGTGCGTGTTTTGTACAGCTGTTTCTGCGTCTATGATTATGTCACGTGTGTGTTTATTATGATTTTTGTTAGTTGCATTGTTATTTAAATTATGTTTCAGTCCTTTGTTTAATAAATCCATTTCATCCTTTGTGAAATTAATGGTTGTTGTACTAACTACGCGTGCGTGGAATTTGTATGCCGGTTCAGGGATAGATTCAATTGTGCGTGTTGTGAGGTTAGTTATTTTTTTGTTGTGTCTAGCTTGTATTGTCAATTTGAGTTTTTCTATGTTGTCTTGTGTGTGTTGTATTACATTTTCAAGTTCCGTGTGGTGTAATATTTGTGGGAGTTTCATGTGTAATTTATATGCCTGTTTGTTGAGTGTGTCTTTTTTATGGTATAAATAATTGATTATTTTATTTAGTTTTATTTGTTCTAATTTCCGTTTGGTTTGAAGTGCTGTATGCGTGTTTTGTTTTATTGTAACTTGTGCGTGTGTTGGTATGATGTTGTGTTTTCGACAAGTTTTATTGAATGCTATGTGTAAGGAAGATTTGTTACTTGTTGTTTGGCGTTTCTGTACTTATTGATGAAATACGCTTTATCTGCGGTATTATAGTTGTCTTGATTGTTCATCTCTTCTTTCACAGCACTATCACTTTACTAAAAATGAACTTTATCATGTGAAAAACTTACTTTTTTCGTCGGACGCGTTTCGGCTTAAGTATCCGCCTTCTTCAGCTTTTAGTCAGACTGCCATCATTTCGTAACGGTTTTTGTGTGGAAGGTGTAGTGGGGGTGGTGTGTGGAGGAAGGGGATTAGTGCAGGGATTCAACTTGATGTTTGTTTTTTGTAAAATTGTGTCAAAAAGTGTATGTGATTTATATTGTAATTGATCGTTGAGTATGTTGTTTGGTTGTGTTGTGTGGTGTTTATATATTTCGTATTGTTCAGTTGTGTTGAGTTTTCGGCCTTTAGGTAAGTAATGTAAAATTTCGAGATTGGTGTCTATGTTGGTGTAACTGTGGTTTTCTGTGTGTATGTGTGTGGCAAATGCGGAGTGTATATTGTTGTTGGTTAGAGCTTTTAAATGTTCAGAATAACGGGATGAAAAAGATCTTCCTGTCTGGCCGATGTAGAAACTATTGCAGTCATTACATTTTAATTTGTAAACACCTGTTTTGTTATATTTGTCTATGTCTGTGTTTGTATTATTGATGTGTATATATCCATCAAAGAAACCATCCAAACACTAGAACAACTACTCAGACAAAACAACACACCTGAATCACACATACAAGAAATCATCACACTGACCAAACTAATAACTGAACAAAATTACTTTACATACAATAACAAGATATACACACAAACAGAAGGTCTCCCAATGGGCTCCCCCATATCAGGAATACTAGCAGAAATATATATACACAACATAGAACAGAACCACATAATAAACAACAACAAATACACTAACAAAATTATATATTGGCACAGGTATGTAGATGATATATTACTTTTATTCAAAGGCAACACAAGACAAGTTGAAAACTTCCACAAATACATAAACACTATACACCACAAATTAAAATTTACACTGGAAATTGAACAAAACAATATTATAAATTTTCTAGACCTAACAATTAACAAAACTAACAACACACACACATACAAAATATACAGGAAACCAACCACAACTGACATGGTTATACACAACACATCAAACCACCCAACACAACATAAACATGCGGCCTTCAACCATATGCTCCATAGACTAACTAAAATACCCTTAAATAAACAAGATTACACCGACGAACTCAACACAATAAAATACATAGCAATCAAAAACGGTTACAACCCTAATTTAATAAACACACTACACAAACGCATCAAAAACAAAAACAACAAAACACAAAATACCATCAGCACACAACACAATAAATACATCACACTCACATACCACAACTCCTACACACACAAAATCGCCAACACATTCAGAAAACACAAATACAAAATAGCATACAGAACAACCAATACCATTACAAAACACATCAATAATACAAACACAGACATAGACAAATATAACAAAACAGGTGTTTACAAATTAAAATGTAATGACTGCAATAGTTTCTACATCGGCCAGACAGGAAGATCTTTTTCATCCCGTTATTCTGAACATTTAAAAGCTCTAACCAACAACAATATACACTCCGCATTTGCCACACACATACACACAGAAAACCACAGTTACACCAACATAGACACCAATCTCGAAATTTTACATTACTTACCTAAAGGCCGAAAACTCAACACAACTGAACAATACGAAATATATAAACACCACACAACACAACCAAACAACATACTCAACGATCAATTACAATATAAATCACATACACTTTTTGACACAATTTTACAAAAAACAAACATCAAGTTGAATCCCTGCACTAATCCCCTTCCTCCACACACCACCCCCACTACACCTTCCACACAAAAACCGTTACGAAATGATGGCAGTCTGACTAAAAGCTGAAGAAGGCGGATACTTAAGCTGAAACGCGTCCGACGAAAAAAGTAAGTTTTTCACAAGATAAAGTTCATTTTTAGTAAAGTAGTCATTCTTTCCTTATCTCTTAATAAAAATCCCTGTGGTCGAAGTCAGCGCACCTTTCATCTCCTCTAAAGAATGCATTTCCGTTCCCTGTAGTCTGTGCTCCGAAATACATTTTATCTTAAGAAACTTAACAAAAGAAATTTCTAAATTTTGTAATATGGCTGTGAACGAAAACCTGAACAACTAGTTTAGTTTATTAAGTAGCAAATAAAGAGGCAATGAGAAGCCTTGCAGATAACAGTATTTGAGTTACCTTTATTACTCAAAAGTTAGAAATGGATATTTTTGGTGAACTTTTTTGTCTGCTTTTAATATTTTCAAACATTATCCTAGTCAGCATTTTGCTTAGGAGTAGCAGAGATTGGCTACAAAGCATGTAAATGAAAGAGGAAAAATTGATATTATTGTTTTGTGAGTGATTCCGGGTGATCTTGATAGTCACCATGTCTTGTAACCTAGTCACCATCTGTCTGTCTTGCTAGGATCTCTGAGACCTCTGTTAGTTGTGGAATCATTTGCTTCGTGTTTCCAGTTTTTCTTGGTATACCTCATTTTTTCCTTATTGCGGAGTCAAACTTTAAAAGAAGAAGCATTTAAGTGCTCGTAGTCAAACTAACTTCACCGACACTATCTTCTTCCTTGATAAAGGATAATGCCTCTAGGCGTATGTTGTTACTGCCACCGTTTCCCGTACCTTTTAAACACAAATTTTCGTTATAAAAGAAAGGGTGTACATACATGACGACAGATTTGAACAGTCGCTCGTAGCTGCGCAGTGGACAAACCTCTAGTTGCGAGGTCAACAAAATTTTCATTAATTTCGCGCATGTACATAACAGACTTGTACAGTCGGCTCCAAGAAGACTAACGAGAACACTTGAAGTATGTTATTTTCGTGAAGCGACAGTATCTGACAGACAGTTAGAGAGAGAGAGAGAGAGAGAGAGAGAGATAGAGAGAGAGAGAGAGAGAGAGAGAGAGAGAGAGAGAGAGAGAGACAGACAGACAGACAGACAGACAGACAGGCAGGCAGACAGGCAGACAGGCAGTGTGTAAGTGAGGAAGCTTACTATTATAGAGCTCTCTCCCCTTTCCCTTTTCAGTGTACTTTAGGTGGGGTTAATTCATTTACTGGGTCGGCGCAGCTCAACGTTTAAAAAATGCCCTCATATTTCCACTATACTGTATACTTTCCTACTAAAAGAAGGGAACCGTACACCGGGTAGTTTTTAGAGAGCGGATTCAGGTAATTTACGCCTGTTTGCCAAATCCGGTTTGCAGGGTTCGTTTAAGTCCTGTCTCAGAACGTTGATTTGCAGAAATTAGTCTCTTGCTAACTCAGTCAAAGTCTGTACAATGTATTTCTCACTTAAAATTATTCTGTTAGTCTGTTAACAAACGAAGTTGTCATACTTTATTCTCTAAGCTATAGCGTCAACAATATCTGAGTACTAGATAAGATTCAGTCTTGTTTTTGAATATTAGGCAAAAAGATTTTGAGCAACAATTTTAAACGAAAATTTTAGTTTTGAGCGACATTTCATGTAAAACTGAAAGTATTTACCAAATCAAGCGTTGAAGAGAGAAAAAGTATTTACGAGTATTAATAGTTGGTATTTGTTTGGGAACTTGGGAACAGCAAAAGCTTTTCCTATACGGTACCTTTGTGATAAAAATTGGCTGTTTCTACAATATTAGAAATAATAATACAGGTTCATAGCAATCAGGTTGGGCAAAACGCGTAGAAAGTGAAACAACATTTTTATTATTCAACGAATAATGGAGTGAGGTCAAACTGAAAGCATTTGGACCGGTCGACAGTTCATTAAATATTTATGGCGAAATTCATACATTTATTCATAACCGCCTGAACTAAAGTCTCAATAATCTCGCTGGTACGTCAATATTTTATCTCAGAGACAGAATATTCAACGTCAGTTTTGTGTGTCTTAAATATTTTTAAAATGTAATGTAAATTAAATAGTTCACATGACAGTAATGCATTATGTAAGAAATATTCATTTATTACTTAATTTTAAATATACAAAAATAATAGCAACTTTAATTATTTATCAAATACATCGAAGTAATTAATATTTATAATTATTTATTAGTTTATATGTTAAATACCAATAAATCATATGCATTAATAAATACATTACATAGATACTGTATAATGTTTGTTAACGTATAATGTTGTTATACAACGTATACAATTTGCCATTTAAGTAAAATATATTACAGGCCTACTATATCACAAAGCATTTCCTCAATTTCTTATAAATCCTGCCTGCAAAGCTAAATATCTGCTGTAGTCCTAAGTAATATTATTCTAAAAATTATCAACGTTTGTTATGTTATTAACGTTATCTTCCTTTTGACATGATAATGTCTTTTAGCTGGACATCGTTTGAAACTTTCTGTAACATTTTATTTACCGTCACGCTGTATGACGTCATCATTGCTTGACGTCATTGCATGACGTCATTGGGATTGTTGTAAATAAAGGTTTGTTTTGATACGTCGCAATATATATATATATATATATCATAATATAATATCATAAAATAATATCACTGCAAACAATTAAACCAGATTTATAAAGCGTCCTGAACGTTGAAAATCAAGTGTTAGCACAATTTACCAGCCGGGAATCGTTAACTAAAACCGCGACCGCTAACATGCTAACGTCGTCGCAGATTAAAGACCTAACAAGCAAACAACACTGCATAGCTGTAGATAGGTTATTGTCTCTAGTTAATGGTTGTCTTCGTATGTGATTCAGCTAACGATCTTGCATCTACTCATTAAAATATTTGTCTGTACTGCATCGTAAATACAAATCTACTTCCTCTTTATATTTAATTACTCGCCTCAGAAATGTGAAGATATAACACAGATACATAATGTCATTGGGATTGTTGTGAATAAAGGTTTCTTTTGTGTTGTGGTGAAATACACTGCTGGTGGTATATAGTAACCATAACGTGGCGACTGACTAAAACAGCGTTCGACAATGGATAGCAGCGACGAGAAGGCTCAGATCAAGAAACGACAAAATGCCGAGCGAGCAAGAAAGTATCGGGACCGAAAGAAGCTCGAGAAGGAACAGCAACGAGCGGCTGCTGTCGGCGGTGAAGTTTCGGTACTGATTGTTTAATAATAATAACCATAATTATTATGGTTACTGAGTGACTGATTGTTTCTTTTGCGCAAATGTTGCGTTTAGCTGGCGGCTGAAAGACATTATCATGCTCTTAAGCTTTTACCATTTGGTAAACGGTACTGTATCTTTTTTCGTCTACGGTTGAACAAACATCGTATTTACATCAGGACATAAAAACCAACTTCAACATACTTCCCTTTTCTTACCCTACAGATCTAGAATTTCTAATGCGTTTTATTGTATTACTCTTGGTTTCGTTTAATGTCGTTTTTTATTTATCTTTTAGTATACTTATCGAGTTAGTTTTAAGTACATTCATTTTTATTTAATAACCGTCCTTATATAAGAAAGTGCTTATAAATTTGATAAATAAGATGGGTTTTGCAATATAGGTTATTGTTTCCATTAAGTGTGGAATCTTCAGTGAAGCAAAAAGGTAATTAAACTATGAAACTGCTATTGACGTACTGTTTGTATAAAACGATATTATATATATATATATATTGTAATAAATTAAAAAAATTAGTTGATTGTAGTGGTGAAGTATGAGACTCTGATGTAATCAAGCCCCACTGTTTGGGCTAGCCTATTTGTAATAAATAAAAAAAATTAGATATTGAGTGTGTATGTTCTGTTAATTGGTGTGGCTCTCGACGTCTCACTGGCCTGAAACACTTCCTTAAGTTTCCCAGCTGGTCGAGTCTCAATGGTAGCAAGACCGGTCGAGTAGCGTAATGTTGATGAAGAAATATATGTTCAGCTTCACCGAGAGTTTCAAAACAAAAATTGTTGTTTTGAAAAAAAATTTAAAATAAAATTATGTTTATAAAAAAAAAATAATTAAAAAAAAATTTCTTTTTATTAATTAATTAATTATAATCAATTAATTAATATAGGCCTGTGAAGTTTTAAAAAGTGTAATGCTCTTCTGAAAAATTTTATTACAGTTTTGGTATATTTTAAATAAACTATCACCACTCATAAGATTGTCTTCAAACCAATCGATACTTGTTTAACTTTTTATTTATTTAGGTTATCTTCACTTATAGGTGGTAAAGTCCTGGAAGATTATTAATTAGAATTATATTAGTGATAACTAGTAATATTTATGAAATAAAGAACTATTTAGTGTTGAAGAATACTAATGTTTTATTAATTAATAGCAATATTGACTCTTATCGATTATAATATCGATTCTCAGGATATCGAAAAAAAATTACAAAGTATATTATATAAAATTCATATAGGGTTCTTTAAACAGCCAATTATTATCAAAGTCAGAGAAATCGGGCTAATATTTAAAAAGTATAACGTTACAACAAATTAATAATTATTACTAAATACAGACATTGAATGATAATTTGAAAATAATATAATTGTTTTCACCAACAGCTGATATGTGCACGGAAAGGCATTGGAATTGTCAAAGAAAGATGGCTGCCGTCAAGTTGATCAAAATGTCGCTCGTTCCTGCTGCGTTCCAAATAATGTATTTTCTGGCAGTATTCCTGTTCTGGTGTCTGCAAATCTCTTGTTAAATGTTGTGTAGTGCCTGGTGTAATGTTTCTGGGTTGTATTTAGTATATCCGTGTAATTATAAGTTCAAACACTTTTCCCGATACCGACACTAATACTTGGTTAATGTGTTATACAGTTTTCTGGTGTTTTGTGGTGTTTTTCGGAGTAGAAATGTATTGTTCAGTGTTATGTAGTGTTTCTTGATTGTTTCTGTTATAATATGAGAGTTCTAGAAGTATTTTACAAATCACTCGCGATTTCACAATAACGTACTATTCACCGCTCAACTTTTCCGTTGTAAGATAGGTTAGATCGTCACAAAACTCTTGTCATGTTAACCGTTCGAATACCAATAATCAACTAACTATTTCCTCCAGTTTCAATTAAACTCTTAGCCAATATAATATTATTCTTAACATTGTTCAAATATATTTTCATATCCTGTGCATACTTTAAAGTTCACTATATTATTGCCTAAACTTTGGTTATTTGTCAATTTTATTCACTAGATGTTATTTAAATTAATCTTTCAGTTCATTCTGGTTATTTTCAGATTAAATAATGCCGTTTTATAGTGTTTTCTGTCCAAAAATAGTAATTTTACTTTCAGTTTGGTATACTCTGATAAGTCAAAACATTTCCAAAATTTACTTCCTGTTATAATGTAAATTCAGCCATTTTATCAGTTATATTTAATATTAATAATCCTATATTGTATTAAAAGGTTTATATTCCCTTATTTTCTCGTAATTAATTGAATTAGTTGTATTCTGAAACATTATTCTGGAATATATGACTCCCATGTCTAAATTTCTGAGTTTAGTCATTCTCATTTTTATTTATAGTTCTGAATATAATTTATTAAAATCTCTCTAAATGGTATGTGCAATTATATGGCATGATCTCAAGTTTATTTTGTCTAAACCCCTTTTGTTTATTTGCTTTTAAATGATTAATTTCTCTGTTTTGATGAAGTTTGGTTTCCATTCTTTTGGCCTAGGTTTTTTTAACAATTTTTCTTTACAAAAACTTTACAAACAATATATGATGTGTGATACCCTCTCTGACTCTTACATATAGCATTATAAATTAAACATGTTTTCAAATTACACAATAACAATTAGTATTGGTTACAATACAGATAACAGTTAAACAAATAAAGAATGTCTTTAAATAAATGGTTGTCTTCAAGTCAGACATTTTACAACAAAATCCTTATTTCTAACATGGAAATATGGTTTACAAAAAAAAAAAGGTTTTTTACTAACTAACATCTTAATTACTTCCTACTATTTACAAGTAGTAATTATTTTTATAGTTCTGATGTTAGTTGTATCAGACCCAAACAAATGGCCTTATATCTAAAACATTTTTAAACATTCTTTTACTATATACATAAAAACCTTATATTTATATTCTTATTTCTAACTATTATTATAAGTAGGATTCTACAGTTTTTATACCGTCTTTTACACATTGTCTTTGGGGAATTGTACCCTGTCATTAATAAATAAATAGCATAAATTGTTCAAAAAGTATTATGAAAACTGTTTTTCTTTTTGCCTATAAAACAAAATGTTATTTTAAACAGATTTATGTCTTATGAACAACATATTGTCACAGTACACATTTCAAGTCATTGAAAATTGCATATTTCATTGCATTCAATGTTTGTGATTGCCAAGAATGAAACACAAGGTTCATTTTCTATAGTACCCAAAACTATCACTGGTTCACTTTGCACTTTTATATCATGTTATTGCTAAATGGTCGTATAGTCTTTTTAACACAATAAATTGGTTAGCGTTTTTCAATGGAGATTTGTTCCATGGGTACTATATTATTGTTTCATCTTAGTTCACAGGCAACTTTTACTTTATACACTTCTCTCTCTTAAATTTATATACATGTGGTTTTCATTTCGTTATACTTTTATTTTTAAATATTTATTTTGGGGATATAGGGATTTGGGTGTCTTTTATAAGAGCATGACATCTTCTTCAGGATGCTGCCTTCTTCTTCTTTCATGAGTCTTCTTTTTTCCTGCCTGCTGGGATTGGTATCTTCTCCATCTTCTTCTTGATGCCATCAGGTTTCTTGGGATTTTCTCCATCTCCTTCTTTATTTTAGAAATACACCACCTGTATTGGTTGATCTTGGCTTATTTTAGGGTTTCTATTCTATTTATTCTTCCTCGTTGTGGGTTTGGTCATATTCAGTACTGCTTTGTTATTTACTTTTTTACCTTCCTGGGTTATACCTTGAAAACCTTTGGTTATGAGACTGGTTTTGGATGACTCATCGCTAGTAACTCCTTTTACTTGAACTTGTATTTTCTTTATAATAATGATTTCTTTCCACAGTTGCTATAAATTAATCTATTTATATTAAACTTAATGCTTTCTTCCAAATTTAAATATTATAACTTCATTATTCTAATGATCAATTGCCATTCAATATTATGCTTACATCTGTCACGTTACAATATATATATATATATATATATATATATATATATATATATATATATATGTTTGACAGTTTATTTCACATTGTATTTAGATGCGTCTACATGATAGTTATTAAATTTAAGATTTCAAATTCTACCAATGTTTCTTGACTGATCTGGATTCTTTAGTCTGTTCACTGGATACTTACCATGGCCAAATTACGAAGACGCTACAAGTAAAACTGGAAATAATCATTATCAGTTTGGGTATTTTTATCAAAAAATAAAAATCGTGACTGAAATAAAAAAACTCCAGTGACGTTTACGTAAACTCCAGTTTTTAAAACATCAGAATAAACATTTTTACTATTAGGCCTACTAAATGTTTTGCCAGTAAGCCTACTTAAACCTTAATTCTCCTGGATACAATTTGAATACAGTTTTCTTTAAATAATCATAATGTTTTAGAGTCAATTATCTTTTATTAAGGAATCACGTTCTAGTGAGGAGTCATCTTTTATTAGTCTTACAATTTTTTTTTTCTAATTTTAGTCCTAAAATTATCTTTTTTCTAATTTTAGTCTTAAAATTATATAACATTCTCAATTGAGTTGAGATCCTCGTGTGTCTCAACTCACTGCAATGCTATGTACTTATCATATAATCTGACAGTGTTGCCTATTTATAGTTACGTAAAAACTGTATTTTCTTGGAAGATGCAATGTTAAAGTTGTTTAATAGCCGAAAAATATACACAAATTATATTTAAAAAATTATAACTAAAATTGATATGTATTTTTTTCGTTGTAATTAGTAGTCTAACAATTGAGCAAGTAAGAATAGTTAATTGTTGGTCAAAAGAAGTTTGTTTCTACCCACATACGTGTTACTTTCCTTACCATTCTAACTGAAAATTTATATTTCCGTCTTCATCTCAACTTCTGTTGTTCAACATCGAGTTTACTCTTTGTAATGTCAATCATAATGTTCACCATCAGACATTTACATTTTAACGACAATTTCCCGGTCAACAGTGATCTTCATGCAGTTCGTCATTTAGCATATTCCAGAAATTTGGAGCAAATTTTCTTCTCCAGACCGTCTGTGTCTTATAATTTCCTCTTCCTCTGTCTCTTCCTGAAATAAAAGTTTTCTGTTTATATATTCAACACTTTTTTTCCGACCCAGTAAGCTTAAAATTAAAAAAAATGGTTTAAAACACTTTTTTATTTAGTTTTTTTTACAGCTGTTACCAGGCTATACATTTATTATTTTCATGCACACTAACAATTTACAACTTTTTGAATGTGTCACCTGTATCTTCCACAAAGCAGACGTTTCTTATCCACAAGCGCTACATGGTTTGCAAGCCTTGCAACTGCTCGTGCTACTTATAGTTTCACGCACTCGTTGTGGGGTATTGATTGAAATGTTACCTATAATCACACTATGCAACCGATTGCATGTAATTCGCTTGCGCGCGCATTCTGTAGACAACGAAGAAAGTGACATGGGACCGACACAACATACACAATTTTTACAAAACCGCCAATATCTCAAAAACAAAAAATAGGATGTTATTGAAACAAAAATCAAAATAAAATTTCTATTTTTTTCTAAATTATATTTGCTGACAACACATAGCAGTCTCTTATAAAACGAAAGTTTATCACATGCCAAAAATTTCTGTACATGCAAATTAAAAAAATTTCATGACATGGGACCGTTTTAAATCATTGTTCTTGAAAATTGTTAAAGTTTCTGGTTCACATTTATGTTTCAAACCATCCTCGGACTTCAAGAAACACGGTGGTGAAAGAATTTTTTTTGTCGGATCAGTAGTTTTTGAGGTTAGCCTAGACAAAATGCAAACATATATAAGAAGAAGTTATAATATATAAACATATTCTTTATATAAGACGTCAAAGGCTGGTAAAGAGTCTCGTGGGTTATACAGTATACCGATGTCTGTATAGCATTTAAAACCCTGAGAAATGCTCACTGAATTTAAAAGCTCTGCCAGCAAATCCTACTTCTACGTCCACGAAGACATGAGTCACGTGACTCCTGGGCAATGCATGGCGTGCAATGGATGTACGTTATGTAGCAGAAAGAAGAGGGTGAGGGACGAGTTTCCGGCGCCCACAAATAACCGGAACCTTTCGGCTAAGGGAGACAACCCCAAGAGAAAAACAGGCAGGACAAAAGGCCGTAACGTGGCAGCCCCACCATTTGTCTACTGTACTACGAGGTTGGTAACCTGTTCAGAGGAATCTACTATTTACTCCCAGTTCCCCAATTAGCCTCGGAAATAGGATGGATACTATGGTATTTAGGTAGACCATAAATACCAGGCAGAATGCCTAAAACATGAAGAAGAAGAAGAAGAAGAAGAAGAAGAAGAAGAAGAAGAAGAAGAAGAAGAAGAAGAAGAAGATGAAGAAGAAGAAGAAGAAGAAGAAGAAGAAGATATAATATTAGTGTAGACCACATGCTTACTCTGTAACTGATTGCAGAGCAGTTGCAGTCTCTTTTTAGTACACTGCAACTAGTTTCATGTCGACTTGAAGTCAGTTGCCTGCAATCAGTTGCGTAATGTAATAGAGGCCTAAAAGCACAGTAGAATACATAGATCTCGTGTAACGTTTACACGTTCGACTTACATTTTTTTGCGTTTGATTACTTCTTTTATTATTGTTGTTTTTAGTTTTCATTTGCTGGATAATGACAAGAGTATAACATTCTGTATTCGACTCTATGACTTCTAAAATGAAAACCAACGATTCATCAATTCATAATACAAAATTAATTATCCCATTCTATTCTACTATATTATTTTCATCGTGGAATAAGATTTACTTAAATAATTATTTTAGTACTTAATTAATTCGTAATTTTTATTGCTACAGTTATTTTGATTTCTACTACAAATCAGTGGATTGAAATGCATTCTTTAGTTCACGATATTAATTGATGACTCGTTGGCCACTTGGTGAAACATATTAATACAAAGGTTTTGTAAAATATATTAAAAAAACACTTGGTACGTTTCACAGATTTTATTTAACACTGACAGCTGTTTCGACTACCTAAGCCATTGTATTTGCTTAAGCCATAATTCATCTCTTTGACAATGGCTTAGGTAGTCGAAACAGCTGTCAGAGTTAAATAAAATCTGTGAAACGTACCAAGTGTTTTTTTTATATATTTTACAAAACCTTTGTATTATTTAGTTCTACTAGTAGAGAATAATTTTTTAAAAATCACCTTCTACAAAATTCTTTTAAAAGAACCTCATGGAATCTAAGCAAAACGTTATATTTATGAAGGTTTCCGTTGAATAATAATTTGGTCAGTTTGAACTTCTGCGCCATCTACTCTCTAAGCAAAGCAACATTTTGTATAAGTAAAGATAGTACAGAGAGAGAATTATTAAAATGATATTTGTAATTTAGTTTAATAAAAGTGGTAAATGTACCAAGAAAAGTGGAACATGGAATATTCCAATAAAAGTGGAATATGTAATTAGAGGCTTATCAATAAATAGCTCCAATCTGTTTACAAATAAAACTGTACAGATAGCCGCATATGCAGATGACATTAACATCATGTCAAGACGGATCGCGGCAGCTAAAGAAATATTTATGGAGCTTAAAAACAAAGCCAAGGAAGTTGGGCTAGCCATAAATATAGATAAAACAAAAATGCTTATCCAAACAAGAAGGGACCAGGAATCACACAGAAAACAGCCGACATAGTAGACACCTTTGAAAGGAAAATCCTCAGACGCATTATAGGCCCAATACAAGAAAATGGCTCATGGAGACTGAGATACAACAATGAACTGTATCAAATATATAAAGAGATAACAGTCTCAATATTTATAAGAATGCAAAGATTGCATTGGGCCGGACATGTTATGAGAATGGAGGATGGCAGGAATCCCAAAAGGGCTCTGCTGGGTACATGGGAGGGAACGAGACCTAGAGGCAGACTGAGGAAGAGGTGGAAAGATGGCGTTGCAGAGGACGCCAGAGACATGGGGATAAGAACCTGGAGGAGGGCTGAAATGGATAGAGTAAATTGGAGGCGGAGATTGGTGGAGGCCAGGGCCCGACTTGGGCTGTAGCGCCATAGGAGGAGGAGGAAATGTACCAAACACTGCGGCGTCAAAAATACAAATGTATTAAACTTTCGTCGTTTAATTTAAAACTTTCTTTTCTAGCCATTATTTTATGTTAAAATTCAACTTTTACTGCCATTTGCTTTTCACACTTAAGCAAATTTTAAAATAGAGATATGAAAAATAAATGTTTAAATTTACGTGTAAAATAATGAGTTTTAAGGACAGCTTCATTAGTGTAAAACAAAATGGTCGTAGCATTCAAACCTGAATATTTTAATGGCTACCGTATTTGAAAGAAATACGATAGAAATTCTTAAAGAACCCATGAACAAAATTTTAGCAGTTACAGCATTGGTATTTCTACAGTCTATTTGCAAAACTGCTACATGTTTCGTACTGGACAAAACGTTTTGGGTTTTTTACCACTATCAAGTCCTAAACAGCGTCTTATTTTACGGTATTCATACATGATTACTTACTGACGACTTGGTAATGGAGGAGACAATAGAAGATTTGATACAGCGAATCTATCAGTTCTGCAACACATAACGATTAATTTCAAAAGGCGAAAAATATTGTAATAAAATATTGATCATTAAATATAATTGAGTTTATCATAGACCTTATTTTCTAAATTATAATATGACGAATATTATAATAAAAAGTACCCTGAATTTAATAATGAATCCATTTTATGGTTAACCCAAACTCTTCATGTTGTTCTAACAAGTAAATTTATATATACAAAACGCGACTGTCTTTCAGTTTATATGCACCAAACGTACTTCATTTAAAATATAGCAAAATGATACTACAAATATAGACGTGGCCTATACGCGCAATTTAACAAGTAGCACAAAATTATACAAAGGAACCTATAGGCGACAGATGGTTCCTGTTAACAAGTCTGCCTCGTTAACAAATCTTTCTCTGTCATCGATTGCCAATACTGTGAACAGGTGTCGACGCAAACAGTTTCTCTTGGTGTCTTCCGCCAAAACTAGTAGTTTTGCTACTTTTCACACCATTTAATATTTGTGTGATACCGTCATAAGTTATGTTTCCAGAAATCTACATTTTAGCGTTTCATTTCACCTAACCCACTAGAATTAATATATAACCAGAATTAGTTACTAGAATTAATATATCACCATGAACTTTTCTAATTGTTCTTTATCACGATGGAGTTTAAAAATCCTCTAGGAAATAGTCAGCTAAATTAAATTGCAGTCAGCAAATAGCTAGAAAGTTTAATTGCTAAAATCTCAGGAGTGAGCAGATTGTAAATTGCGTGATTTAATACCAAATATGATACTTTTTCAATGTTTTCCATCTCAAAATGCCCTATTTAAAGTATTTTTACATGTAGGCCTAAAATTTTACTTCCTGTCACATTAAATGGTTTACCATCTTTATGAAGTTATAATTATTATTGAATAAGATCCCTGATTGAAATAAAATGTTTATTTTTCCTTAATTCCTTGTAATATTATTATTTGGTTAACTAATTTAAATTATATCTTTAATTTAAATCTTCCCCTTAGGTTCCAGTGTTATTACACTTGCATTTTTTCTAATAATCTATTATACATTTCTTCAATATCCTTATAAAGTATTGGTACAGTTAGAATACACTGTGATTGATTTACATTATATAAATTTCATCGATTTACTTAACTTTTTTATCAATTATAAGGTTGTTGAGATTTACCATTTGCCTAGATTTTACTTTGTTCACATTTAATGGTTTATGACTATTAGAGCTTCCTTATACCCATTCTGACATTCTATTCTTATACAATCTTAATTAAAATTCCCTTACTTAACTAAATTAACATTTAGTATTGATTAATACTAATAACACATAAAACAAATATTTTATAACAAAAGAATTGTCCTCAAACTCAGACATTTCAGCCTTGATTAATACTATTAACACATAACAAATATTTTAAAACAAAAGAGTTTTACTCATACTCAGACATTTCAGCCTTGAGTTCATTGAACTTAATATAAACAAAACACATCTGTCCTTTCATTATTTAAATTATTTCTTAAAACTAATTTTTGTGCAGTCTTGGCTGTTTTTGTTTATTTTTGGGGATGTATTTTTGGTCACTTCACGTGTTTATTGCCTGCTCTTAGTTTATCTTTAGTCATTTTAATAAATGTTGTTAGATAAAGAGTGGCACTCACTTAGAAACATTTTTAGTCTATTTTCATAATAATATTCTACAGTCTATTACTTCTGAATTCAATCCATTAAACTTTAAAGTTGTGCAAAGACACAAATGTACTTAGTTTAAGAATTTAAACATTGACACATGAAGTTTATTTAACATAATAAAATAACTTGCACTGTCACTTTTTTAATTACCCTTCTAGACACTTTTCCTTATATGTACTTTACATTAGTCTTTATTTTATGTGTTTTAATGACATTAGTCTTTTTTAATGACATTTAATCTCTTTTGGGGTTTTATTTTTTCTTTATTACTTGGTTTCCTTTTGGGTATTTCCCTAATTTATCTTATCCTACTACTTGGTTTCTTCCAATAGCAGTCCTTTTATTATGGATGTTGGGTTGTTCTGGTTAATTCCTTACTTACTCCTATCCCACCTGGGTATTTCCTTACTTTATCTTAGCTTTTTGTATTATTTTTTATCACTCATCATATGTTGCATAGGTGGTTTTAATTGAGATACTTTCTTCAGACTATGAATGGCACTTTACGGTGGTTCTTAATTAATTTTTAATGTAGTTTTCTTTGATTTAATTTTATTTTAAATTTATTTATGATCATTTTTCATTCAGAACAATGTGGATTATCTGTCATGCTACAATTGTTACTGGAAAATGAAAGAAGGGCAGACAGATGGCATACATACAAAGAGACAGTACATTCAGGAGAGAACCTATCATAAAATTTGCTTTGAGATGAGATATATTTAGATACGGAGAATAAATATGAACCAAATATGGGGGTCAGGGTTTGCCAAAGATCTGTAAAGTTTTCAATTTTGTAAAGCCATAGAAACTGATGACACACCAGATGGATTACTACAGTCATTAGAGGACATAGCTATATAGTTAGTTTAAGTAATACGTATGACATATGAGACAAGGGATACACTTCATACTTTCAAAAAAGTTTAATTTAAACCATACCAAAGAAGGCACACTCAGGTTCATACGAGTACTATCGCATGATCAGCATAGTGTCATACGTAACAGAGATATTATCGAGAATACATTACAGAAGTATAGAAGGCAGAATAGAAAATTAAATAAATGAAGGTCACTTTGGCTTAAGGAGAAAAAAAGGTAACTGTACGCTGTGCTTAAACTTCGAAATGGCGAATGACAATGGCAAGTGAAACAAACTGCTTGGACTGTAACAAAACTAATCTTGAATAAGAATACAGAAGAATATTTTTAATCTTTATAAGAATAATCAAGTAGTCAAAATAATAGTAAGAATCAAAAAATGGAAACAGAAATTTTGAAGAGAAGTATAACAGGTTTGTAGTTTTCACAATTGTGTTTGACATATACACAGAAAAGCAGTAAAGGAAATAAAAGAAGATTTATAACATTAGAATGGTAGTTTTGGAAGAGAAAATAAAATATAATGAGCTTCCCTGATGATAATTTAAAAAAAAAACTAATGATATACAGAAAACATAGAAAATGATATAGAAATTACTAGAAGAAGAATTTGGCTCAGAAATTTAAAAATAAAGCGAAAAGTATGAAAATATGTAAATAAAAGTAAACTTTATTAAACAATAAACTAGGATCGATTAACATATAGGGAACGTAAGTATGCTCTTAGGAAGGAGAACCAGAAAGGATGGAAGAAACGGACCTAAAAAGCAGAATAGCACAAGCAAAGAGAAATTATTTAAAAATAAACATTTTTTTATTGTCAAATTTTTATTTAGGTATTAGTATTACATTCCTGAAGTTATGTTTTGAAGCATCGTACTATACGTATGCTGAATCTGGTCAGCAGAACATCTGAAAGACTAGGAATATTTAAAATATGCTGGAGCAGAAGAATATTAATAAAACATAGGCGGACAAAGTAATAAGTGACCGGACACCGGAAATAATAAGAGAAACGAGAAGTTTGCCGTGAACTATAACTAGATGTTGGCTCATGTTGGTTGCTACTGGTTAAAACATCCTGAATTATTGAATTTGGTGATATAGGGCGCAAAGATGAAAAAAAAACTGTAAGGGAAGAGATTTACATATGTATAAACCATTGAATGACTCTACATGACACGACATATATATAGCCCAATATTTAGCTGAAAACTGTTAGTCAAATTTATGTTGGATGAAAATTGTGACAAAAAGATGATAGTGATCGTAATGTGTGGCATAAGTACACTAAAGTAATGAAATAAATTTAACAACATGAGTAATAACCTACACAAAATCTTGTGCTCTATACAAATTTACCCTTATTTAATTTACTCAATGTAAAGTTTATACGGAAAAGTAGGCATTAAATAAGCTGTGTTATTTCACTATATTGTGGAATGTTATCAAGTCTGGCATAGTAGTTGTTAGCTATATTATATATTACAAAGGTTCTAAAGTAAGTTAGCTTTTAAGTATTATTATAATAATGTGAGAATTAGATGAAGAGATAATATCAGAATAACACCTTAAAGTTGTCTTTTACACCATCTACGTGCAAAACGCAAAACTACCAGCAGTCTTAATTATAAATTTCAAGGAATACCTGCTTTTATGAATGTGCTACAGAATTTGGATATTTGATATTATACCTAATATTATAAATATTATGTATTTATAGAATAAACATGACAGTTAAACTGACGAATACATAATCATCTATTGTATTAATTAAACACCGAGAATTAAATAATGTATAACTGAAAGGAGAAAAAATTATGCGTGTACTAAAATTAACTTTTGCAGGATCTATTATGACACAGGACAAGAGGCATATTATTATAAAAATACGAAAGTCTAATACACATTGAAAATAGAAATTCATGAATCGAATTACAAGAGTTGACGCTAGCGCCATCTACACATAAATTATAGAATTACCTCGTATGCCTTAATAATTGTAAATCGAATCAATAGTGTTAAAAGAATTTATCAAAAAATTTGTAATTATATTAAGAGAAAAATATATTAAAATATATCTGTTTATGTTAATGGTTATATTCGTAATTACAAAAATTAATGGAAGTGAATGGTTGGAAACACTTTTTTTTCAGTCTGAAAACTTCCTATTCGAATCGACAAAATATTCTAAGGACAGAAGAGTGGATATATTTAATAAAAATATAATGATTTTTGCTGAAATACCGTACAATTACGACACATGGGCTTCAACAGTAATTAAAAATAAGAAGAGCCGGTCAGAAGAACATGGAGAAGAAGAACTGGTAACAATAAATTACAAGTGTGACTAGAGGAAAACGCGCAGTAGAAGGTACAAACAGAGGTGAGTTGAGGATGACTGAAGTACACAAGTTAGGACGAGATACATAGGAGGACAAGAAAATGAGGCGAATTTATAGAGAAGGTTTCCTGCAGACGGGATTTCTCCAACATTGTACTACACATAAGATGTTAACAGTTTTCAGGCGTGCGATTAGGCGTAAAAATTAAATTTTCTAAGAATATAAGCATCATGAATAGAAAGAAAAAATGCATACACTAACACCTACCTGAGAAGGTGTAAACTAACAGCATATGAATAGATTTGAATAAACACTGCATTATTTTTGAGTAATTATTTAGTAATTTTCAACTATTACTTCTAAAATTTGACACAGTACTGCACACGAAAAATAATTTAGCAAGCACTTTGTAAAATGTAGCATTTTGATAGCTAACTATTTTTATTAGGTTATGCAATATACCATTTAGGGTGACCCGCATATGCTGCCCACTGTGAGAGAAAAAACTAGACGAATATGTAAATGCTGAATAACGAAATCTCTTCAACAGATTTTCATAGTAAAAAACAAGTTTTGTCTTTTTTATTGCTTACGTTTTCGTATCTGACTTCTCTTATACTAAACAACATAAATATAAACAGTAACAGACGAAACAATATAACACTGCAGATCGTATTTCTCCAAAAATCTACTACACAAAGAAGATTCTAACTGATACACACCGTTTTCAGGCGTGCGTTAGGCGTAAAAATTAAATTTTAAAAATATAATAAGGATCACGAATAGAAAGGAAATATCCATACAGTGGCACCTACCTGAGAAGTTCTGAACTAACAGTATTTGAAATCGATTTGAGTAAACACTGCATATTTTTGAGTATTTATTTAGTAACTATCTGGTTTAGCTTTTGTTCATTACATGAAAGTAATACTTTCTAACACGAAAAATAATGTCAATATATAAAACTTTTTTTTATGTAATTAACAATTACAATTATAATCAAGATTATAAAATATAAAATGAGCGTAACAAACATGCTATTTTAACACGAAAATTGAGACACCACATGGAAGTCATTCGCGACATCTATGTGTGTAAATTGGTACGTCCAGTTTAGGACTTACAAGTATCAGATTAAAAGAATTAGATTGTTTAAAAATATAATATAAAATCTTTAAATTTTAAATTTGAATGGTTTCTCTTTTTAGTATATTTTGAAATTATAATCGTCTAGTTGTACAATATTACTCCATATATTTTAACGTACATTAAAATTTTGTTAATTTCAGTCTAACGCGATCTGTTAGAATAAGTAGGATATTGTTCTCTCAGTTTATAAATTTAGGTTGATCGCTGTTAGAGGTCTTTAACAACAAATATTGAAAAATCAGATAAACATATATTTTAATGCCACTTTTTTAATGAACGTTACAATTTAACAGCTTAGAAGTAATAAATCATTACTATAAAAATTAGCAATTATTTTTAATTCACTGGCAATACAGACGCAGTTACCTGGCCTTTTGCTGCTAGACCACTGTTGTCCATTCATATCGGTCGTAAGCAAGTGACATGTTTATCTTAAGGTGCTTGAAATCATTGAGGCTACTGTCTCTCAACCGACTCCTAGGCCGTTCTTTAGGTCGCACTCCACCAGGACAACCCATGTACAACGTTTTGACTCTCCTGCAGTCTTCTGTTCCTCAGGGCATGACCTAGCGACGATAGTGCTAGTATTATCATACACAGCATACAATTCTCTGTTTTACCTTCTTCACTACATCCCATTTTCATATTTTGGGTCTCTAGGCTAACTCTCCTAAGCAATTTTGTTTCAAATCTGTCTAGCAGCTCTATTTCCGACCTGTCAGGACTCCAGGTCTTACCTCCATACGACACGACTTATTTAACTAAGGTCTGATACAACCTGTCAACCTGGTGACAAGGCTCGGAGTTTGGGAAGGGACACTTGAATTATAGCTTGTTGTGTGTGGACAGTGGTGGGTGGGGGTGTGTAGGGTTTGGTTTTACCCTCTTCTTGTTAATTCCAATCTGACGATGAGCTGAGAAGCTTGAAAGCGCTAATCGGAATAATTTTTCTATAGTGGTGTGCAACAGTGATCATTCTGTTTGTGATTATAACCACTAACACGACTTTCTCCATTAAATTTAATTCAACGCAAAATATGCTTTGTTTACGGCTGTACTTATTCTCTTTATTTCCTCCTTTTTATCAAAGTTTTAACTGACAGTAGAATCAACGTATTGGAAAGTACAAAGCGCTTTAAAACAGCAATCGCTAAGCACGAAATGCTGCAGGTGTTGGGACCCGGAAGATGGTGAACTATGCCCGGCCAGGACGAAGCCAGGGGAAACCCCGGTGGAGGTCCGTAGCGATTCTGACGTGCCAATCGATCGTCAAAGCTGGGTATAGGGGCAAAAGACTAATCGAACCATCTAACATCTGGTTCCTTCCGAAGTTTCCCTCAGGATAGCTGGCGTTCGGAAAGAGTATCATGCGGTAAAGTGAATGATTAGAGGTATTGAGGCCAAAACGTACATATACATGTCTCTCCTTCTTAACACCTTAAAGCTGATTATTAGGTAACATAATTGAATTTGTGTTTTCAAAAAGAAGTACGCATTGATATAAAATTGTTTTGTTGTTAAAATCAAGCTTCCTTGAAATTTATCAACATATTTAATTACATTTAATTTAGTTTTTCTGTATTAGATGCTCGAAAAAACGTTTATGGATGTATATAGAACGGCGGATCAACAAAATATTTGGCGACTAGGTGTACGGGTATTTTTCTGAAAAGGTTCAAAGTACAAAAAGTTCAAATAGTTTGTCAAAATGTTTCATTTTTATCTTATATTTCCGCTGTCGATAGCCGGCCGTTTCCTTGCTCTAAATACCATCGTCTGTCCTACTCATTACTATCATAGTCTACGACACGCAGTTCTGACACTATATGGGTTATACCTGACTATGATTCTGTCGCAAACTCTCTCAGTTTCTGATGCAGATTTTCTTACTGTTGCATAGTGTATATTTTCTCATACTGCACGTAGCAACAGCATTTGTTCGTGCCTACATAGTACTGTTCTCTGCAAGGTTCTTAATAGTTACCGGCTTTCTCTTCTGCATTCAAATTGAGAAAGCAATAACTATAAAGATAATACCTTTTGATGCCTTATATTCGTTGTACCCTTCATTTCCTTTCACTTTTTTTTCTCTTCAGTACGTCCATTCGTCCCTTCCCTCATTTTTACTTCCATGTTCCATAAGGAAATGGAAGTATGGTCATGCCGAAAAAATCGTGTTCGAGATAACGGCAGATTCTGATTGTACTACCATCAAAACATGAAAAAAAGTCATTTTTCGAAAAGTGTGTGTGTGTCTGTGCGTCTGAGTGTAGAATTGTTTCTATGGCAAACGATAGCAGCAGCAAATTCAAACAGAATCAAATAATGTTTTGCATACAGTCATGAATTGTAGAGGACTCAAGGTCTATTGTTTTTGGTGAAGATCGGTGTAGAGAAAGGGATAGTTTTCCTGCAACGTTTTACGTTTTAACAAGAGTAAAGTGCTTTGATAAATAAAGTATCCTGAAAAGAAGGTCATAATAATCCACTGTAGAACGGTAGATGAAATATTTATAAATGAAAAGGGTAGTTGAAGGGGGAAGGTGTTATTTTTTTTTTATAAATTAAAATGTTAGTTGATGATGGAGGAGGAAAATTTGTATAAGTTTTATATATGTACTACGTTATTGACAACAAATAAGTAGTTTCTATGGAAACATTTCATTTAACTTTAACAAAATTCTATATTTTTTCATTTTAATTTTATTCATATATGAGAGAAATTATATCGTTCATGGCACGCAAGCATATCTCAAATATGTAATGTTTACGTTTCCATTTTATTATTATGATTACCGCAATAAAAAGCCAGGCAAGACACTCACACACACACAATTTGCGTTATTTCTGGCCTCACTCATGTTTATTTTCTTACATTTACACGCTTTTTAAATGGAAAGTGACGAAACCCACACCAACACAACGCATGAAAGCCGAAAAAGTGTCCAGCGTGGATAGCGATTTGCTTTCTGTGGATCGCTGGGCAGTGTAACTGCACGTGTTTACAGAGGAACGGTTCATAGACAGACTTTTCGTCTTTAGGGAATGAGCCCTCTGCAAGATGCTCAGGGTCCATGAGTGACTTCGGAGCGCTTCGGAGGAGGGATAATTATCTGCGTAGTTCGGTTTCTTTATAAGAATAAAGTAAGCCTACCTAATTTTTATGGATGAAGTGACTGAAAATAAATTATATTAAACGACTACGCCATAATAACAAAAACATCTATAAATAGTGAAATTCATTTGAGTGTGGGCGATATTTTTTTATAAATTACCGAACCGTATTCAAGTAAATTATTCTAAACATAAATCTTACAACATGGAAGTCATGTATGGTTCTCCATACCGATATTTTAAATTGTGTTCTTTTTATTTCTTTGCGATTGTACCTTAAATATTTTTAAATAGCTTCTACATAAATGGTTCGTGATTTACAACTGTAATAATTTAACCTTGATTGTCAGATGTTAGCATTTTACTCTTCATTGCACACTGTTTGAAATAATAAACGTTCAAGTGTTTGAAATGATAAGCGGATACCTGCTTAAAACGTACTTAATATTAGAGCACTCCATTGCCAAACATTATTTTAAATTTGTCGGATATATAACTTTTTTTAACATTTCTTTAATGTTACTTATGCCAAGCGTTTGTATTGTCACTTTGAGTAAGTAGAAAAAGATATGCCCACCTTCATTGCACTGACGATAATCAGATAGTAGTACACTTACATGTTTCAGTTTGTGTCCCACGTAGATATTTTCCTTACTTCTGACTGAAAAAATATTCTGGTGACACGTTTCTTGCCCCAACACAAACAATCAAATTTAGTTTAAAACAACCTTACAATCTTCATTATTATCCTTCTTACATTCCCATCCTATAATAAGTATTCATTGCGCTTCCCATTTATTACCCTCGTTCTCAGCTCGTTGTGATGTGTTTAAAAGGCGGCTAGACCTCAGTTTGTGTGTACAGTATCTGGTAAGTGTATGGTGTCTGTATATAAAAAGAAAGATGTAATAGAGTTATGAGAAAAAAACAGTTAAAAAATACGTATTATTTTCAAAGAGGCGTGTTAACCTCTGTAATTTTTCTTGTAATTTATCAAAATTCTTATCATAATAGTTTCCATAAACTATAAATTTATTTATGTACAAAATGAGATAACTGCTGGTAAGAAGACAGTGTTACCAATGAAAATAGTAAACTGAATAATCATAAGTATAATTATAATGACAATAACGTTAAGGAGAGAAAAATAGATTTTGTAATAGAATTTGTTGCTGGCTATAAGATATATTGCATTAAAAAAATCTTTTAAGACAAAATACACAAAAACATAACCTTCACTGCCGAATACGAACACAACAATAGCATAAACTTCCTAGACCTCTCCTTCCAAAATTTGAACACAGACACAATTCAGTATACACAGAAAACCCACTACAACTGACACACTAATACACAACTCCTCCTATCACCCAATAAAACACAAACTAGCTGCATTTAGAACTATGATACATAGACTCAACAACATCCCACTAGATGGAGAAGACTACAAACACAAACTAAACACGATAAAATATCTAGCAGAATCTAACGGATACAACAGAGCAATAGTCAATAAACTCCTACACAAAACACAAAACAAACAACAGACAGACAGAAAACAACAAATTCATAACACTAACATACATCAATAACCACACTGAAAAAATACCCCACAAATTCAAAAAAACGGGATACAGAATCGCATACAAAGCAACAAACAAAACAGAACACACACTATCAAAACACACACACAAAGCAGAAAACAATTTTGATCTACCTAGTGTTTAAAAACTAAACTGCTCAGATTGCAACAAATTCAACATAGGCCAGACATGACGTAGCTTCAAACAAAGATACATTGAACACACAAAGGCACAACACTCCACTAGCGAATCCACCGTTGCAAACCACCTCATTGAAGCAAACCACACCTATAAAAACATCGAAATAACATGGATATTCTTCACGTACACACAAAAGCCCGAACACTAGACACTCTTGAAAAATTGGAAATATAGGCTACACACACACACACAAAAATACATAAAAACGACATCCTAAACGAACAGACACAATTCAGTTCACACGCATTATTCGAACATATCACACCCCACACACACACAACATCGATTCTTCAAATGTCGACACCGTCACCAAGGACAGGACGGACAGCGCTCTCAGTGACAGCCTCTGACAAAGCTTATAATAAGGAAAAACTGGTTCAGGCTATAAAGTAAAACTTTTATGTTTTTACCCAAAAAAAACTGTGTTTCGAGTCGGTAGTGATTTAATTATATTTAGTTAATCAACGGACAGGTCATGGACAACGAAATCCAAGGGATATTTTCTTTCTATTAAGGGCTTCCTTAGCTAAGACAGTTTTTCACTTCAACTCTTGACCACAATGCATATCCTCTCTAACCACATGTAACAGATATTTAAAAACTATCACTTCCACCATTTCCTCATTCGCTATTACAATCTTTGCGGTCTTGCTCATTATGCTTATGACCATGCTCATTCTTTATTTACTTCGTCTTTTACTGCAATAAGTAGGACGATTGACAGTAAGTAACAGGTTGGGGCAATTAGAACAACAATTTGTGTTAGGTCGGGTTTATCACCTTATCACTATGATATCACACATAGTTCAAGATATACTTGGTGGAGCATTGAGAACACAACACGTTTTATTAGCTCGTGTTTGTTTACTATAGCAACAATAAATAACCAAATAGTTTAATAACCTTAATTTTAAACTATGCCATTTTAGTAAATATGGCTCATTGGCGAGTTACTGTAGAATCGTTTTTACTTCCATCTTCCATAAGGAAATGGAAGAATGGTGATGGCGAAAAAAAATCGTGTTCGAGATAATTGCAGATTCTGATTGTACTACCCTCAAAACATGAAAAATTTGATTTTTCGAAAAGTGTCTGTGTCTCTGTCTATGTGTCTGGGTGTCTATCTTTCTATCTCTGTGTAGATTTTTGTTTTATGGCAAACGATAAGAGCCGCAAATTCAAACAGAATCAAATAATGCTTTGCAAACTGCCCTGAATTATAGAGTTCTCAAGACTTACTGTTTTTGGTGAAGCTCGGTTAAGGGAAAGGAGTAGTTTACCAGCAACGTTTTATGTTTTACCAAAAGTAATGTTTTATATGACGAATGGTTACTGCCGTAAATTCAAACAGAATCAAATACGTTTTTGCAAACCTTCCTGAACTATAGAGAACTCAAGGTCTGTTGATTTTGGTGAAGATCGGTTAGAGAAAAGGGTAGTTTACCGGCAACGTTGTCTTTCTATCAAGGGTAATTTTTTGTCTATGGCAAACGATAACAGCCGCAATTCAAACAGAATCAAATAATATTTCGCATACAGCCCTGAATTGTAGTATTCTCAAGACCTATTGTTCTTGGTGAAGATCGGTTTAGGAAAAGGGGTAGATTACCAGCAACATTTTATGTTTTAACAAGGGTAATTGTTTTCTATGGCAAACGATAACAGCCGCAACTCCAAACAGAAACAAATAATGTTTTTTATTCATTTATGAATTGTAGAGGACTGAAATTTTATTGATTTTGGGGAATATTGGTTAAGGGAAAGGGGTAGTTTACCTGCAATGTTTTATGTTTTAACAATGGTAATTTTTTTTTGGCGAACGATAACTGCCGTACATTCAAACAGAATCAAATACTTTTTTGGATACGTGCCTGAGTTGTAGAAGACTCAAGGGCTATTGATTTTGGTGAAGATCGGTTACGGGAAAAGGGTAGTTTACCTGTAACATTTTTTGTTGTAACAAGAGTAAAGTACGGTACTTAATTTTGATAAAAAAATATCCTGATAAGAAGATCTTAATAATCCACTGTAGAAACGTAGACGAAATATCTATAAATGAAGAGGCTAGTTGAACGGGGTGGGGGTAATTTTTTAGAAATGAAAATTATAGTTGAAGAGGGAGGGGATAATTTTACTTCCATGTTCCATAAGGAAATGGAAGTATGGTGATGGCAAAAAATATCGTGGTCGAGACTATTGCTGATTCTGATTGTACTACCCTCAAAACATGAATAAAAGTAATTTTTCGAAAAGTGTCTGTGTGTCTATCTGTCTGTGTATGTAGATATTTTTTCTATGGCAAACGATAACAGCCGCAACTTCAAACAGAATCAAATACTTTTCTGCAGACCTTCCTGAAATATAGAGTACTCAAGGCCTGTTGATTTTGGTGAAGATCGGTTAAGAGAAAAGGGTAGTTTACCGGCAATATTTTATGTTTTAAAAGGGTAATTTTATTTTTATGACGAATGATAACTGCCGCATATTCAAAGAGAATCAAATAATTTTTGCATACATTCCTCAAGTTGTAAGTACTCAAGGTCTATAGATTTTGGTGAAGATCGATTTCGGGAAAGGGGTAGTTTACCTGCCACCTTTAATGTTTTAACAAGAGTAATTGTTCTTATGACGAACGATAACTGCCGTAAATTCAAGCATAATCAAATACGTTTTTGCATACTTCCCTGAATTGTATAAACCTCAAGGTCTGTTGATTTTGGTGAAGATCGGTTAAGGGAAAGGGGTAGTTTACCTGCAACATTTTATGTTGTAACAAGAGAAATTTTACATGACGAACGATAACTGCTGTAAATTCAAGCAGAATCAAATAATTTTTTACATATTTTATGTGGCTGAGTTGTGGAAGACTCAAGGCCTATTGATTTTGGTGAAGATCGGTTACGGGGAAAGGGCAGTTTACCTGAAACATTTTTTGTTGTAACAAGAGTAAAGTACTTAATTTTGATAAATAATATATCCTGATAAGAAGATCTTAATAATCCACTGTAGAAACGTAGATGAAATATTTATAAATGAAGAGGCTATTTGAACGGGGTGGGGGTAATGTTCTATCAATGAAAATTATAGTTGATGGGAGGAGGGGTGTACTACGTTATCGGCAACAAAGTAGTAGTTTGTTGTTAAAATCCTTCCTGGGCTGTTTGTCCGTAGTCCAATGTTTTCTGGAAAACCAAACGTTTCGGCAGTGCCGTCGACTGCCATCGTCAGTGAAACCCGAGTGCGATAACGTGTGGTGGTATACGTTAGTGACCACAGTACTGTGGTTAAGGCTGAAGCAATAAGTGGAAAGAAGTAGTTTCCATGGAAACATATCATTTCGTAAATGATTTTAAATATAAATTTTACAACATGGAAGTCATGTGTGGTTCTCCATACCGATATTTTATATGTGTACTACGTTATCGGCAACAAAGTAGTAGTTTATTGTTAAAATTCCTTCCCGGGCTGTTTCGCCGTAGTCCAGTGTTTTCTGCAAAACCAGAAGTTTCGGCAGTGCCGTCGACTGCCATCATCAGTAAAACTCGAGTGCGATAACGTGTGGTGGTTTACGTTAGTGACCACAGTACTGTGGTTAAGGCTGAAGCAATAAGTGGAAAGAAGTAGTTTCCATGGAAACATATCATTTCGTAAATGATTTTAAATATAAATTTTAGGACATGGAAGTCATGTATGGTTCTCCATACCGATATTTTATAACTAATGATTCCAATACATCAACACAAAGAATAACCTGTACATAACATTTTATACCACATAATAAAACTACACCTGTAATGTTTTATGACATTACAATATGTTGTGTACTGATATCTGTCCAGAAATCATTTCAAGGTTGAGAGACATGGACGGGTTTGAGATCGCTCAATACACAAACACTGCTATTGAATATCACTATAATATTGACGACTCGGAACACTAAGTTTTTTATAAGTAAAAAAGTAAAGTTTTACCTTACAGCCTAAACCGGCTTTCACCTATAGAAGGCTTCATCAGAGGCTGTCGTAAGTAGCGCTGTTCGTCTTGTTGTTGGCGACGAGGCTGTAAGGTAAAACTTTACGTTTTTACTTATAAAAAACTTAGTGTTCCGAGTCGTCAATATTATAGTGATATTTAGTTGAGTAACGGACACGTCATGGACAACGAAATCCAAGAAGTTAACTGCTATTGAGGTGACAGTAACCCTCAACAACTTTATGCTATGTTTCTTTATAGGAATTTCAGGCTTCAGAGCGCACCGATGCACCATGGACCAAGTAGTCTACTTTGCACAAAGTGTTAAGGATGGGTACCACAAGAAAATGTCCTCTCTGGCAGTAATGGTTGACCTAAAAAACGCGTACGACACTGTATGGAGACCCATGTTACTTCACAAACTTGCTTTGAGTGGCGTCGCAGGTAACCTTTTTAACTGGATAGCGTCCTTCCTGAGTCAAAGACAAATTCGTGTCCCCTATAATAATTGCCTTTCAAAGTACCGAATTCAACGCCAAGGGCTACCCCAAGGTGCCGTTATCAGCTGCAGCCTATTTAACCTTATGGACAACGACATTCTGGTGCCTGTTCTGTGTGTGCCGGGAGTACAAGCGCTCCTGTATGCCGATGACCTTATCACCTGGGCAACTAGCAACCATATCATGGGTCTTGGAGCAACTATTAATAGTACACTTGTTGAACTAGAAGAGTGGGCCAAACTAAATGCCATGACGGTAAATACCACCAAGACGACATACCAATTTTTCTCTCTATCAACAAGGCGGCCTACGGTCAATCTGCGCTACTGTGGATCAGAACTCGAAGAAGTGAACATATCTAAATACCTGGGTGTTAATATAGACACCAGAATGACGTGGAAGCACCATTTAGAACAGTCCGCGAACAGTGCGTCTAGACGCTGCCGGCTACTTAAACGACTCACTACGACTACATGGTGAGCAAATCAAGATGTTCTGACAACTGCGTATAAGAGCTAGATTCGGCCGCTATTGGAATATGGCGCAGAAGCAACTATTACTACCTCCAATGCAGCATGCCAGAAACTGCACTTGGTCAAAAATACGGCCCTTAGAACGATAACTGGTGCGCCGAAATCAACTCCTATACATGCCATGGAGTCACAACTGCAAGTCGAACCTATCCAAGTAAGACGGGAAAAGTAGTCCCTCATATCCTGGGAGAGATGTAAAAGAGTCTACCAACAACGGTGGAATAATTATAAAACAGCGGCAGAAAGGCTGAAAACTCAGAAATGCCCGATTGCGATCTATGAAGAACTCCAACGCAAATATGACATTGAACCAAATGAGGCAGCACCATCTATACGTCACCGTGAATTCTTTAGCCAACTCCCAAATGCTATCCTGAATCTCGTCGACCATAATAAGACAAAAACAGTGTCGAATGAAGCCGAGCTTCGTCAAGCAGCCTTACACACTGTACAAAAGTTTTCCCGCTGAGCAGTGGATACGAATCTCCACAGACGGATCGTCTATACCATCTAAAAGGGCAACAGGGGCTGGTTTCTACAGCTCTCTATTTGAAGGCCACCTCGCTCTAGGAGGCCGCCTAAGCAACTATGACGGAGAGGTAGCAGCCATAAAAGCAGCTTGCCAAGATCTTACCACCTAATAAAGCCGTCTTCCTCATAGACTCAACTGCAGCGATTCAAAACGTGACCTCAAATGGTGACACAAACTGCTCCCTGACAATTGAGTGTAGGCGAGAACTGCAGAACCTTGTACAATTAGGCTGGAAGATTGAACTGCAATGGGTACCCAGCCATGTCAACATAATGGGAAATGAAAAAGCCGACATCCTCACCAAAATGGGCGCAGAACTACCTCAGCCGGAGACCCCCAGCTCATATGCATCTGTGAAAGCAAGAATAAACTGCTCAATAAGCCTATGGCTAAAAGAAAAACAATTAAGTGCCTCTGTGGGAAAAAGATGGGCAACATTGGTTACGGACGGCCCCATCAACAGAACTCTTCCCCGAGCAACTAGTGTTGCTCTTTTTAGAACTACAACCGGTCATGACTACCTGGCCACCCACCTGCACCGCATAGGCGTGTTGTCGTCTCCTGAGTTTGTTCTCTGTGGATACGCTTCCATGAATGCGGATCACCTAATTACATGTCCAGCCTTGCTCTCAGACACGCAAGTCCAAGACGAAGATGATACGGCAAGGCTCTCACGTCTCTACTGGTCAGCGCGCCGCCTAATGGCCCAACTGCCAAGGGCTAGTAAGTAAGTAAGTCTTTATAGGAAGCGATTCGCTATTTGGTGTGCAGTTTCCTCCGTTCGTGGTTATGTTCATTTCTTTGAAGACGATAATTGAAATTTAGTCAATGTGAATTCAGACCGATATGTGCGAATTCTGAATAACTTTTTTCTTTCTTTGTTAAATTACCTCAATATTGATACTGGCTTTGTCTAGTTCCAGCAGTATGGAGCTACCGCACACACTGCACAAAACACAATGGCTGTGTTGAGGCTTGTGTTCGAAGATCGGTTAATCTCAAACTTTTCGCAAAATACCCTGGCTAAACGCTGATCTCTAGATCTGTCTGCGTGTTACTATATTTAATGCTATCCGAATTTAAAGGGTTTCCAGTCACGACTATGTGATTTAAATCAATTCATTTAATTCAAGACACTCTGGTAATTCTGCAAACCATGCTGCAGAGAGTCGGTGAAGATGTCAGCGTGTCAACGGGCGTCACTTAAGGGATGTTATTTTTAAACGATAAACATGAATAAGTAAAATGGCACCTTATTACTTTGTATGTATACCAAATATAACTACCAAATATAACTTACCAAATAACTAAAAAAATATATGTACCAAATTTAACTTAAAAATATTAAACAAGATCCTGTTGTAATAGTTTTAAATATTGCTGTGTTCTCATTCCTCTACCCTTTACGAGAATGGCACCTCCCTATCAAGAAGCAAACAGGTTTTCCTCATAAAGCATAACAGTCTTGTTCCCCACAAATCGTGTCTACTATAAGGAAATGAACTAGAACCGGTGCTATACTTTTTATACAGCAAACATCTTAAAAAACAGAAGACGTTGCAACGTTTGCTGAGAACACGGCAATACCAGCGGTCCACGCATATCGCAGGACTGCATAAATTAATCTGTAGCAACACCTCAATGGAATAAAAGGACATAAATGAAATTATTTAAATTTTCAGAAGACAATGGTGGGATTATTTGCAGAGGATGACATAGGATCGATTGCCGAAAGCGGCACTAAACTATAAAGCCATTGGGTAGAAGAGACGTGGGTCGTCCGAGAGTAAGATGGGTGCCGGAACAGATTTGTATAACCTCGATGGAATACATTTTTTTGCAAGATTACAAAAATCGAATCCAATGCAGCCAAATCGGCTCGAGTTACTTGTACAATGAAAAGACAATTGCCTCGATTGTATTTTGATGTTTTATATGTGAGATTGGTACAGTCAGTTTATTAATCCCATTCCAAACAGTCGTAAGGAGTACCCTGCTCAATACAATCAAAACGATGTACCTGTGTAAATATCGTGTGTATTCTTTACCATATTGCTACGAAATAACGATTCGAAAAAGTCGGAAGGTGCAGATACGTGAAAGTTTTACACTTTCCTCGGCTAGCCGGACGGGTACGGTCTCTGTGTCAAGGTCGCGCAATAAAGGACTCTCTAGACTATTCGAGTAGGCTTACTTCTGACTACGCAAATAATGCTGGCACGCCGCCAAAAGAATGGAAATTATTCTGGAACATCTGCGGGACCTTTATAAAGAATATCGGACGGTTTAGTTGGTTAGTTAAACACGGCAAGATTGTAGAATGCGTGTCAAGTGGTTGTTGCGGATGTAGTGGAATGTGATTATTGTGTTACAGGTAGTGCCGAACTGCGGTACCATAATTTTTAACATTATTATTGTGTTTGGAAAATTTAAATTGAATTACTGTGTGAAAATATCTTGTTGATTTCAAATTGTTATTTGTGACTGATTAAAGCTGGTAATTAGTGATTTCATTGGTGTCTGCATTTTGTTTCCACTGTACCGTACGACGATCCGTGAGACCACTCCAACAATATTTACATAAAATATTAATTGTTATACTCGTATTCAGGTTAGACTGAGTAACGAATGAATAGGATCAAAGGAAGAAAAAACGTATAATTAACTGCATAGGCAAACAGGCACAAAATAGGTAAATAAAAACACATAGGTACACAAAAAAAACAGTCTGTTAATTTATTAAATTTTTATTAAATAATTCATCTTTACTGTCTTACACACATTTCACTTGTTTATCAATTAGTTTCCGCACTATGTTTAATAATAATTCATTTTTTCCACGACCATACTTATATGTGTATACAATATACCACCGTTTTTTGATGACAATTAATTAATAGTTATCGGTAGTGTAATCGCGAATTCACCTTTTCTCACTGATGGATGGAATTCCATTAAATAAATAAATAAATATAGGTTTGACGGCTGTTCAGACTGGATGTTCAGCACACTCAATAGTTTCCATACTAAAAACATTCACAATCTAGCAGACAGATAATTTCCTATAGTAAATTACAAAACATTTTCCTCACTAAGATTTTTTACCATAGTACTATTCATAAGTACCTTAGCAAAACACTTACAATTCATACATAAAGTCATAGAATTTATTTACCGCTTTTTGTAATTATTCAATACAATAGCACTAATTTTTAATTGTTCTCATTAACTCGCATAAAATATTCGACTGCCACATTAAAAACTTTTGTTTTGGTTTTTTTTTCTATGTTTTATGTTGAACACTCTATGATGGTCGCACATGGTTTTAACATTCGGCGTGAATCTAAAATATTATGTACACACAGACCTCATGACATGACAAAATTGTGCGTAGATTTCTTTTTTACTTACTGTAGAAAAAGACTTTAATAATCGTAAACTATGTTTTCACTCACTCACACTACCTACGGTAAGAAAAATAGAGCTAACAGTACAAGTAATAGTAGCAAGAGTATTTAGAGTATAAGTATGGTACAGATTTGTTCATTGAATTTTATTTTGTAAAACATCGTACCTGAAAACATCGTATCATTTTAAAAAATCGTTTATAATTCCTTGTATGAGCATTAAAAAACATCTTGTACACAGACACACTATGACAGACCAACACGTCGTTTTTAGGATACCAAGCGTTTCGTCTACTCTACAGTGAGTCATTATCAGTAGCTTCTCGGCGTTGTATGAGCAACAATTATTTACTCAGTAGTTCTTTCATTACATTTATTCCAACCCCATCATTTCATTACCATACGTGTCTCTGCCCATAATAACTCACGATCTAACGACATTGTTCTTGTTCGTCTCTGGACTTCAGTTCTCAGATATGTCTGCTTCATTTTGTTTTACAGATTCCAAATATTCCACCGTTGTCTGACCTAAGAGTGCGTACAGTACCTCATACTTGTATGTAAATGCTTATAGTATAAAAAATAACAGTATAGTAAATAAGATAAAAAGCTGCGTAAACGAGTCTATGAATATGCAATTAGAAACAAAAATACGCAAGGGAAAATTTTTACTAAACACACCGAGGATAGATGAAAGAACACAGACAACACAGAAACAAGGACTGAACGTGAATTAAGTCAAGGGACAAAATTTGGCGGTCAATCGACAAACATCTTGAAGTTTTCAAAATATTTTTGCCCATCTTGGTCAGTTAAAAATAAATTTTTTTACATTATCGTATATTGTTTATATACACCTATACTTATTAGGTATATATTATACGTTCATTCTTTATTCTTGCAGCTGAAGCAACTCCACGTAGGCTTGAATGCACAGGAGGCATCCCTTCCAAGAAGTTTTGGGTGCTGCCAATTAGTTCAAGGCTTCTTGGAGGACAGTGGCATGCATCCCTTGGAATCAGGCAAGGACTCTTGCTGTCCAGAGGCAACAGTGGCGATCTCTTTGCAACTCCTCGACACCCCAGAGTAGAAGAGCATGAGACTAAGACTAAGACTAAGACTCTTTATTTTTTTATTCTTTAACCCACTTTGTACAGTTACATCACACGAAGTGTAATTAAAATGGTGTCCTGACACCTTTAAATGGTATTACAGTACATTTCTGTTGTATTAAAAACGTTTTGTTTGCAGTCCTCCTTGTTGTGCTTAAAAGAATTACTTACGCGTTAAGAAGTCAAGGAAACTTTACTTATTTTAAAGCTTCAAAACACTGTGTTAAATATAGTATTTTATAAATAGGGTCTCATGTACAAATATCCTTAAAAAAGACAGATCTTTAGTAGAATTGGACAACACAGATTCTTGTAGTGAACAAGAATATTAACCGAAACTTAGGCATCTCTACAGAAACCATGCGTTTACAGTATGCATAAGAGGCGGCAGGTTTCTTTAAAATAATCATTCATCCCCATTCCATTCCCATTCCAAGATTGTGGTAACCAATCCCTTTGGCGGAATGGGTCGACGAGCAAACGAGAGGTGGGGATCCTGGCAGACCTGCTTCTACCAGGAAGGCGTCTGTTGGCAGCAGGATAGACACCTAATGTGGCAGCGGAGTACGGTGGCACATACAAAGCTGAGTTAGAAGGCTTATTGCGTGGGTATGCAGGCCTCATAAGCCATGGTGAATTAAGCCTCATAAACATGTCTAAGGGAAGGGAAATAGACCCTGAAATGAAAACGCTGGTCCTCCAGGTCGGGGGTTATACGATAGGTTGGTATCCCATCTATGTAAGAATTACAGTACTCGTAAGTTTCATAGGAAAAAGCTGGACTGATCTAGTGGTAACATTAAGAAGGGAATAAATCCTATGAAGCCGGAACAGGTCACCAAGGCCAAATCCTTGTTGTGGAGGAAGAAGTTTAAAAAAAAAAAATACCTCGGTGTTTCTCACCTGTAATATCATGATAAGCCAATACTCTGGACTAAACAACCAGTGGACTTATTAATAATTGAATATAACAGGAGTATCATGAGAAAAATCTAAATAAAAAAGAAGCGAAGCTTCAGAACTTCAGTCACTGATTATACGGTATCATCATAAGTTTACAACTATATTTTTAGTCCACGGTTAGCAGACCACACTCCGGCCTACAAATAACATTGACCACTGATCCCGTATATAGGACCCAACTTCATCCTTAGAAAGAGTGAATCGGCGTCTCATACGGTCCACAATGCTCAAGATTAAAAGTCATTCTATACGCTTAATAAACTGAAGGAAAAATTGCACACTTTTCCTAGCTGTGTGTAGAATGTTCTTCTGGAAACCTACTCGTATTCTGTAGTAATGTGTATCTCCACAAATGAGTCGAAATTACACAATCTGTGATCGCAAAATGTAGTTTCATTGTCTTATTTTACGTAGAGCTGAAATCTCAGTAAATAATATTTATTAAATATACGTAGGGTATATGATATGAAATTACAAGAAATGTAAAATTCAATGAACAATTTTTAAAAATACATAAAAGTCCCTTACGTTAGTCGTTTTCATTGATATATGTGAGCGTATTTAATGAATAGTAATCTTTAATTTGTTATATAAAAGCAAGAAAATTTACTTAAAAACAACATTACTTTCAATAAAAAATTTGTAGAAAAAGTACATTATTTTTTTTAGGTGATATTATAAACGCAACAATTTGAACTAAATATACTTTTACATCAAGTTGTAAATATTCTTTTATATAATTTTTTTCATGACAAACTGATTCCCACTTACACATAAACTTGGAAAATGTAATAAAATTAATGCTTTTTATTTGGGTACAGCAACTGTAAAGTCAGAAAGTTATAAGAAATAACAATTTTCATAACACTGCAATGTCAATTGTGATGTGTGTCTGAATGTGTGTGTGCGCGCGCGCGCGCGAGTTTGTGAGGTAAAGCAAGTGTTTGGTTGTGTAAGACAAAGAGTTTGTCTTTCAAATGTCAGAGAGAAACACATACACATTAAGTGGTTATGATATAAAATTAGTTATATAGAATTCGACATTCTGTTCGACTTTCTGCTCATAGTTGCAGGTTAAAATCCGTTTTAACTTTCTTTTAAACATTCTTGTTATTTTAAAATTATTTTTGCCCTTGAATTACAGTTTTAAAGTAAACACTCTTTCAAATTGTTCTAAGAACATTATAATCTTTTTCAACTGCACATTGACTGTAAGTACAGTTCAAGATACATAATATTAATATAGTAAAATGAATTACAGCATATTCATTCAAACACTTTTATGATTTAAAATAATGTCAAAAACTAAGTTATCAACTGAAGTACATTCTAAAATGGTTCTTAAATTACTAGTTTTGTGTAAATTTCAAAGACGAGTAATCATCACTAAATTAATTTAAAAAATCAGCTTTAAGAAAATGATGGCCATATCTAAGGTTAATACAAAACAAATAAGGGAAACATAGACGTTACCTTATCTCTGAAAATGATACGAGCCTAAGGAAAATTAAAAGCCTTAGTCAGTTTTGTTTTTCTGAGATCTGTTCACACTGTGTAAAAGATTTTGCTTTAATACTGTTTGAGTAATTTCGTAATATGACAAATTAAATCGTTTCTCCTTTAGTTTAGATTTCTCTTTCAACTAATAAAGGGGTTATTACTTGAAATAAAAACATTCTTTACTTGCAAATTTTGATATATGTGTTTTTTGTGACATCATTAGTTACAAATTTTTAATACTCGTAGTTTATCGGCATACAAGAATAACGAAAGGTGCCAGTTTTCAGTGTCTATTACGATATAAATGTAGCATTTGTATTACTTCAGTGATGACTATCGACTTTTATTTAAATGTTTAAATACAAAAAGTCAATATTTTAACATAACCTAATTTCTAACTATTACCCCTAATCCCACCATGTACACCACGGAGTTTAAAACGTTCAATAAACTCTTCTGACGTTTAACATAAAATAAATCATACCGTACTAAATTATATCACGCAACAATAACGATTTTGTTCTGGTTCGACAATAGTCAATAAATATAACGTACAGTTTTATTAAAATTCATAACATAATAACAAATTGTAAATATCTCTTTGATATTTACTCGTTCTATTAAACAAGATACAATAAGCATAGATTCTTCTTCTTGATGTTAGACTACTTTGTACGTTTCAAAAGAAAGATTCATTAGAAACGTCAATAGACAACGAATCTTTCTGTTTTTGTCACATCCACAATCATTTTACAGTGCACGCATGACTATTACAATATTCATTACAAACAATGGCATACGAATCATTTAACGTCAATCTGTCCTTCGTTTTAATTAAATGGTCCACAGAGGATATAATCCTACGGCAGTCTCTGATCATTAATTTGGCTTTTCCTCCGTGTTGCATACTTATAATCTACATTGCACTTCTGAGATTCATCTACCCTTCGAGAATGCTATATTATAGCGTAAGCGTAACTTTTAATGGTGGTTAAGTTTAATATTTTTGTTGAAAATTGATTGAAGTATTTGTCAGCCGCGAACATACGTAGATAATAAAATAATGAAATACACTAGACATTCAATGAGAGTAATTGTTGATATAGTAACAAGTGGCTGTATTTCCTTTGAAAATGTGAGTAACAAAGTTAACATAACTTCTTAGCTTGTGTTTAGTAAGTAAACTTTTAAAACAGCTTATGATTAATTCATTGACTTACTAGTAACTGTATAACGATTAATTGCAAAAGACCGATGATAACGCTATCGAAAAGTCTATGATAGGAATAACTAGGAGACTCAGAGAAAATTAAAAGGACGATTAGTGTTCACTATTAAGAAAGTAAATATGAGGTGAGCAGGTCATTTGCTTCCACGGGTAATTTTCATGGAACTGCAACGTTTATTAGAACAGATACTAGTCCTTTAGAAAATATAGATATAATACTGGAAATTTTTGAAATTGGGAAGAAATCACTAGACTATACAATGCGTCTGGAATAATTTCAATACCGTCACACCGAGGCAACTTCTACAAACAAAATTGCCCGTGGTTACGTGGTCACTACGTGACAATCTTTTAAACTAACAAAAATTTAAAAATCAAACAGTAATCACTAAACGCGAAGGAAATTTAATATTAGTAAAAGAAATATATGCTATTCTGGCAACAGTTTTTTAGCAAGCAATATCAGGGTACAAACCAAAGGAAACTAAAAACTGGACGTTTATATCAGCTACAGAATTAGTCTTCTGCTATTGTTGATAAAACTACTGAAACCGTGACCAATGTGAAAGTACAGACAACAGCGACAACAAAATCAGTAGTTTCGAGGACATTTAACTGAGTTCAGCGTCAACTACTGAAAATATCTTATAGATGAAGAAATTTATACATAGGTGTAGATAACATAACATAAACTAGTTCTGAACAAATGACCAGGAGCACAAGACATTTAAATTATAGTACAGATTAAGCTGACCTATAGTACAAATGTATACATGAAAGAGTAGTACAGGCTAAAAGAATTATTTTGGATTAAAAAAGTTTTTTTTTAAAGGGAACAGCTAGAAACAATGACGAATGGAAAAACTATTACTCCTGGATCTCTCTTTTCTTAAGAAACCTAGACTTTGGGCATAAAATTAAAATTTCAGAGGATACTTTTAAAAAGAAAATACTGCGAAAAATACAGGGCAAGTAATAAATAAATGTACTGTAGTTGGGAGTGACGGATAAATTACATACTTTACTTTTTACTATAGAATATATCCGCAATTAAAATGGTAAAACCTATTACTGTTTATATGTGCCGGTTATAAAGAATAAACTATCTAAATTATCAATAATTTATAACTAAATAAAAAACCCATTTGATCATTAAAAGCTGCACTGCCTGTAGAATTTAGATTGCCAAACAAAAGGAAAGATATACAAAAGATGGTGTAGTGTAGTAGCCTACATCAAAAGGCTGGAACTGAAGGGCAACAAAATTTCAAGTTTCCTGCAATTTTAAAATAAATGTCGAAAACCACGACATCAGGCAAAGATAGTATCAACGATGATACTGATTATAATTTTGCATTAAGAGCAAACTAATCGTTTGTATGTGGATTATTGTCAAGTTGTTCCTACGAACTCGGTTTAAATAAAAAGAAAATGAAGTGTCAACAAATATAAAACTGTTTAAGGTATTAAAACCTAAAAAACTAAACAATTAAGTACGCACTAAAGATAAAAATGTAGAGATTCCCAAGATGTACACTGTCTGTTAATTTTAACCACACATTTGTAAGGTGCCATAGAGAATGTGTTAACTTTATATAATTCACATGAATCTGCAAATGTATATTAAATCGCTCTATCTCTCTTCACAACTGTATCCTACAAAGAAAGTACTTGCAAGCAACGCACACACACACACACACACACACACACACACACACACACACACACACATAGTTCTCTTTTAAGCATAAACATTAGTAATAAAATAAAATAACTAAAAGTGAAACAAACATTACGCACTCGCGCACAGGAAACCTCTCCTTTAGTTTCTAAATGTTGTGCATACTTAAAACTTTAATAGTGTTTGCGTTATTTTAGCTACTGTATGTTATTAAAAATTCTGTCCTCGTGAAGTGTAGTTGCTTACTTAACACTGGAGTACAAACAATATGTACAAAGTTTACAAAATACAGTACATTTGATTGTAATTAGCTATATTAATTTAGTAATAAGTCCATACAATTAATATCAAATATCACTAAACATTTATCTCTATAAACTTACAGTCTATTATACTTTTCTTTTTAAAATTTAAAACATTCATAAACAAAAATAATATATCTCTCATTGTCCTCATATAAACTTTCTAATAATAATAATATTTAATTATATTATATTAATTAAAAATCTTATCTGTTTAACAGTTCGTAATACATTCTATAGATAACAGTACGTAGCACATTATTAATATTATTTTATTTTTATGTATAATAATAATATGTATAAGAATAGTAATAATAATTGTATATGCATCTAACAAACACATTTCTAGTTTATATTTATATATGTATAGAATATATTTATATGTATATTTCCTTTTCACAAAAATGGACACCAAACAATAAAGTATTCCTATTAAAGATAGTGTCTGTATTTATATAATCATCATAATAATATGTATATATTTTATGTTTGTATATATAAAGTACACTCTTTCCACGAAGAGTAATATATTAGGTATATATAACTCTTATTCTTCGGTTAGACAAAATTACGCCTTTACCTCAGTTAGAGAACTGAGTGAGAATTTTTGCAAAATTAATGTAATATTAAAATTAACAATTTACATCCAATTACATACAAAAGGTTTTGCAGGTTTTAGAAGATAATTTATTGTTTTTAACTTGACATTGTAGCAAGAGTTTTTTACGAAATAATGAAAAATTTGGAATTCATTTTACTGTCACCTAGTTCTTTTAAACTTTGCATTTAATTTTTGTGGCGTATTGTTCTACTGATTTTAGCAAATTATAATGTAAAATATTCTTAACGTGGGTATGTAGTGTGTGGAGTAAGTACTTAACGTGTAACCCGCTTCCAACGTGAAGAGACGTTTCCAGACCAATTAAACATAGTTCGGAATAAAGTCGAAAAAATGATGGATGTAGGAACACCAGACAGACAACTGAAGACCGCTGTGTCGTTGAGGTGAAGTAACACGTGTTAGGCTGATAGCAACTGCTGTTACTCTTGGAAGATGCTACTTTGTGCACATACACATCATGAAACAATTCGTTAAGCCATAACTAAATACCAGTAGTGTTATGATACAGAATTTTACGGATTAGCTTCTGTTAGGTTCACATTTTCTTACAGTTTATTACTATAAGTTCCTTTCTATAGATTTTACCCCAGGCAATTCCAGTACTCTGTATTGTGCCCAGGAGCTCTTTCCAATGCACCAGCTTATCAGTGACTCCGCCTGTTATTGTTACAAGTCCTAACAATGTTTGTCGGTTTGTGTTGTGCCTTTGTGGATCCATTAGTTAGATTGTTCAGCCATTGCCCACGAATAACCTCCGTTAAGGAACTCACCATAGGTGTGGTTTCACTGTCTTCCTCTACTAGCTATGCCCTTATTACTTCATCCCTTGCGTAGGGTAGATAAAGTCTAGATCTGCTCTTCTTTTTATAGGCGTTTACTAATTTTATTCCCCTTTCTGTGTATTTCCTCCTAATTGTTTGACGGGAGCATCGTTTTATACATTGGCTAGCCATTGCCTAGGTGTGTAGGTACTTCTACATTGCTCTGATCGCCTGATCCTAGTTTGACGCTTGTCTCAATATGTAACTTTGACAAGTCATGCGTTTGTACTCCTGTACTTATATGCCCAAAATTTATAATTTTTTTTCTTTGTGTAAATATTCTTCCTCTTCACTTCAAGTTTCTAGGCCTCAATTTCTTTTGTCGGCCGTGTGTTTCTTAGACCTAATTTTTTAGCGGTTGCTTTTAGGTTTCTTTTCTTTCTTATTGTAACAAAACCACTTCTGATCGTAGACTGACTTTGTGTTATATATGTGTATACGCAATATTTGCAACGTTTGTGTATTGTTGGACCGGATTGTGACCGCAGTCTTCTTGTTCACGTTCATACATCGACTTCGTGTGTGTACACTCATGCTGAAGGCAACAGAGTAGCTGCTGCATCAGGAAAAGAGGAAGAAGGTATTTACAATCCGAGCAGCCAAGCATAGGAAAAGTATATCTTTTAAAGTCCGAAAAAATTAACATACAAAGTGATGAAGACTACTGATATAAGTGTTGTGGCTTAGATTTGTCTCTTAACGGTATATGATCTTAACATTACATTTTAAAACTCAAAGCCTTTATTTGAAATCAATTTTATGTCTTCGCTGTATGACGACAAAAATATTTATGAAATCATTAGCAAAGTTGAGGTATAGTCTACAAAGGAAGAGAGGTCCAGTGATACTGATTATGTTATGTTAAAATACGGCAAATTAAACATGTAAAGTGAATAGCTAAAAAATTGTTGGAGCAAACAGTAACAACTTTAAGAGGAAGTCCATTCAACACAGTATCAAAAACCCAGGATCTGTACACCACTACATCACAGCAGTTGCCAAATCATTTGGTAAACATGACAGTGAATCACAGCACTGTAGCCTTCAATCTGATAACAGTGTGTAATCATCTGTATCAAAATGGTAAGCTGAATGATCGGGTGAACAAAATGTTTGGCTATACAGTATTGTCAATTTTACTTGTTCAAACATTATTCTGTCCACATTGCAAAACATAAAAGAAATACTATTTAACATTTAGTGTTATCAAAAATACCTGTTAATGTCAAAACTGATCGTTTAAATGTAAATGTACTTTCAGTTTATTATTGTGAATAGTTTAAACTTTACAAATCACATCAAGAGAGCTTTTGCATTATGTTAACTTATAGAACAAAACTTTCTTTAATGTAATACAAACAGATTTTATTTTCTGTGTCCTATTAATATTGGTGTATCTACACCCAATAAGTTAAATTAATTCTTTCATTGGTGACTGTTATTGGTGAACTCATGAATATCTAAATTTTAAACTACACAACATATTTGAAAGTTTAACTTTATTGGTACAAATGAAACAAAAAATTTTGTAGACATGTAAAATTACGATTCGATTTCAGTTACAGACTATAATTTTAACTACGGCTTCAAACTGGATTACTTTCTAACACTATTTTAAAGCTTACAACAGAAATATTAAAACTCTAGGTCAGAAAGACGTTTACTTCCCCTTGTATTAAGTGAGTAAATGGTTTTCAGTTAGCAAATACATCTGTTGAGTATTATTCAAAAAATTTTGAATAAATTATCTCGTAAACACCTTGCAAAAACGTAAGCACCTACAATTGCTGCTATGTCTATGTTCTTGAAAAACGACGATACAAATGTAGTTCCAGTTGACATTATCAATGTTCAGGCGGTTTATCAACTGTATATGCACGATTTTTATACGAAATATCTGTGTATGCATTGAAAAATGTGCTTTTTGTACAATTGTCTACAGCAATATGTGCGGGTGGCATTGTAGCTTTTGTTTAACATTAGTCTCCATTCAAATATCCTTACTATGTAACGCAACCGTTTTACGTACAGAAGATCACACACACCGCTTTCAACAGTTTTTTAGTTTACTTAATAATATTCTGTTGGACTCTTTATACTAGTCAGAATTACATCTCTAAAGTTTGACAGAATTATGTGTACGTACACGTCGATCTTCAGTATCCATTGTGTCTACTGGAGCTATGCTATTGTCCGCTTCATTTTCATTGTATCTATTTATGTTTTACATAATACAGTACTTTGGTTAAGAACTATACATACACAGAAATATTTAGGTTATTGTTCTACATAAATGTACAGTTTATTAAAAAAACTAAAATAAAATTAATTTTGTATTTTTTAACTCTTACCCTGATTAATTTCAGGCGTTTTAACCCGTTAGAGTTACAAACACAAAAACAAGAATAAGTTGTGTGGAAACTACATTCGTATCTTACTGCGTACTTCAGTCGCTAGATTTTCATCTCATAGTGTTGTTTTCTTAATTTCAACATTCGTACTGAAAACATTATTTGTAAAATTATCTCTATTTTTTTAATAAACTACAATAATATGTAGACCTACTTTCTAGCATAGTGTTTAAAAATGTTTCCTTTCCGTCTGTTTCGTTTTCCAGTAGCTTTATGTTTCTCAGCTGTTTTCTGTATATTATATTTGTCGGAAACGTTATTTTTACAAATATTCACTAGTGTTTTGTCTGTAATACAAATACTGTAATTGCAGTGCCGCAATTATTGTAAGCTGAATACCTCGGGTTATTCAATTTGTTTTTTAAATTTTTAATCACATTTGATATTGTTGTCTTATATGTAGTAACCTCTACCTAGTTTGTTTAGAATAAATATTCTGAAGGTTCAAAGTGTTATTATAAAAAATGGCAAGAGAGTACTCACTGACAATTTTAGTAAGAAAGACCAAAACCATGGCCTTCAAAGGTAAATATCCAGTGAGGACTAAGACAGTTATGAACAACAGCACTTTAGACCAAGTGAGCCGTTTCAAATATCTCGGCTGTGCAGTAAGCTATGAATCTGAATATGATATAAGAGAGAAGATAAATAAATTTAGGAATATTTGTAGTAAAATTCATAGAAATCTGAAAATAAAACAAGACACAGCACAAGGATTAAATGTTATATGACAATTGCTATAGCCACGTTGATTTATGCAAGTGAGGCATGTGTCATGATAAAAAAGGAAAGCTGCAAGATTCGGAGTGTTAAAATGCAGTTTCTTTGAAATACTTTAATCTATACATTCCAAGGTAGGATAAGAAATGAAGATATCAGAGTAAAATTCTAAGTAAATGACATAAATGAAATGAACGCAATTTACAGAAGACAATGGTGGGCTCATCTGAAAAGGACGACAGAGGATCGATTGCCGAAAGCGGCACTGAACAACAAAGCCATTGGTAGAAGAGACGTGGGTCGTTCGAGGATGAGATAGGTGCCGGAACATGTTTATATAACCTAATCCTTGAAGAGGAGAAGAAGAAGGAGTTTAAAGTGTTAAACGACAGTTTAAAACAAAAACTATCAAGGATGTTTGCCTCGGAGAGGAGACAAGCTTGGTTGGGTTGTAAGCTTTAAATTGGTCATCCTATTATCTATATTATTACACATCTATAGATCGGTAATTTATAGTAGGGACGTTTTACGTTACTCAAGACCTACATGTAAATGGCCGGACGGATCAACACGGAAAACTGGACGCTAACAGTAAAATATCTACAAATATAAAGGAAGCCTACAAATATAACAACCACGTGACATTATTATCAACTATTTCTTAGACTATGATTTGTTTAACAACTCGTTTATAAAAATCAGAGTGAAACGGAATAAAATATTTGGGTAATTCAAGTTCTTTTGATGTTTTTGATTTTTTTTTTATATTCTAATTGATAATATTTCTAGAAATAAAGATATTACACATGAATGCCCTTTTTCACCAACACTTTTTAATGTATTCATATATGAGATATTTTGACTATGGTATGCAAAACGTTGGCCCAGGTATATCTCGTCAAAGAAACACGCGTGCGAATGCTTTGCTCTACGCAAAGAGAGTCTGATAATATAGGTGATAATAGATTTGGATAATTCGAGTTTTTCGCTAGTTAGATTTGTTGAAATTCTAACGGATGATATTACTAGAACTAAAGGTATTAGACAAGGATTCCCGATTTCACCAATACTTTTTAACATATACATAGATGACATTTTTTTGCTATGGTATGTAAACGTTGGCCCAGATATATCTCTTTAAAGAAACACGCATGTGAATTCTTTGCTCTAAGCAAACGCTAGGTCTGATAATACAGAAAATAGAAGACCATTTAAGAAGGACGATATTTATATCTACGCCTCAAAGCTCTTCCCACACTTCTTTATAGGTCTGAGAATTGGGCTTTAACGAAAGGCCAGGCCAGTCGCATCCAAGCGTCTGAAATGAGATTTTTCAGGCACGTGGCAGAGTATCCATGATCATAGAAGAAACACAGATATACGGCAGGAATTGAATATTATGAATATACTCGACAGAATTTCCCAGTATCGGCTGAATTTGTGGGAACATTCTTGCCGAATGGATGACTGCCGCATCCCCAAACAACTCTGGAACTATAAGCCGAGGGGAAGGAGATGAGTGGGACGTCCGAGTAAGCGCTGGAGTGACCAACTCTAATCTTTTCCTATTTGAGACCAGAACAAACCATTTTTGGTTTAATCCGTGAAGATGATGACGATTTTAATTACCCTGGATGTGACTTCCAATACAATAGTGAAACTAACAAAAAATTACACTGTTGCACACCACTATAGAAAACAATTCTCGATTAGCGTTTCCAAGCCTCACACCTCATTATCAGATCGCGGATAAAAAAAAAACACCAATTATTATTGTACATTTCCGATCTGATGATGTTTTGCAAAGCTTAAAAGCGCAAATCGGGCATTTTATCTATAGTGGTGTGTAAAAATATATTTGTGATTATAACCACTAACACAACTTTATTAACTAGAAATTGGCGCTGATTGGAAAGATAAGTTAGCAGAGTTCAGAAGGATCTGTGGAACGAGCCACTGACACTGAAGAGAATAAAATGAGAAAAGATAATCTAATAAAATTGTATAAACAATTAAGTAATAGTTATTTCAACGTTCCTGTATGCCACTGAAACGTTTTACTTTTGGGAAAAATGAAGAAAAGAAACGTTCAAACGGCTGAATAAAAATCACACGGGGAGAAGGGAATATTCACTTGATAAGAAGAGGAATGAAGATATTATGCAAGAACTAAATATTCATGATTCGGTCAATGTGGAGCTCATCAGTGGAACGAAGAAGGGTAAGAATTTTTTTGGCCCCTTGAATTTGGCTACATCAATAATACGTTTGGCTATATCTTCTACGGTGTAGAATCTTAGACTTTGGCTGAAGCCACAACTAAAAAATTCGAATATTTCGAAATGTGGCTTTACTGAGCATTTCATGGACAGCGCATATAACTAATGTCGAAGTTCTTAGAAAGATGAAGAAAGAAATGGGAATTATTAACATAGTGAAGGTAAGGAAGCTTCAGTATCTAGGACCTCCCATGAGAAACGAACGTTTTACTTATTGCAGTCCATACTACAGGGAAAAGTACTTGGAAAAAAGATGGGGTTGGGGGGCCGGGAATCTCATGGCTGAGAAATTTAAGGACCTTGTTTGGCACGAATACAACTGGCTTATTCCGTGCAGCAGTACAGAAAATTAAAATAGTCCGTATGATATTCAACGTCCGAAACGGGTGGGAACTGTCAGAAGAAGAATAATGCAAAAAAGCCGTTTTTAATAAAAAATTTATTTTTATCTTTTTGGTTGATTCATCTAACTTTCTCTGCACAAACGTATTAAAAATTGTTGTTTTCACTTATTAAATAAAAGTGCAACTCGTTTTTTGTTTGATTTAATTGTACTAGGTCATGTAGTGTAGGCAATTTATTTCTCACGACCTCAAAAACTTTTTTTTTCTTTCCGATTGTTTTCGACGAAAATCTAGCAGCTGAAGCTGTGCAGTGGCGCGCACACTACGACGACCAAACAGAAACGGCGTTACGACACATATTGCTACCAAGGTGTTCTATACAGTGAGATCATGTACAAACATTATTATTATTATTTATCTCAATAACTTTATCATTATTAATTATTATGTTCTTATAGTTAATTCCTACTTTTGGTAACCTAAACATAGACATATTTTTACTAATTTTTTTTATTTTGCTTTTTCGATAGTATAATAAAAACACGCACAATTCAATACTCTGTTACTTCACTAGCTGTGCTGATTTTTTCTTTGCTCAATTTACACAGACGGCAGTAGCAAGACACAATTATTCACAGTCATTACAGTTTTGTAATGAAACTGTGTTTCGATGAATCCCACGTACGAACAAACAAAATAAAAGTATATTTTTTATTCAAACTGGTGATTGCACAGTATTGTAAACTGTCTCAATTGATGGTATCCATGTCGCACTAAGAAAACAACTCTAACGAGTGTTTTTAGAGTTTACGCCAACATAAACCATCTAAAACTGTACAGAGTCGGACATATTCTATACAACTTTGCATTTATACCTCACATTTATTTATTCCGATATTGAGGACTGAGACAAGGTGGAGCTCGGCTGTACAAGACTTCGGTGTATACTCGGTCAGTATACATTTAATTTAAACTGTTCCAAAACGCAGCTACAAACAGTGCAAGAAAATAATTTATACTACCGTATCTGTAAGGACAGAAAACGAAAACAGTGCTACGACATAGGAAAGAAATTGTTTATTTTTTTTAACTAATAAATTTTGGATCTATCTGTAAGGCAGCTTCAACGAATACAATGGCTAGGCTACCTGAACCGGACGGAAGGTCAGCGTATAGCAAAGAAAATCCTGAGAGCGTAAGTCTATAAAAGAAGAAAAAGGAGCCGACCTAGGATAAGATATTTGGATGATGTGCTCAAAGATCCAAGAAGAATGGATGTGACATTAGATAAGATTGAATCAAATATATTGCAACTTACCGTCTGTGACTTTCAGCAACGATGTCTTCAATCTAAAGTCAACTTTAGATTGAAGACATCGTTGCACAAAGTCACAGACGGTAAGTTGCAATATATTTGATTTAACAACACGTGGCTTGCTACTAATTCCGGATTTATTCCTTTTAAATATAGATAAGATTGGTATTAGAAGCCAGGGCTCACGTTGGACGTGTAGTGCTAAAGAAGGAGAAGGAAAAGAAGAAGAAGAAGAAGAAGAAGAAGAAGAAGAAGAAGAAGGAGAAGGAGAAGGAGAAGGAGAAGGAGAAGGAGGAGAAAGAGAAGGAGAAGGAGAAGGAGAAGGAGAAGGAGAAGGAGGAGGAGGAGAAGGAGGAGGAGGAGGAGGAGGAGGAGGAGGAGGAGGAGGAGGAGGAGGAGGAGGAGGAGGAGGAGGAGGAGGAGGAGGAGGAGGAGGAGGAGAAGAAGAAGAAGAAGAAGAAGAAGAAGAAGAAGAAGAAGAAGAAGAAGAAGAAGAAGAAGAAGAAGAAGAAGAAGAAGAAGAAGAAGAAGAAGAAGAAGAAGAAGAAGAAGATCAGTGAGGCGGTTAGTAAGAGCCATCCATCACTTCGGATAAATTCCCGAGAATCATTTGTGTAGTTGTATAAAAAGCATACATCAGTTGTGCAGATTCAGAGTTGGCAAAAATACATAATAAAAATACGAGCAGACAAAAATGATTCAGTCACACCGAGACAAAAATACTTATTTTGAGTCTTAGGAAGCTTGTTTATTGTATAAAACTAATGTTCCAGGTCGTTAGCAATTTCGTCAGCGGTGCCAGCATGATTTTAAATATACTTCAGTGCCATAATATCACAAGAGATATTATGACATAGAATCCTATAGAATGTGCAGATTACATATGGATGATTATAAATAAACTCGTAGACTACATGGTAGACGGGAAATGAATAAATTGTATAGCGCACTGCTGAAAATCTGTATAATATTTACCTTATTTCTCCCGTCGGAAGAAATAAGGTAAATATTATACAGATTTTGTCAATAAGTGACTTGGATACCTATTCAAACATGCCTTTCAATTACTGCTGGAAGTTTAAAAAAAAAGCAACAATATTAAAAACTAGAAGATGAGATGACAGCAAAATATAATTAAACATCAATCTACATAGTCTAGTTAAATTTTTAATGTAAAGTAGTTGTTTTACAGAATTATTAATATAATAAGTAGGCGAAAAATGAATTTTGAGTTCATTTTTAAATAAAAATTTAAATTATTAAGGGGTTTAACACGGTTCAATAACAGTAAGAACATTTCCTCACACTTTCTTAAATAAACAACTGAAAATTCTGTTGTATTTATATTTATAATACGAATGATTGTTTACAAAACAGCTGATGTACAGTCACACAAGACAAAACACGTTTATCAGCAACATATTACTATTAGTTTTCCGACTGCTAATCGCTTCGTACACGAATGTCGGAATTTTAAAATTTGAAGGGACAGGCAGTTGATCAACGAAACTAGACAACGTTTGGATTAAGCTCGATAACTCATAATATACGATGAAACGTATATGTGCATTATTTACTAACCTTAATTGGAAGCGTTTCCACGAGAATGTACGTTTGAAACGACTGTGAATATTTGTTCCGATCGCTACCGCCATGAACAAATAACCCATCAACCATAGTACTATACAAGTAAAAAACTCTTATTTGTTTGTACAAATTAGCGATTATAATACTTGAGGTCACAAGAGTCTTTGGCCAAGTTCACCACTCTATTTTACAATTTTCTGAGTCAAAAACTGTTACAACGCAAACGTTATATTTATTTGTCAACACCACCACTTCCTGCCAACTCAGAATTTGCTTGCAGCAAGTAATTATTGTGAGTTACATCTAACCTGTCTTAAGAAGTCATTAAATTTTAAATCAAATTCTGATCTAAAACAGATGAAATCTGATTTGATACGTTCTGTACTATCTTAGTTTTTAAATGTCTTGTTCTTTACATTCGTAAAAATTTTAACATACCAAACAGTCAAAACAAGACACACACCACTGTCTATTTAACATTTGTTTCTTATCAAATTGCAGGCTGTTAAATCTACTACATTTAACTTTACCCACATCGTTAAATCCAGTTTCTTAATCATATCAGTTCCAATGTCGTGTAGTTCGACATTTTACTCCTCAAGTCGTGGATACTAAGAACAGTAAATTTACTCAGTTCTCCAAGAATATATTGAAATTCCGAATTAAGCTATTAAAACAAGAAATTACTCAACCGATTGTTTAAAAACTATTAATAGGCTTTCGCAGTTACACAGACATTAGGAAATCGTAACTATTACTTGATGCGATATTATATAATAAGGTCGATCGCATAGAAAGCAATGGTTCAAGAAGAGTAGTTAGATTTAACAACCTATCTAAGAAAACTAACTTTTAGTGTGTAACAGAGGCAGTTCATCATCCATTTAACAATAAATTTAGTATAATTTTAATATTTAACAAACATTAAAACAAGAATTGTTTCATTTCTTGAGCGAATCTCAAAAACATTTGACAACAGACAGAGTAACATTTTACAAGTATCAAAAAGAAGAATTATTTTCTTTTAGTTATTTATTATCTTACAAAACAATCAAAATTTCTCAATTAGCTAATTTATTACAGCTTTAAGAAAATCTTTATTGTCAGATTCTTTATCGCTCCTAGAAAATATCTTATAACAATCACTAAAATGTTGAAAACAATAGTAATATACTTTATAAACTGTTTTCTCTTGATAATAATATATTTTTGTTTTGTAAAATATATCAATTTAGTTCTTATTCCACGTTTTCCGACAATATCAGTTTTAACAATACGCAATACAATGGGAATTTATTTACCGTGTTAAAAATTTAATAAACCCTAAACCACTGGAAAATATTTCATTTCTAAAAAATGGAAACCACAGAAATTTACAAGGAATACTGGATACATAAAACTTCATATTTTAAATGATTTTATAAGATTTTTAAACAATATTATCTTAATATCTAAAAACTGTGAATTTAAGTTGCGTTTTAAACATTTTATTGGCGGTGAAGGGACACATTTACTCCTAAACAGACCCTATCACCTCCTCTACCACCGTTCAAGAATTTTTTAACAAGAAATATTTTCTCACGCTCTTGAGTGCTGGCAAATATTAAAAACCCCGACAACCTAAATTTATGTTTATTCTGATCTATGTAAATCGTTTTAGTATATAAAATATATTAACTTCTAAATATACTTGTAATTAAATTCTTTAGGAGCTTATATAAATTGTGAACATTCTTGACAACGTTATAACGCAGCTAAGTGCCGTAAATTGTTTAGTTGTAAAATTATGTAGTATACGTGTGTAAATTTGTAAAGTAATTAACTAGAATTAACATTTGAAATAAAATATTGTATTTTTTTATTTACGATGCCCTTGTGCTGTGCCCTCTTTGTCTCTACTTCCAACATTATCGTGGTTACTTGCTGAAATGCTACTTCATGCTCCGGACGAGGCCTTTCAGTGTCTCCACCATTATCAAGTCGTGGTTTAGGACTTGATAATAGTGGAGACTCTAACAGGTCTCATCCTTGTCATGACAGGTAGCAGATCAGCTATAAGTAAGTACAACGAATGTGGGATTGTAGAGACTGCTAATTCAAATAACAAAATGGACTTTGTTAGTTCCCTAGTGTAACACACGTATGAGTGGAACCCTCAAACTTGATGAGACATTTAACGCTTTTTCTTCACGCAACAAACACTGGAATTCCACTACAATTCGTGTTGACCGTACACACAAAATATGATTATATAATTTTTAAAACCAAGTAAACTTATCTTTTTATTCCACACACAGTATATGTGTTATTTGTACACATATCAATACAAATATATTTTAGTTATTTTTTCATAAATATCAGTTGTGCATCATGTTGGAAACATTAACTGTCGTTAACCGTAAGAGTGCTAAGAGCAACGTTCAATGTCTCTTTTTTAAAAACCAGCAAACTGTCGGATTTAGTGTTAAAACCTGAATGCTTGTAATCAGAGAATAGAATGGTGAACACTACGGCTGGTCCTAAAACATTATTAGTTGGAAAAATTCATCTAAATATCCAATAGGACAGAACAATTGTTAGGATCACGATCCTGAGTACGCGCAGTCTGTGGGCGGTCTTTCGGGAAGCAAGTCTTCCACCACACTGACACCTTCTGTCCTCCACGAGTCACGCACCTGAAAACAGATAAAACAGTCAATACATAATATTTTAAACGGGAAATATAAAATTTATCGAATCTGTATATGAAAATCTCAACTATGAAAACAAAAGTAATGGCATTTAGAGGTAAGGAGCCAATAAGAACAAAAATAATGGTTAATGATTCAATTCTGCAACAGGTGAGCCACATTAATAACTTTAATTCTCGTACTTGGGAAATGATATTGATAGAATTATGAATTTAATGTTAAGTTAGTTAAGTTGCAAGCTGTCTGTCGAACAAACAAATGTATTTCTGGAAACAAAGTACGTTAAGATACACAGTGAAGTTTCACAAGGTAATGACAGTCCCTGTCCTGCTCTATGGTCGTAAATTATGGACAACAACCAAAAAACAAGACAGTAAAGTACAGGCCTTGGAAATGGCATTCTTAATAGAAGTTAAAACGTGCTCTAAACTTGACCGTATAAGAAATGAGGCCATAAGAGAAGATTCTTTTTTTTTTTTTAATTGTCTCCAAGTCACGTTTATAAACTAATTAGAATTAATAATAGGCATTACCTGTATTAACTTCCGTCTTGTGACTTACTTGTTTCAATTTCTAAAACGACGCGTTTCGAGGATAAATCCTCATCTTCAGGTTTTAATATTATAAAAACTTCAAATTCACCCGAACGGGGTCGTCAATTATTTAAAATACATAAAACACCACACATAATTTTACATTAATATAGTCTCGGCACAGTCCGATGCGCATCGTCTCGTTGCCAACGATTAACTGTTGTACTTTATCCTGTATGACCGTTATCATTTCCCGTGGACACACGATATCGATTGCTGAGTTGTACAGTAGATTAGATCGAAACGAAACTTTTTCATTAAGTAGTTGGTCCGCTTGTAACTTAGAAGCCTTGTATATCCCATATCTAGTTCCGCTCAACATTTAATGCTATATAATCATAAGTACTCAGACTTCCACACAAACTTTAAACTGCTTCATAATTGCAAAAAAGGTGCATACATGAACGCTGTGGAGGAATATGAGATATACAAGGCTTCTAAGTTACAAGCGGACCAACTACTTAATGATAAAATTTCGTTTCGATCTAATCTACTGTACAACACAGCAATCGATATCGATGTGTCCACGGGAAATGATAACGGTCATACAGGATAAAGTACAACAGTTAATCGTTGGCAACGAGACGATGCGCATCGGACTGTGCCGAGACTATATTAATGTAAAATTATGTGTGGTGTTTTATGTGTTTTAAATAATTGACGACCCCGTTCGGGTGAATTTGATGTTTTTATAATATTAAAACCTGAAGATGAGGATTTATCCTCGAAACGCGTCGTTTTAGAAATTAAAACAGATAAGTCACAAGACGGAAGTTAATACAGGTAATGCCAAATATTAATTCTAATTAGTTTATAGGAGAAGAGTTAGAAGTTTTTAACTTTAATAAAAATTAAAGATTACAAACAACGGTGGAAAGAACACTCAGACAGACTGTCAGATTCAAGACTGGCCAAAAAAGTCTATAAATACACACCTATTGGACACAGATCTGTGGGTAAACACAGGACGAGATAACTGGAGGATTTTTGAACCGGAGGCACCTATGCCGTGTTGATATGTCATTATTTTTGTTCTTATTGGTTCTTTGCCTCGAAAAATCAAATGTACTAATTTAACGTGACTTGCAACTGACTACATTATGTTTTAATTAAGCTGCTACTGTACACGTTTAAGAATACAGACAAACTTTTAATGTGTGAAAGGGTTAATGTTGAGCTAAAATTTGTATTAGAACGTTAAGTATGACCTCTAAAGTAATGAAATGGCGAGTAGACAATTTATTGTATAAGGCAACAATTATTGTAAATTTCCTACTTCTTTATCCTCTGTTACGCATTAACTGTAATTTTCTTCACGCACTGCCAACATGAAGTTGTCTTTATCATTAAGAAGTTCATCCAAACTAAACCATTACTTAACTTACGTAGAAGTATTAATAATTGTAGTGGCATTTATAGTGCAAGTATAATAACAGTAGTAGCAGTAGTAGTAGTAGTAGTAGTAGTAGTAGTAGTAGTAGTAGTAGTAGTAGTAGTAGTAGTAGTAGTAGTAGTAGTAGTAGCAGTAGCAGCAGTAGCAGCAGTAGCAGTAGCAGCAGCATCAGTAGCAGCAGCAGCAGTAGTAGTAGTAGTAGTAATAGTAGTAGCAGTAGCAGTAGCAGTAGTAGTAGTAGTAGTAGTAGTAGTAGTAGTAGTAGTAGTAGTAGTAGTAGTAGTAGTAGTAGTAGTAGTAGTTTAAACAGCAGAAGTAGTAGTAATAGTAATACCAGTAATACCTGTTGTTATCTATACCATGATTATTAGTATTATTATTTATATGTTATTAACTTTATTTTTGGTAAATGCACTAAAAACTTACCTCTTCCGCCTTAGAGAAAACTCTCAGGAAGTTGAGACCCGCTAATTTTTTAAGTTGAGTTTCGCCCCATTCGGGGTCCTCCAGTAATGCTGCGAATAAATATGGATATCGGGAAACGTCCTCAAGCCCTTTTGGTGTTCTGTAAAACAAAACACATAGTTATTTTTAGCGTCTACACGCCTGATTAAGAAGCAGATTTTACTGTTAACTTATATAATAACTAGTATTCACAGTATAACAGATACCTTACACCTATAGTTTATTTCCAATTTAAGTATTTATGTATTTAGAATTTTAACTAGATTACAGGTTCCCTGCCAATGCTAAAAAATAGGTATCTTGTTATGAATTTTAATATTTTCATTTTGCCGGTCATTTTAATTCAATATTTAAAACCTTTTGTAAATATGTTTTGTTATGAAAGCAAGTAATAAGTTTTTAAGTAGTTATTCATTTTTAAATCTAAACTTTAAATGGAGGGTATCAGACTTAACTTTTTTTGGTCCAACAATGACCATCGACACAACAATGTATTAAGTTCATATAAATTTCATATAATACTAATGAGATCTGCATCAGCTACTTAAACGTCACCCAACATCTATTATAAGCTGACATATATAAAGTTTACAAAATATCTGACAATAAAGAAACAATAATTAGGAAAGTAGAGTTGATTGTTTTTGGAATCGACAGAAACTGTGTGTTGGAGCATAAGTGGACTTTTCCATCAAATTTTCTTACAGTTGACTGACAGACAAGGCTAACAGTTTTGACAAGTGTAACTTTAATTAAAATTTAATTCATTTTAATTGCATTAGACTCTATTTCTCTCCGCAATAGACACGTGTCTGACAGACTGATAAAATTCTTTATGTCTTGTGCTTTCTTGATCCAGCCGCTGTCTACAACATGTTTAATATTGTGTCTGAGCGGTCTCACGAATCGTGTGTTATACTGTAGAAACATAATAACTAACAAAATATGAGATTGGTAATTGTAACTTTTTATTAGAACATTTGTAAATATCTTCTTAACAGTGTACATTTACGCGGGTAGGATGAAACGTTCCAGGCCTGACACAATGAGACAGCCCTAAGATGCTCATTATTTTGACCGTGTTGTATGAGTTCATCCTTTTGAGGCTTAGTTTTGATGATTTTAAGTAAATACGTTGTTAGTAGGACTCCAACGCTGTAAGGGCCTCGGGCATCATTGGACTGACTGGAAATTCGTGTTGTGATTGAATTCATTCTGAAAGGGTCAACTGCAACCGATATAAAAAAGAAGCTGGATTCAACGTTAAGGGACTCTTCTGCATCGAATACAGCGGTTAACGTTGGGTTGCTGACTTTAAAATGAGTCGGACAAACACCTGACGACCCACGTGTTGAATGTCCCATTGAAGTGACTACGCCAAAAAAATTCATAAAATCGTTTAGTAGATCGTAGAACGAAGTTGAGTGAGATAGATGAGACTGTTATTATATATTAATGGAACGTGTTTACATTATCTTACACGAACATCTGTGTATGACAAAGGTGTGATCTAGATGGATACCGCGTTTGCAGAGACTTGACCAAAAGCAGTGTCGAAAAGATGCTTCAACCGATTGTTTGGTACTTTATACGTGCAATTCGACCAAATTTTTGCGTTGGTTCATAACCGTTGATAAGACTTGGGTCGACCAAAACACTCTTGAGATCAAACAACCGTGAAAAAAAAGGACCACTAAAGGCGAACCAACTCCACATAAGGCAAAGATAATTCCATCTGCTGGTAAGATTATAGCAACTGTTTTTTGAGACGACTGTGAAAATAAAAAATAACGGCCAAACTTAGCGAAAAATTACGTGCTGTTTCACCAAGACAATGTACTGTACAATCTCACGCGCCAATTGTAGTTCTATTTGTATACTTACCTACCATTGTTGCCCTATTTAGCCTTGAGAGACTTCTACCTTTTTTTGGAATTTAAAAATGGGTGGTTGGAAAAGATTTACTAACGACAATCAAATCAGCAATATTGTAAATAGCTACCTCGAAAAATTGGCTCATAAGTCAGGCATAAACGCTGTAGAACATTGTCGGAAAAAGTGTATAGAGTCAAATACAGATTATATAAATGCACATTAATCCAGAAAAGTGATGTTTTCTTATTCAGGCACGGAAATGTTTACCCTACCCTCGTACTTTTAGTTTCGTGTTTAATGCAGTATACTCACTGGTTGATGCCGTCATAACCCGCACCAAGGCCGACATGATCTTCTCCAGCCACCTTCCGTATGTAGTTTATATGAGCTGGGACAAACACAGAAAAGTCAAAGTTAGTGACAGTAGTGAACATTTGGTTGTGTTACAACCATAGTGGCTCAGTGTTATTAGACGTAAGTCGTGTGTTTGCGGTTGTGTAAGTGATTCAACGAATACATGAAATTATTGACGTTTCTGGTGCAATTGACTAAAGTAATTCTTAGCAAGTTTAAATTTTAAAAAAGTACAGACATTTCTGTTCACTTAATATAGTTGGCAGTGGAGTAAAAGAATTTTACAACTCATTTGGTCCTATTGTATTGGTCCTATGTAACATTTTTACCATTGTCAAAAGTTATTTATCGAATATTTAACCATTGTACCTCAAATTGTTTTAACATATTTCAATGCACACGCCCAAATCAACGTAAAATACACACTGTAACCATTACTTTATATTTTGATTATATAATGTAAGGTATTACCAATGACATCTTCCATCGTGGCTGATTGGTTGCAACTGACGAAGAAAGAATAGAAGTTCACCATGACAATACCTCCGTTTAAGGCCTGAAACAGTAAAAATAAACATGTAAATTACAAATCAGATACAGAACGTGGAGTATATTATTGCGTAGCTTGACTATACTTAATTTGCAAAACTACTCGTTATTTTTTAAATATTTCGTTATTATTCCTTTATCTTTTACCTTATTCTCATTCGTCTTCTTGTAAATGCACACGTCACGTTGAAGGTTCCAGATAATCAAATTAAAAAATAATATTAATGTTTGAGGTGATGTAGTCATTAAATTGACAAATAGCTGTAGAAGGAAAACAGTTGGTAGGCGGAGAACGATAGTTTTGGAGCTGTTCGTTGGCATCCTCGTAATGAGTTCAGATCAGCTGTTTGATTAGAATTTCTTTGTATCTCATATATTTTATAGCAGTTCTAAATTGGTAATGGAAACTTAACACGTATCCTACTAATGAATGTAAATATAATTTAGCCTGAAGAGGTTATCCTAAATGCAACCAATTGTAAAAGTTTGCCAAGCCATTAAACTAGTAAATAGAATCTTAGCAGCTAAATTTATGTTTTAATTTTTGTAAATTTTTTTAAAACTAATTCTGTAAGACTTAAAATTCATTCATTTTTATTGGTAGAGTTGGTCAGACACGTTTCTATAGTTTAAATATTATAGAAAATAAATTTATTAGACTAAAACTAAATAATTAATACCCTAGTGATAGCCTATATTTAAATGTTAAACAGAGCGGAATCAACAACAATATTCACTAAAATCAGAATGCGGTTAAGTTTTTTGAAACTTAAAAGTTTGTAGACTCCAGAGAAAAAAAAATTAGGGGAAAAGTTTAATAAAATTGAAAATTAAATTCGGTAAACCTAAGTAAAGAAAATTTTAACCAAAATTTAAATGTAATGTACAACTTCAGAAATTTCAAAAATTTTTGACCCCAGAGACAGAGGGGTTTAAAAATTTTTTAAATTGTAAGAATCCAACCGGATTTCACACTAAACAGAATTTTAATACAAATCCAATTGTTTGAAATGTTCATTTACTGTGTGTTTGCTTTACAATTGTTACTTTAGTAAACAAAAAATAGTCAATAAACGGCACCACTTTATTAAAATAGTGAGTGAGGTCTGAATATTAGAGAGCATACTAGTACTTTATTTTTTAATTCAGACAACTTGCATTGGTGGTTTAAGATACACACACTTACATTTATTTGTGGCGTACTTGGAAGAACATATACAAAAACACGAAACGTGATGTATCGATTCTAATGCTAATGCGATAACTTTGTTTACTCTTTTATGTAAATTTTAAAGTTCAACATTAAGAAAGACAAAAAATAAGATAAACATGACGTGCACAAAATTAGGTTTCTGCGGTATTTAGTTGGAAATATTTTATTAGACAGAAAACGGCATTGTGATAGCAGACGTAAATCAAAGATATCCATTTAAATGTTCTGCTGTATACAGAAGATGTGGTTATACTGGTAAATAATGAAGCAGACTTTATGTATACAACGCTCTGTGTTGTATCCCAGGCTACATAAACCGGAACGACAATACTACAATATAAAGATATATACCAACACAATTAATGTTATGGCCCATTAAGAAAAATTTCCAGTACCCTCAAAGATTATTATTAGGGATAAAGTACTGGGAACAGACCTACAATTTAATTTAAACTATTTAGATTGTGATATAAGTTTCGACGTCGACAAAGTTATACAAAATAAAGTCAATAAATTTCAACACATATGCGGAACTATAATTTAATTATATCGTTTTACGTGATACAAAATTAAATTCTATACAATAATGGCTGTTCCAGTGCTATTATATAGCAGTTAACCCTCGGTTACAGAACAAAAAGTTAAAAGCAACATACAGTCAGCACTCAAAGAATATCAAATGAAATTCAATGACTTCAAAGGAAAAAACCACAATAAAAGAAAAACAATCATTAAATAATAATAAATACAACCATAAAAGTCAAAGAAAGAATGAAAGAAAACTCATATTAAAAAATCAGGAGATTAACCAGGAGGTTAGGAGCAGGAAATAAACAAAATACCTCAAAATCAAGAAAAAAGAATAAGATTAGGAGTCGGTGATAATCAAAATACCCCAAACACAAGAAGAATGAAGAATAAGGTTTATTATAAGGAGATAAACAAGATACCCTGAAACCAGGAAAGAAGAGTAAAGTCAGTATAAAAAAATAAAGAAGATACTCCGAACCAACCATCGGTCAAGATAACACTGAGTACCTTGGTTTACCCAAGAGTGAAAACAAGAAGGAAGACGAGAAGAAAGGAAGAAATAGGATGGAAGAAACACCATAAAAAACCTATTATTAACTACCATAAACCCCAAACCAATTGATACAATTAAAGAAAGTATAACATCCCAAAACCTTATAAAATTGTAATTATTAATAAACAAAAGTGTTGTGTAGTATGATAAGAGGTGCACCATCTAAAGTTATTATGTGATAAAAAATAAACAAATCTTCACAGTCCATTATGACTAAAGGTCTGGTCTGAGATAATAAGACTCTATGTAAGTCAGAACCACCAGTAAAAGTGTACTAGTGTAAGTATTTTGAAATATAATAAACTTGAAGTTGTAGTGTTACTATAACTTAAACTATATGCTATAAACCAACTTTTATATTTAATAATTAACAAATAATGAAATATTAAAATGGAAGGTATTTCCAATATTTCATTATTTTAGGTCACTTTGTTATCTCAAGACATTCATAGGAATGACAATAACAAGAAAGTGTGGGTGGAAATGTTTACTATATAAGGGGATGTTAAATAATAGTAGTAAAAACAGAAAGGACTGATAATAGTTTAAGTGTTAATAGAATTAAGACGTCCAAATGGCTAATATTGTTCAAAGCCATGAACTCCATATTTTTAAAAGGGTTATTAGAGAATAAGATTTATATGTTTAGAATAAGTTGTATTTGTTATATCACAGCATACATCCAAATTAAAATGTTTCATTATGGATGCTGTGTTAAAATACCAATGAGTTAAATGTATGTTAAAAAGAGTTTCAGCAAACATGTCCCACTTTATAGAATGCTGATTGATGTTAATTATTATTTTTTTAACAGTAGCATGAATTAGATGCTACACATCTCAATAAGTTTGTAAACAATTTTATTTTATGTCATGTTAACTATTAAGAGTCAGAGGAGGAGTAGAATTAAATTTATTTGAAAAAAACCATTCATGTAAAATACTAAACTCTAGGCCAAATAATCAATTCATAAAAATCAATATAAACCAGTTAATTCACCAATGAATCATGTAAACTGACAAGATTTAGGTAAGGTAGATCAATTAACAACTACTGTAAATGAACCTATGATTTAAAAGAGTAATATAGAAAAATACCTTAAATTATTGAAAATTTTTGAAATGTATAAATTAACTATTTTTAAAAAGGAATGTTAAATTCAGAAATTATCACTAAAAAACAGTTCAAATGTTAAATGTATAAGTAATTAAGGAAAAGAAAGGATTTATGACCATTTGAAATTTATTATAATTATATTAATAACACTTAAAATGGCAGTAAAAGTGTAGAAGGGCGGAAACAGAGTTTCGGCCTAGATTTCCAAAAAGACAGAAATTTGGTAATTTTAACAAAAATCTCAACAAATATGGACTATGACATATCAAAGTAAACAGAATGAGATAAATAAACCAATTATATCGTTAATAATTCATGAAAGCGAATAATAAACTAACATTATTCCATATATAATGTATTTTGGAATTATGTACATGGGAAGTGACAATTATTTTAACAATACTTTTCCAATATTAACTTGGCAAGATTTTTACTAAAGTGGAGGAAGTTAGTGAGGTCTTTGTTAACGTTCAAACTGAACAGTCTATGCGGAATTGCGTTCTTTAAAACCGTATAATGAAGTGCTAAGGTTAAAACCGACAATCCGTGAGAAACGAGAGTTACTTAAATAAACACTTTTCCAGTCAAAACGTATAAAAACTTCAACGACAACAGTGAAAACGAACACCACACTACACAATACAAGTGTAATAAAACATCAAAACTACATATTATGAATAATTCAAGCTACCACAGAATAACTTTTTTTTCATAACGAACAGACATAAGTGAACACCTCTAATATCAAACAACTAACACCAGTGGACACTGAACAATCATCCAGACTACCCCAAACAACATACTAGACAGTTTACACCATTTCGGGGATCTTTAAAACAATTATAAAAGTGATTTTACTGTGAGATTTTCTCGCGACGAATATTGCGAATTACCTCTTTGATTCAACTAGCTGCCATGATGGAAACACGATGCAATGCCACCAACGTTGACTGACGTCATAGCCTACAGCATTGGTTCGAAGCTCAACTATATTAAACATTTTATATAAATTATTCACACTTGTTAGATATTAGTTATTTAAAATTATTTATTGTAAATGTTATACTTTCTCGTCCTGCCCTTCTCTGACTATTATAAAATAATCGCTACAAGAACCTTTTATAATAATTATATGAATTTTTAACCTGTATTAACATATCGATTTATCCCTGAGACGGAGTCGACAATTGCTCGAAATCTATTTAATATCGATTATTATTTATAAATGTTAATAAAGCAATTCATTTCAATTGTGTGGATTAGTAAATTATTTCACATTGTACTTTAAGGTTTTAATTAAGCACGAGACTTCCTGAAAGAAGAAAATATTAACGAAAGGTGAGATACTGGAGCAGCACGGAAAGTCGTTAATCGATTGCTGACAGGAGTTAATCTGATTAACTCCGGATTTTGTTAATATCTTCCAGAAGTGCGAATTAAACAAAAAATACCTTTCAGAATTTTAGAAATTTGATTAAAACAATAAACCAGAATTAATTCTAAATTATATACAACAAACATAATTTTTTTTTCAGAAATTTTTTTTTAAATACAATTTTTTTTCTTTCTTTTATTTTGTCACTTCTGGAGAAGGGCATGTTACAAATTGGCGCTCGCAACAGTGGGGCTTAAAATAGTCGAACGGCGGCTTGTTACCAATCGACACTACCCACAGCGGAGCGAAGCGTTGAAGAGCATTAAGGTTTTAAAACGAACCAACAACATCTTATATATAATATTAATTTGTACTTGTTACAATATATATATATATATATATATATATATATAATGTAAATGAGAAAATTGAAGAATACAGGAAAAAACAGAGACAGTATTTAAGTCGCATGGAGATAGAATGCCAGTAATTGTAAACAAGTTCAATCTTCTGGATGAAATTATATAGGAAAGCCAAGAAAGAAATGGACCTGATAATGTGAAGTCGGATATAGGCACATTGCCTAATCTGAAGTGTAAAAGAAGAAGAAGAAGAAGAATTAAAGGTATCCAGCGTTGTATTTCATATGACGATGAGCCGAGAGGCTTGAAAACGCTTATGGAAAGTATAATTGCGTGATAGTAGTTGCAATACAAGTAAGTAAAAATTAGACTTAACCACTAAATTTTGTTTATCTTTTAATCCACCTCTGTTCGTTATCTACGTAACGATGATGACAAGTTTACGATATAAAAAACAGCTGATTTATTTAAGTGAAGAAGAAGAGCTTGCGCAGTAACGACCAGTGAATGTAAAGAATTATTTAAGCCCGACTCCGGTGCGCTCTCATTTTAACGCTATTCCAGTAATGATCTCTTTCCACTTGTGTATAGATTTTCAATATATACAGGCCGCGGGAAGCAGTAATACCGTAGGTGGTTTCAATGCGATCCGATACGATATCTCGCGTGATAATTCTTTGCTCGGCTGGGGAGAAGCTTACCCACTCCCATACAGTTTCAATTCCAGCCGGCTTTCATACTTTGCCATTAAACGTTGATCGTTTTTCTCTTCGCTCCAAACAACAATAGTTCATTTCCTGTACGCGCCAAGTTTAATCTGTCGTAAACGTTTTCCATTACGATTTGTTAAATAAATGCCGTTTTATTGTCTGTTCCTGACGTCTGATATTTTATGCTTGTGTCTTTTAGAACTATTATTGTCAGTATTCTTTTAGTAGTATTCAGGACTAGACAAAAATAATAATTATAATAATAGTAATTATTATTATTATTATTATTATTATTATTATAAGTCAATGACAAATTAAATTATAAAAGTGTTGTTAAAACCCACCTGTTTGCGAATGAACAGGTTATCATATCAGACAGTGAAGAGACTCTGCAGAGATCTTTCTGTGAATTACATCAGTTAAAGCACACGTATGATTTGGGAATCTTAGGTTTTAAGACCAAATCCATGGCTTTTCGAGGTTTCTTTCCTTTTGGTTGTAAACAATCGACTCAGTGAGCACGTGGATAGTTATTTAGTTTTTTGTACCTGATTTGTCTTAGGTGCAAGAAATAGATGTCAATAAAAAAATAGAAAAGTTTAACCACAGTTGCGTAACTATTGAAAGAACATTAAAGAGGAAGGTCAGCCGAGATAATTGTGTTAAAATTTTAAAAAATGATGGCAGTGGCATGCGACTGTAGGCATCGACCGTCAACCAAATAGAGGATAGTGGCCGGAGAGGTGAGGTGAGGTAAGAAATGTACTCGCAGTCTGGGAGAGACCGGATAAGGAATGATGGCAGTGGCATGCGACTGTAGGCAACGACCGTCAACCAAATAGAGGATAGTGCCCGGAGAGGTGAGGTGAGGTAAGAAATGTACTCGCAGTCTGGGAGAGACCGGATAAGGAATGATGGCAGTGGCATGCGACTGTAGGCAACGACCGTCAACCAAATAGAGGATAGTGGCCGAAGAGGTGAGGTGAGGTAAGAAATGTACTCGCAGTCTGGGAGAGACCGGATAAGGAATGATGGCAGTGGCATGCGGCTGTAGGCAACGACCGTCAACCAAATAGAGGATCGTGGCCGGGGAGGTGAGGTGAGGTAAGAAATGTACTGCAGTCTGGGAGAGACCGGATAAGGAATGATGGCAGTGGCATGCGACTGTAGGCATCGACCGTCAACCAAATAGAGGATAGTGCCCGGAGAGGTGAGGTGAGGTAAGAAATGTACTCGCAGTCTGGGAGAGACCGGATAAGGAATGATGGGGTGTGGCATGCGACTGTAGGCAACAACCGTCAACCAAATAGAGGATCAGGGCCGGGGAGGTGAGGTGAGGTAAGAAATGTACTCGTAGTCTGGGAGAGACCGGATGGCAGTGGCATGCGACTGTAGGCAACGACCGTCAACCAAATAGAGGATCGTGGCCGGGGAGGTGAGGTGAGGTAAGAAATGTACTGCAGTCTGGGAGAGACCGGATAAGGAATGATGGCAGTGGCATGCGACTGTAGGCAACGACCGTCAACCAAATAGAGGATAGTGGCCGGAGAGGTGAGGTGAGGTAAGAAATGTACTCGCAGTCTGGGAGAGACCGGATAAGGAATGATGGCAGTGGCATGCGACTGTAGGCAACGACCGTCAACCAAATAGAGGATAGTGGCCGGAGAGGTGAGGTGAGGTAAGAAATGTACTGCAGTCTGGGAGAGACCGGATAAGGAATGATGGCAGTGGCATGCGACTGTAGGCATCGACCGTCAACCAAATAGAGGATAGTGGCCGGAGAGGTGAGGTGAGGTAAGAAATGTACTCGTAGTCTGGGAGAGACCGGCTAAGGAATGATGGCAGTGGCATGCGACTGTAGGCAACGACCGTCAACCAAGTAGAGGATCGTGGCCGGGGAGGTGAGGTGAGGTAAGAAATGTACTGCAGTCTGGGAGAGACCGGATAAGGAATGATGGCAGTGGCATGCGACTGTAGGCAACGACCGTCAACCAAATAGAGGATCGTGCCGGAGAGGTGAGGTGAGGTGAGGTAAGAAATATACTGCAGTCTGGGAGAGACCGGATAAGGAATGATGGCATAAGAAACGCCGTCAGAATTTACAATCTGAATAACAGGATCAAACAGTACAGACAGCGTTGGACAAACCATGTGCAAAAGATGTATCAGGACAGACTACATAAGTAACTGACATTTTATCTTCCCATGGGAAAGCGCAACATCGGAAGACAGAAGAAAACGTGGTCCGCTCAACGAATGCACAACAAAGTGTAAAGTACAAGAAGAAGAAGAAGAAGAAGAAGAAGAAGGATACAATGACAGATCAACAGACAAATTAATTTGCAACCTGATTACAATCTGAATATGAGGATCAAGCAGTATTGACAATGTTGGACGGACCATGTGCAAAGGCTGCGTCAGGACAGACTACTTAAGCAACTGATTTTTTACCTTCCCACGGGAAAAGGCAACATCGGAAGATAGAAGAAAAGGTAGTACGATCGATGAGTGCGTAACAGACTGTAAAGTCAAAGGTCTCAAGAAGAAGAAGAAGAAGAAGGAGATGAAGGAGACAATGACAAATTAACAGACAAATTATTTTGCATTGGGCGACACATTAGTTTTTATTGGTACTTATTAAGTTTACTATTTTCACTCGACGTTTGGATCACATTCTCCTACTGAAAATTCAGTATATATGATATAGAATATTGAGGGTTAACTAACCGAAGGTGTTAGGTATATTTGTCTGATCTACGACTGTAATTTTTCTAAACAAAAAGAGACTAATTTTTTAATGTTTTATATAATTGAAAAGAACTATACAATATAGACATTTATTTAATTAAAAACGTATTTCACTAAAAATCGTACACGATTTCTATAGCTTGTGGAGGTCACTAGTTACAAAGGCCAAACGCTTCGTCAAATTTTGTGACGTAGCATCATCCGTAATAAAAGTGAATGCCTTCGGAACGTAGTTTTAATGATAGTAGTAGTTAATGAAACATGGTGGGGCACCAAGAAAATGTTATACAACTTCTGGTTTGAATTGCAATTTACCGTAAAAACCTTCACACCGTAGGCTATCTTTTAAAACTCTTCAGATTACACACTCTCACACACACACACACACCCAAACTTGTACTGTACGTTAGATAAGGTATGTAATTTTGCGACGCGTATTTAACGTTCAGTACGTGATACTGGGTTATCGTAATTACCACCAGTTTGAGCACGTGATCAGGCACGTTACGTGTAGAGTTGCAGAGGCGGAAGGCAGACGAGTGTGAGAATATGACGGGAGCCAACGTGACGTTCAGCGTGTCCTCCATGGTACGCACGGACGTGTGGCTCAGGTCCACCAGCATCCCCAGCCTGTTCAGTTCTCGCACCACCAGCTGCACACCAAACACAATACTGCAGAACTCAGTACTGAAATAATTTTATTAGCATACGTAAACTATCTATCTTAAATTTTTAAGTAACATTTCTTGTTTACAGTAATCTTTGGTATCCAGCTCTGAAAACACAACCAAAAGAGACAAAAACTCGTAGTTTCACACAGAAAAATTACCCTTTTGAACCAATTGCAGTGAGGAAATAAAAAAATTGTATACAGTTTACTTTTGTTAATAGGTTTTAATGATATGTAGTTTTAATTTAGTGAGGGTCGGTCAATAAGTTTTATGATAATTATAACTTTTTATAATATACATGATTAAATATGATTAGTAAGCATAACATTAGTAACAATAAAATAACACAAAATACATAAAATCAGTATTATGCTTAGTGACCGATCCTCGCTAAACTTTCCTTCATTATAATTTCGTGATCATGGTCACTACTAAATTAAGGATTTGTTAACGAAAGAAACAAATCGGTACTTTTCAGCTATGCTTTATATATACTACTTATTTACTCTCAAATAATTATTAACTTAAAATCGCATCTCGGATAAACCTCATTGGTTATTATATATTATTTTTTCTACTAGTAATTTTGTACAAACCACTAAGTTGTCTTTGGTACTGACGAGCGTAAACCTTGGTAAATGACCTGAATATTGCTTGACTGCCGAAAGCGCTCGTCAATACCAAAGACAACTTAGTGGTTTGTACAAAATTACTAGTAGAAATATTTGACACCACTAACACTCCAATATAACAATAAACTATTATTTTTTGTTACATATATTATTGTATATTATATTTATTATTACATATACATTTATAAAGGTTATTAATTAATAATTATACATTTCCATGTTATGTATTTATATTATTTGTGCGGTATAGAGCAATATTTCTATTTTTGATTCTAATACTATATGATTACTATCGTGTAATCTAATATCTCATGTAGTTTTAAATCCCTACAGTCTGTATTCAGCTTTAATATATTTTACTATGCTATATGTAGACATGTAATTGTAGACAGGTATATGTAGAAATGGTATCTGTACCAATTCTAATATAGATATGATGATTACTGCTTTTATAACTACTTACAAATATTATTAAGAAATATTTGCATTGTCAGTATTTTAAATTGTAATATTGTATGTATTATGTACTGGGATATTATAACTTGCTCGATGTATCTACAGAAAACTGTGTGTAATGAATGAAATTATTTGATGATGTAAAACAAACTGTTTCGGCTCCCTCACACATACACAAACATATTCACTTCATTAATTCATCTGTTGCGTTCGATATTTTGTCTTGTATCCGTACACAGGTCCTGATGATGACAACAAATAAATGTTGTAGAAACGTCGACACAAATAATATATAATTTGTGTTATACAAATCAACCGACCCTCGCTGAACTTTCCATCATTAAAATTTATTAATCATGGTTATTACTAAATTGAGGATTTCTTAATAAAGAAAAAAACAAATGGATATTTTTCAGCTATGATTTTTAAATATTACTTATTTACTTTCGAATAATAATCATAAAGTATGCTTAAATTGGAAAGTGAAAATATTGAGTAAAGTAAGATTACATCTGTGCATAAGTTTTAAACATTTATATAGCTTTGCTTTTTCAGTATGAAGCAAAGTATATTATCCGAAACAATTGAGACCAAAGGTATTTCAAATAATCAGATATTATTTAGGTTTTATGTCTTAAAATATTTCAATAAAAAGAAACATTAATATTATTCAACACTAAATACACGTGTATGAGAACCCCTAATACATCATTTCTCTGGTATTTTTGCGAGAATAATGCAATAAATAGCACTTTATTTCAAATTTTAAGACGTTCTACAAAAACATGAGACTACTGTAGTCGTATAAGAAGCAAAATAAATTATATACGCGAAGTGTTTTTAGACACAGTTCTATATAACACTTATTATAAAATCGTAACACGACATAAATGTACCAATAGATTTAACACAATTTTCATCGCTAAAAACGTATTTGTCAAACTATTTCGGTAATTGACTGTTAGTCTTTCTGATTTTCAGATTATTTACGTAAATATAGTACTCAACTACAACATGTGCGTATTTAAATATTTAGTTATTCAAAATAATAAGTTTATTACATCATCAAGGCGATTCTGAGTATCTAACTGATATATGAAATGTACAACAGAAAATAATAAAATGTATTATTTTTATTATTAAGGGGCAGTAAAAGATGAAGAACAACTAGAAGGAGCCCAATAAGGGCGCAATAGCCTCCATCCTGAGCCTAAGTGGTCCCAGGATGAATATGAATGCCTGAATTAGAGATATTTTTTTATTAGGAGTAACATCTATATCTAACGAACAAAAGAATACCAAAAAAAGGCATGAATAAGCAAAGAAAACCAAGAACTAAAAGGTCCACAATGAAATCAATTGGTAAAGTAATTTACTTTTGACCGAATTGTATGTAAGAAAATTTGTAAGGCACGAAAACGTGGTTTCAATTTGGTGATAAGAATATATATTATGTTGATACTTCTTTTACTAAGTGATAATGGTAAAACAATGAAAAGAAAGAAATAGCAGTAAAAGTAGAAGTACAAGAAAGAAAAAGAAGAATAAGAAAAAAAGAAGATAATGGCAATACATGATGTGGTGATGTTAGAGATATGTTGATAATTGATTAAGTCGTTGGTTTCAACTAGCAACAATTGCACCTTGGATAAAACTCATTGGTTACGATATTGCCTCTGAGCATATATTATTTTTGTTACATATATTATTATTTACTACATTTATTATTACATACACACTTATACACGTTATTAATTAATAATTATATATTTCCATGTTATGTACTAATATTATTTGTATGGTATAGAGCAATATCTATAATTATTTTCAATCTAATACCACATAATTGCTATTGTTTAAATTACATCTTATGTAGTTTTTAAGTCTACTAGTCCCTGAGTATACTGTTTCAATTTGTATCTTTGGTTAACAACATGTAGTTTAATATGTAATTTTACTGCATCCATATAAGCATTTTTGTGTGGTTTATAAATTCATTATTATAATTTTTGTGGTCGCTAATACTGCTGTAGCAACATGACAAAAAAAATATTAAAAAAATATTTATACGAATCGTAATGGGTATTCTGATATTAATGTTAATGGTGATGATAGAGGCAGTAATAACAAATAATAGCAGATGGTGGAATGAAAGTATTTAGTGCTCGTGGTAGTTATTTCTAATTATTAACAATTACCGAGATACATAAACATAATACTTACAGTTCCAAATTGCGAAAGACCTTCGCTTTCTTCTTCAGAGCCAACGCAGCAGCCTGCCCTGCCAATAGCATCATCAAAGTTAATGACTATATTACCGCATACAAAAAACATAATCCACTGTCTAAAATTACATCATGTTTATTATAACAAAGACAACATCGTCTTACACTAAACTAGATTTGAGAAATATATGTACTGAGTGTGAGCAATCTTAGGACCAGTGGGACAATTAATTCAATATAAAACAAACCCTGTTGAGCTGAAACATCGCCACTCACACAAGCCACACGTTTTGCCAAAACGTTCACAATGTGTCCACGAGTTACGTTATAGACATGGTTCTCGACTTTATGTTCCTGACTATCGCATTAACGGCATCCAGTTGCTGCACGTAAGGAAGTAAAACTATCAAAAACTCTTATGGGAACATTTACAAAGTGTTTCCTTCACACCACGGCTGAATACAGCTCATCCTACTGTACAGGAATTGATTTAAACTTAACAGTTACAACGGAGTAATTATTCAAATCGATATCCCGGCTGTAAGACCTTTGTGGTGGTCTAGTATGATTATCATGCTGATGGATGTTATAATCAGACCATTCGACCTCACCTATGGAAAGCGTTCAGTGAAACGATTTCAAAACGACTAAAAAAGTACTATGGTTATACTGATGCACACATTGTCAGTCGTTTCGAAACCGTTTCACTGAAGATGGCCACCAGAGGTGAGGCCGAAACGTCTGATTATAACGTACATCAGCGTGATAATCGTAGTACACCACGGCCTTACATTACAGCCCGGATATCGATTTGAATAACTATGACGCCAGCCGTGAAAGCCTAAGAAATTGAGTTGAACGCAGATTGGTTGAGCACTTGTATACATGTTATCATCATTTATCAATACTTCGATTAGACATTCATACATTTCTATAGAATTTAGCAGAATAAATATCTCTCTCACTCTGTCTCTCTGTCTCTCTCTCTCTCTCTCGCTCTAACTCTCTCTCTCACGAGCTTACACAATTAATATAGTGAGCACTAAAAACCTTATTTTGTAACTGCAAATTCCTTAATTAAAAGAGAAATACGAAAATTTCTAACAACCAAAACAGTTGAGGGCAAAATAACCTACACGGAGGCACAAGTAGCGGTGCGAAGAATTATAACGCAAAAGAAAAATGAAACATGGGATAAGAATTGCGCCCTACTGAATACTTATATAGGAGGCAGGCAATGCACTGAAATTTGGAGATTCCTAAAGTCGACAAGACGGAGAAAAAAGATTTAATATCGCCAATATCTCTACAAAAATGGGACGAATATTTTAGTAACCTCCTAAGAGAAAGCAGACCAGAATTTCAGAATAACACCGATTATGATTTTGACAACATTAAAACGACTTAGGTTAACCACGGAAGAGATAAAGAAAATATGTGGACAATCAATAGCATTGCTGAACAACATATTGTGGGGCCAAAAAATATCAATACGAAATATACATCATATATACAATACAATCGTGAAACCAATTACGTCATACGGGTGTGAAATATGACCAATAATACAAAGAACAGAAAAGTTGTTGGAAGTTACTGAAATGGATTATTGGCGATGGGCGGCAGTGAGGTTAAAACTGGAAAAACTAAGAAACGTCAGAATCCGGGAGATAATGGGAGTACAGTACTCTATTGTCGACGGCATAAAAACAAAACAGCTAAGATGGTTTGGGCATGTGCAAAGAATGCCGGATAATCGACTCCCCAAACAAATTTTGAGATGGACACTATACGGTCGTAAGCGAAGAGGAAGACCTAGGTTGAGCTGGAGAGAAGGCATCAACCGGGCAATGAGAGACCTGGAATTGGAAGAAGAACCTTGGTTAGATCGAGACCTATGGAGACAAAGGGATCGGAAGACGTAGAATAACGTTATGAACCGATTTATATATTGAAACAAAAACGACTCCTTGTTCGGGGTTTCTACGTCTTTTTTTGTTTAGTTTTAACGATATCTAACTGAACGTGTTGACTTCTTTTTAAGCCCTACTCGGTTAGCGTCGTTTGTAACGTCTCCCACGCTGATCGCGTCTATCTTGGTTACAACGTTTGTTATCTGTTTGTGTTATTTGTTTGGATTCCGATAATGTTATTTACTTACTAAAATCGAGAGTGTGTGATTATGAATTATATTAACCAAGTTATCTTAATTTCGTATTAAATCAGGGCAGTTGTTAGAAGATAGGTAGGAGAGAGAGTGAAAGAAAGCCAAAGAGAATTACTCTCTTTGTATACGATCTAGTATTTTAAAATTTTTCCGCTCGTTGCATCAGCTGTTTTCTATTTACGAACACATTTAAGGTTATGTTATTTTTGCAGTACTTAATAATTTTCTGATGACCGGACTGATTTCCTTACTCTTCTCGGCTATTCCTTATTTCCTGTAACAAACTACTATCTACCAGAAATAATACACATTTAATTACCTAAAAGCAAGGCATTCATTGAATTTATTTTTATTCACTGGATACTATTGTCTCCAAAACATAAATTGACAATTGATTATTATTTTGAAATCACAACATTATTTCGATCTTAGTTTTACATTACATATAACACACAACAACTGTTTTTGATTACAGTTTTTTAGAAAGAAAAGTTAATTAATTATATTTCCCAGGGTTATTTGAGGTTCTTTGAACTTTAAGAAAGTCAGAAATGCATATTTGTTTCTATCAAACTTTACATTAATAATATTTGTTTATTTTAAAATCTAGTTCATTAAGTTTGGTTTTAAACCGCCACAGCGCAGACTACGTATCTTCACAGAAACGAACACTAATAATGATGGCTGCCGGAACGTCCCTAGTGAATCCACATTTTTACTGTTTTTCGGTTAATTAAATAAATTTTATTATGTTCACCTTGTTTTCTTATGAATTGAAAGAGATGGTGCTGTTTCTAGTGTTCAATACTTATAGTTGATGTGTGATTTTGTTATTTATTAAAAGGAAGCGATCTCACCCAATGATTTTCAATTCCGATGTCCAAACCGAGATGTGGTTAGCTGGATTTTTTTGTTTTCCATCGATTTTCTGGTGTGAATTATTGTAGTTCAAAGGACGTCTCTGATGTAGTGTATGGTGCTGACTCGTTTCATTAATTTTGTAGTGGTTTGTTCCGAATGATCGTTATTAATTTTTTAAAATTTTATTGGACATTACAATTTTCATCATCTCACTTTTAATACAATTGAACAATCAATCCATTATTTCTTGTTGGTTAGTTACTCATAGTAACCAGGAAATTGATGGTTTTTTATTGGCTAACCTAGGTACCGTTTTAGTAAATAGGCTAGTATTAATTATTATTATTTCATTTCTTCTTTTAAAAAAGTACTCGTTTACAAATCTTAGTTATAATTAAATTTAATTTATATAAGGTTTTTCTTCCCTATTTATTTAAGCTTGGCTACCGGTATTTTATAATTTAATGATTTTTATTTTAGTTTATTTATGACTTATACTTCAGTTAATGTATTCTTACTCTACACTACTTTGTTTTCCACTCCATCTCTCTAATATAGTATTAATTGGCCATTATTAGTTTGATATAACCCTGGATTCCTTTAAACATAAACAAAAATAATTATAGTAAACAAAATATTAATTATAGTTATATTGCCATTGTTGCCTACACAACACAAAACTACAACAACTTGTCATTAATAGTATAGTCTATTACTATAATACTGCTTCTTGCATCTGCATCACAAATTTGTTTTTAACACTTCCACATAACATACTATGTTTCACTTTGCACACACCGCACTTTGGCATACACATTGTTTTCAATTGCTACAGTGTTTTATGGTACAAAGGTTCTTATAGTATGATACATAAATCCCCATTTCTGACTTTTTGAATGGGTAATTACTGATTTTATTCTTATGGTTATATGAATCCTTCTTTATTTATGAGCGGTATTGGGCATGGGTTGTGTAATGTTACATAAAATATAGCTTCATTCCTCTTCAACTATTTGTAACTCATATAAAATTAAGACAGTAAGATAAAATTGTTATAATATAAATTAACTAATAATGGTTTATCGACTACGGTCTTATTAATTTTGATAATTATTGCGTATTTGAATAAATATAACTTAATTAATATTGAAATTGATGCAAATCAAGAAACAATATCTCAACCAAGACGTGTTGTAATTGATTCAAACATTCAATACGAGTGTCGATCATGTATAAACGGGAGATTGTAAATTGGTACTAGATATTAAATTTTCGTTAATGTTGGCAACAGTGAACAGTGGGTAGTAGCGCCTAGATGTGAGCAGCGTTAACACGCTCGCTTCTAAAGTAGTTTGTTTAAGTGCAGTCACGATGAGTGAACAGAATCTGCATGTGACCATTGTGCAGCGCGCAAATATAAAAACTTTTGTATGGAAAGGTGTTAAACCAAATGAAAATCTGTGCAGATTACGTGCAAGATTCGTCACAAATACACTTTTAAATGTTCAGTTGTAAAAATGGCATACGTTTTTCTGCTGCGAAGGTATCTTAAAGTGACAAAGAGGTGCAAGATCTCGTGCCAAATTAGCTGTGACCATGTCCAAGAAATTTTTAAAAAGAAAGAAAAATTAAAAAACTGCCAGTCTTAATATATAATTCTGTAAGTAATAGGGAAAGCTATGTAGAAAACAGTTTTGTTGTTATTTTTAATTCTATAAATGAAATAAAATGTTTCTCAATATGCCTTGTTTATATTAATCTTGTAATCATATAAGCAAGGGCCAGTCAGGATTTTGTTGTAAGTAATTCTGTGAGAGGTTTTATTTTTGTTAAAAGAAGTATAAAATTTAAAGAAAACCCATATTATCAGCATCTTACTTTATTGTTGTCAAGAAGCTAAGTGTGGACAAATTAATAGATATCAAAGTTAATATTCATAAAACAATAAAGAGGACAACTTATATTATAATATACGAGTAATACAGTAACCGTGTTTTGCAGACGCTGAACGTGTTAAATATTTTGTACGAATTATTTAAATCTTCGACGATAGGGGCTATGGAGCGCTCCTAAACTGCCTTCCTAAAGAAAGGTTCGAGCTTAGATGTACGTATGTATAAAAGAACGGGCACGTTTGGAAAAGTTAATTGTTAATTTATTTTTTAAATAAAATACTAACAAAGGTTTTTGGTAAAAGAAAACTAAATAGAAATTGTTTCTGTTGCTGTAGAACAAACTTTACTCTACTATAAATATCGTAGCAAGGTTGGTTACACTGCCAACTTAATACATTTTTGAATTCTACCTATTCCCTACTTGTTAAGGAGATACAAATTCAAAAACTAGGCTAAAACGTTGAACCACTCTTAACCCATGAGACAACTAACCGTGTTTACACGAACAATATTATGCCACATTTTAAAACGTTCATACTCACGCAATTAATTTTCCAATTCTTTAATCCCATTTAATCCCGTTCCATTTACATATATACTGTACATGTGTTTATATACAACGCTTTTCATCCAAGTCTGTTGAGACATCCTTTTTTTCTTGGCCATCTGTCATTATTCATGCAGCACACACGCCCGTTCCAGCTACATCTTTTAGCATGAATTGTACCATTTATATATACCTACATATATTTAATGTTTCTCTTATTTCGTCACTTCTTATGCTACCCAGCAATTTATGTCTATAGTATGGAAGTATCCAGTCTACCTTCTCCAGTATTCTATTTCCACGACTCGTAATATTTTCCTCATTTCCGTTAAGATCCACACCTCGTCCCCTATGTTACAATGCTTTTCACTGTCTTATAAACTTTGTTTTTCGTTTCGAGCCTTAGTTGATTGCTCCATAAAGTGGAATGTAACTGTCTCGTCACTTGTCCTATGCGACTTTTTATTCCTCCTACACTTGTCCCGTCTTTTGTAATCATGTCACCAAGGTATCTATGTATGAATCTACTCCCTCCATAAATCCCGTTCAAACAATATATCGCCGCTGTATCTCTGTATGCATTCCGACTACAATATATTCAATCTTATTTGTATTTATTGTTAAGCCCTAATTTTTGGATTCTTCATCTAACAGCCTAAACATGTAACAACTCACCACCTCCACACCATCAGCTATAATCGCCCGTGAAATGCAAAGTAAAAGCTTTTCGTCATTGATAGTTAGCACCATGTTGAGACTGGTGCGTATCCAAACTCCTAAGCATGAATTCAAATATATCTTAAATAAAATGGGCACAATAGCACAACCTTGTCGGAATCCTTTGCTGACTGGACATTCATCAAATATTCTTGAGCATATCTTTATACTGGTAGTAATGTTTGTATATAGCGCATTCACGGCTTTAACGTAATCAATACTGACACCATTGTTTAATAACCCTGGCCACAGCTTATTCAGTAGAACACTTATTTTCCCTCTGTAGGTCTATAAATACTAAACGGGTTTTTACATTTCTAGCTACTCTTTTTCCAAGAAGATCCATTAATGTAAAGATCATTATATCATTGTTCATGCAAGATCGGCCTGCATGAAACCCGTTCTGTTCCTTCATATCCTCAAATTGGCTTTCAGTTCTTGCCTTGATAATTTATCCGTGTTACCTTGAAATTCAATTTATATCAACTAAATTTCTTCCAGCATATTATTTTAATTTTTTTTAGTTTTCTTCTTTTCTTTACCGGTCTGGTGTGGTTTACCCTCCCAAACACTCTCTCACTAAGCCGATGATACAACTTAATGTTTTGGCCCAGAAATTTTAGTATGTTAATAAACAGTATTTATTTTAGCGAATTTACAATAAAGAATATCATATAGTATATCTCGAATTTCGAAAAATTACAGAAAAATTGCTAACAAGTAGCAAATGGAACCACAAGGTATTGTGGAAACAGCCGTCTATGGTATAACTTTTTAAATACAGTTACATTAAAACGTACGAATCCCTAATTTAAAGATGGTGTAGTCTGATAATCATGAATTTGTAAAGTGTACAAAATTTAGATACTGTAAACGTTGGAAATGGCGGAGGACTAATTGCTGTATAGTTTAGAGCAGCCAATTTTTGTCTTCTTCGCCACGTCGTCATAGCTCGAGGAATTTTGTGGCAGATTATTTTTGCTTTCGGGGGACCAAACATCGGATAATAATGCACCATTGAAATACAAGTAAAGCAATCTAAAGTATTGGAAGTGTACCACACACACAGCTGGCTTCATTGTAACTAGTAGTCTGTTAGGGTGGATGGGGGTGGCCGGTAATCCTGGAAACAACGGAACCCATAAACGTTGCAATTTACCAGGTCGTATCGCAACCCTCTACTACTAGAATATAGACGAATATACAATACACACGCGGGCATTTGAAAACTAGTTGGTACACGTACGTTATTTGATAATACACAATGGCGCGCGCGCGCACACACACACACACGCGCGAATGTGTGTCTGTGCATCTAACTGTCATACGCGTATACGTTGAAATGAAGGTTTGCAGTTCAATTCACTATTTTCTATTATAAATATAAGTTAATTCAATATATTGCACTATGTTCTTCAAACAAATACAGAAATACAAAAACAATGTTTGATCAAACATCTTGAAACTATGAGGGTCGATCCCAGTATAAGTGAAACTTTATAAATTGGCACGAGTTACTTCAACGATCGTTAATCTCGGTAAAATAAGTAGCGAGTAGTACTGCGTAGAAACGCGTAGCGCTATGACTTTATCTTTAAAATCTTTTGTTTAATTGCTTTGACGATGTGTAAAGGAGGGCACGCATATGTCCATTGCCCCAAAGCGTAATTTTTAAGTTTTTACTACGCGATAGTGTTACACCAGCCGAAAATTTTGCGCAGATTTGAACATTTTTAATATCCAAGATCGTACTGCAGAGAACGAATAGAGATGGATTACTCCTGACAATGCGATGCCGAGTAGTCGGTTGCCTACGGAAGTTTGGTAATATAAGCCTACATTTGTATTACGACGTATAGGAAGACCTAGAAGGCTTTGATGAAGTGGATTAGTTTACTTTGGGACCAGAACAGACGAATCACCTATTCGCTTCTCAGAAGAAAGAAGAGAAAAAGAAGAAGAAGCCGATGAAGAAGAAGAAGAAGAAGAAGAAGAAGAAGATGATGATGATGATGACGATGATGATGATGATGATGATGATGATGATGATGATGATGATGATGATGATGATGATGATGATGATGATGATGATGATGATGATGTTGTAGAAGAAGCAGTGTAAAGTAATACGGAAAAAATGAATTGCCGATTCCGTAGTGAACAGATTATTAAGGCTAGAAAATAATAAGGAGAAGTCATGAAAATGATGTAGAAGATGGGGCAAAAGCATATTGTATGGTTATGTACAGAGTCGTCCACGGGAATCTGACGATTTTTAAAGCTCCATAGGTTGGCAACCCCGGGTGTGCAAGCGGGAATCGGACTGGCTGTGGCCTTGTATACCTGATTCCATTTCAGTTACAATGCAGCAGTGGACTGCTACACACAGTGCGTTTGTAGTGGAAACTTATTTTAAAATTGGTAATTCAGTTGTGATTACGCAATCATTATTCGGCCGTCCCTTTAAAGTTCCACGTCGTGGTTCTGTTCCTAGTCGTAATATAATAAAGTTGTGGATAAGCAATTTCCGAACTACTGCTTCTGTGACGAAAAACGTACCACCAGGCCAAGTGCACACCGTGAGAACCCCTTAAAACATAGACTGGATAAACTATGACAGTCACGTCTGCTCGATACACAGTGATGCTACAGGAATTCCTTTCTCCTAAACTGCGTCGCCATGGGATTGACTTGAGCGCTGTGTGGTTCCAGCACGATGAATCAACATTCCAGACTGTCAGAGCATTCGTGGGAGTAGTTCGAGAGATGATTCCAGGCTGCGTGACTTCCAGAGAATATGTCGCATGGCCGGCACGATTTCCAGATTTGTCAGTATGTGACTGTTTTCTCTGTGGATACTTCAAGGTTAGAGTGTTTTTAATAAATCTAACAACATTAACAAACTCAGGGAATCTAAACAGGAAGAAATCATAGCCATACCGAACAACATAGCGCAAGCAGCCATGTTAAATCTACGGTACAGACTGCAGTAGTGTATAGAAAACGATGGAGGACATTTGAGAGACCTTCTTTAAAAAATGAACTTACTCCAGCCAATGACATCACATTTTCTGTAATTACATAGCAAAACAAAAGTAAATAAAATATATTTTATATTACTTATTTTTATTATTATTCCTGCTGTACAATGTTAACAAATTTTCCGGAACCAAAGATTACAGAAGTGATTGAATTCTAATCTTACACTCATACTTGTCTATCCAAAGATCTTCTTCAATTTCTCTTTCCCTCAATATAGTTTGAATTTCTTCTATCCAAGTAATAGGTGGTCTTCCTCTTTTCCTTCTTCCTGATGGGGTCCATTCCATAACTCTCCTTGGCAATCTTTCCTGTGCCATTCTTTTCGTGTGTCCATACTATTGTAATTTTTTGTTGGATAAAATCAGCAATTAAATTTTTCACATTCATTCAGTCTTTAATGACTTCATTCCTCATTTTCGCGCGTCTGGATACTCTTGCCGAACGTCTCCAAAAGTCCATTTCTGCTGTCGTTAATTTTGTTCTTGTGTGTTTATTAGTAATCAAAACTTCTGAGCCGTAATTCGTCATACTTCTAGCAATGGTTTTAAATATTGTGGTTTTAGATGTATTTTACTTATTTCATTTTTTAAATCATTAGATTCCCGTCGACCTCTCTGTATTTCTATGTAGGATAGATGTGAGTATGGAAATATTCGAATAGTAATTCTAGCGTAGGATACAAAGAGGAACACCGAGTAAAGAGAAGAAAGAGTTTAAAATACCAAACGTTACAAGATTCTGTCTCATGATGGTTAGATAAATAGAAGAGACGAAAGTTGATTGTCATACAGCATCACCAGATTCTGTAGGAATCGATTGTCTATTAGTATAAGCTTTAGTAATTACAAATCTGTTTACTGTACTTTCATAGACTCAAAAACATTGATTACTGGTGAATCGTTTTGACCAGAATATTGATACTGGAAAATTTTAATCAGAATCGTTTTCCATCTTGGATGAATAAACACTGGATAATAATTCACCGCTGGACCAAAAGCAACGTAGAGTATCGGCTCTGCGTATCCCAGCTGACCCCAATTTAACTAGTAATAGGTTAGGTGGGCGGTTGGGGGTGGACGGTAATCCTGAAAACAACGGAACTAATAAATGTTTCAATTTACCACCACTACTACTGCAACCCTCCACTAGAATATACACGAATTTCGTTCAAACTCGGCCACAACAGTGTGTTTTTATCCACACACAGTCCTCACGCTCTCTCACATAACATGACAGTACCCATGGCAGGACAGAAACATGCATATAATGTATAAATAATAATAATACGTAAACAATTGAATTGTTAAAATTACCTTGTGTATCCAGGTTCCCTTCCTTGCAACTTCTTTTTTTAATATTGTAATAAAATAAATAAAAGATAAAGGTGTTGATGATAATCTATTGTGGAGTATGTTAGACTCCGATGTAAACAAGCCCCACTCTTTGGGCTAGCCAATTTGTAATAAAAAAGTAAATAAGTAAGTTGTAATGTAATATGTTTAATTGGTGTGTAATTGGTGTGGCTCTCGACGTCTTACTGGCCTGAAACACTTCCTTAAGTTTCCCAGCTGGTCGAGTCCCAATGGTAGCAAGACCGGTCGAGTAGCGTAAAGTTGATGAAGAAATATATATGTTCAGCTTCACCGAAAGTTTCAAAACAACAATTATTGTTTTGAAGGAAATTTAAAAACAAATTATGTTTATAAAAAAAAAAATAATTAAAAAAAATTTGTTAATTTTATTAATTAATTAATTATGATCAATTAATCATTGATTACATAGGGCTGTGAAGTTTTAAAAAGTGTAATGCTCTTCTAAAAATTTTTATTAAAGTTTTGGTATATTTTAAATAAACTATCACCACTCATAAGATTGTCTTCAAACCAATCGATACTTGTTTATCTTTTTATTTTTTAGGTTACCTTCACTTATAGGTGGTAAAGTCCTTGTAGATTATCAATTAGAATTATATTATTGATAATTAGTATTATTGAAGAAATAAAGAATTATTAAGTATTGAAAAGTATTAATGTTTTATTAATTAATGGCAATATTGACTCTTATCGATTAATATCGATTCTCAGGATATCGAAAAAATTACAAAGTATTATATAAAAATCGTACAGGGTTCTTTAAACAGCCAGTTATTATCAAAGTCAGAGAAATCGGGCTAATATTTAAAAGTATAACGTTACATCAAATGAATAATTATTACTAAACACAAACATTGAATAATAATTTGAAAATTAAAATAATTGTTTTCACCAAACAGCTGGTTGAACTAGGAGAAGGCACTGGGATCGTCAAAAGCAAATGGCGGCCATCAAGTTGATCAAAATGTTGCTCGTTCCTGCTGCGTTCCAAATAATGTATTTTCTGGCAGTATTTCTGTTCTTGTGTCTGCAAATCTCTTGTTAAATGTTGTGTAGTGACTGGTGTACTGTTTCTGAGTTGTATTTAGTATATCTGTGTAATTATAAGTCAAAACACTTTTCCCAATTCCGACACTAATTTGGTTAATGTGTTATACAGTTTTCTGGTGTTTTGTGGTGTTTTTCGGAGTAGAAATGTATTGTTTAGTGTTAATTAGTGTTTCTTGATTGTTTTTTGTCACAATGTATATGTTCTGGAAGGATTTTATAATTCACTCTCGACTTCACAGTAACGTACTGTTCGCCACTTAACTTTGCCGTTGTAAGATAGGTTAGATCGTCACAAAACTCTCGTTTATGTTAACCGTTCGAATACCAATAATCAACTAACTGTTTCCTTCAGTTTCAATTAAACTCTTAGCCAATATAATATTATTCTTAACATTGTTCAAATATTTTTCATATCCTGTGCACACTTTAATATTTCACTATATAAATACCTAAACTTGGGTTATTTATCAATTTTATTCACTAGATGTTATTTAAATTAATCTTTCAGTTCATTCAGCTTATTTTCAGATTAAATAATGCCGTTTTATAGTGTTTTCTGTCCAAAAAATAGTAATTTTACTTTCAGTTTGTTATACTCTGAAAAGTCAAAACATCAAAATTTACTTCCTGTCATTATATAAATTCAGCCATTTTATCAGTTATATTTAATATTAATAATCCTATATTGTATTAAAAGGTTCATATTCCCTTATTTTCTGGTAATTAATTGAATTAGTTGTATTCTGAAACATTATTCTGGAATATATGACTCCCATGTCCAAATTTCTGAGTTTAGTCATTTTCATTTTATTTATAATTCTGAATATAATTTATTAAAATCTTCCTAAATGGTATGTGCAATTATATGGCTTGATCTCAAGTTTATTTTGTCTAAACCCCTTTTGTTTACTTGCATTTAAATGAGCAATTTCTCTGTTTTGATGGAGTTTGGTTTCCATTCTTTTGGCCTATGATTTTTTAACAATTTTTCTTACAAAATATTTTACAAACAATATATGATGTGTGATACCCTCTCTGACTTTTACATATAGTATTATAAATTAAACATGTTTTCAAATTACACAAAAACAATTAGTATTGGTTACAATACAAATAATAGTTAAACAAAATAAACAATATTTTTTTAAATAAATGGTTGTCTTCAAGTCAGACATTTTGCAACAAAATCCTTATTTCTAACATGGAAATATGGTTTACAAAAAAGGTTTTTTACTAACTAACATCTTAATTACTCTCTACTATTTACAAGTAGTAACTATTTTTATAGTTCTGATGTTAGTTGTATCAGACCCAAACAAATGGCCTTATATCTAAAACATTTTTAAACATTCTTTTACTATATACATAAAAACCTTATATTTATATTCTTATTTCTAACTATTATTATAAGTAGGATTCTACAGTTTTTATACCGTCTTTTATACATTGTCTTTGGGGAATTGTACCCTGTCATTAATAAATAAATAGTATGAATTGTTCAAAAAGTATTATGAAATCTGTTTTTCTTTTTTCATGTAAAACAAAATGTTATTTTAAACAGATTCATGTCTTATGAACAACATATTGTCACAGTACACATTTTAAGTCATTGAAAAATGCATATTTCATTGCATTCAATGTTTGTGATTGCCAAGAATGAAACACAAGGTTCATTTTTTATAATACCCAAAACTATCACTGGTTCACTTTGCACTTATATATTATGTTAATGCTAAATGGTCGTATAGTCTTATTAACATAATAAATTGGTTAGCGTTTTTTCAATGGAGATTTGTTCCATGGGTACTATATTATTGTTTCATCTTAGTTCACAGGCAACTTTTACTTTATACACTTCTCTCTCTTAAATTTATATACATGTGGTTTTTATTTCGTTATACTTTTATTTTTAAATATTTATTTTGGGGATATAGGGATTTGGGTATCTTTTATAAGAGCATGACATCTTCTTCAGGATGCTGCCTTCTTCTTCTTTCATCAGTCTTCTTTTCTCGTGCCTTCTGGGACTGGTATCTTCTCCATCTTCTTCTTGATGCCATCAGGTTTCTTGGGATCTTCTCCATCTGCTTCTTTATTTCAGAAATACACAACCTGTATTGGTTGATCTTGGCTTATTTTAGGGTTTCTATTCTATTTATTCTCCCTCGTTGTGGGTTTGGTCATATTCAGTACTGCTTTGTTATTTACTTTTTTACCTTCCTGGGTTATACCTTGAAACCTTTGGTTATGAGACTGGTCTTGGATGACTCATCACTAGTAACTCCTTTATATTTGAACTTGTATTTTCTTTATAATAATGATTCCTTTCCACAGTTGCTATGAATTAATCTTTTTATATTAAACTTAATGCTTTCTTCCAAATTTAAATATTATAACTTTATTATTCTAATGATCAATTGCCATTCAATATTATGCTTATATCTGTCACGCTACAGATTGCTCTCCTCCAGAAGTAATTATTTCAGACATGTTTATGGATGAAATAATTTCTTATGATAATTTCATCATTTCTTATAATTCATTTTCTTCTCCATTTTTATATCGACTTTTTTATAATTAGAGTTTAATTAATTTTATATATATAATTATTTGTTTTACTACTGATGCTTTTCGGATAGTTAGTGTCTTCTGAGATATATTATTATTGTAATACATTTTCTTCCTTTATCAACTTCGTGTTGCATCCTTGGGATATTAATTCCCTAACATTCCCTATCACGTGGGCTGGGGCAGATCAGAGGGGCACTGTACGCTACTTCTCTGCTGGCCATACACCACTTCTATAAATTGAGTACAGAGGCATATCCATCCCTGCTCAAAAACATAATGCTGCTGGAATTATCTTCAGTCAGTCATCGAATAAATAAATAAAAAGTAGTCTCATTTTCGACTAATAAAAATATCTTTGGATTCTCCACTTCGTAGTCTCTCAGATTCTCTCACATTTTCTATCTTAATAAATCTTCATAATCATTATTATACTCATTACATATATATTTTTTTCAAAACTCTTTAACTTGTCTGATATATTTAATTTAATTATGGTTGAAAACCTTTCTTTTAATAATTCTGGTTACTGTTTACAGTGTAACTCTCTTTCTTCTCCATCTGAATTCTCTTTATATTTTCTTCTGGTTACTCATAGTATTAGTATGGTCTTTATAAATAGTCTTTCGTATTCAATATTTGAATGGTCTTAATATATTATATTTAATTTTTTAACATTGTATCTTTACATTAGATATACAGGTTGTTATATTGATCATTTTATTTAAACATTTTGGTTCTTTCCTTTCTCTTAGAAAGTTATTAATCCGCCTTCGCATTCATTAGCATTAATTCATTTATATTATATTTCATGTGGTATTTCTTCTCTTTGCATTTCATATAGGTCTTATTATTATCATTGGTTCAAAATCATCTTCTCCATATGTTTGGTATGAGTTGTTCTTCTTTGCTCTTAATTAACTGTTTTCATTATCGTTTCATAGGTAATTAGTCTCTTTGCTTCCAAATTTTTTCTTTTCTTGCATATTACACTCTTTTTTGTTATTCTTCTCTACTCCTTCAAATGCTATTGTGAATGTCTAGCATTTATTCTGGATTAACGTTTATTCTCTTTTCTGAATTAATCACTTTATTTTCTTCTCAATTCAATCATAATTGACACATAATTATTTTTTGGAACTTGGTTAGTTTTAATGTAAAATTCACACTATTCTTTTTATTTAATTGAAAAATATTTCTCATAAATCCTTGTAATATGTTGATCTTATCTTGTTTCAAAGTTCTGACGTTCTATCAACATTCAAATTCTGTTTAATTCATTTATTCCCAGAATTGTTTCATTCAGAATTGTTTATAGTACTGTGATTTTACTATTATTTCTGAATGTTTTGGTATTTCTCCAAATTCAAATTCTTCTTAATTATTTACCATAAAGTTTTCTCATAATTCAGTGGTAGTAAGCTGTGCTTACTTAATTTTAAATTTCTTTAAAATTAAGTTCAAAATTCTCTCTCTTTCTCTTTCTTCCATAAAGTTTTGTTCTAAATTATCAGGTTGTAGTAAGAAGTACTTACTAAATTTTAAATTTTTATAATTATATTTCAATTCAAAAGTCTTTCTTTTTCTTTCTTCCATAAAGTTTGTTCCAAAATTATAAGGTTGTAGTAAGATGTACTTACATATTTTAGAATTTTTTTTTTTTAATTATTAAATTAAAAAATTCTTCTTCTTTTAATTCTCCAGAATGTTCTTCTCAAAATATTAGGTTGTAAGATGTACTTACATTATTTTCGAATTTTTATAAATAAAAATTCTAAATTCCTTCTTCTTATAATTCTCCAAAATGTTCTTCTCAAAATATTAGGTTGTAAGATGTACTTACATTATTTTAGAATTTTTTTTATTTTTAATTATTAAATTAAAAAATTCTTCTTCTTTTAATTCTCCAGAATGTTCTTCTCAAAATATTAGGTTGTAAGATGTACTTACATTATTTTCGAATTTTTATAAATAAAAATTCTAAATTCCTTCTTCTTATAATTCTCCAAAATGTTCTTGTTCATCCCAGTCAACTCTTCTTTTGTGGATTGATTATCCTTCTTCAATTCTTCTAACTTTTCTCCCATCCTCTCTTCCATCTTCTTGCTGTTTTCTTCCATCTTCTTCGTCAGGGACTGATTGTCTTCCTTCAATCCTTCTAACTTCTTCCCCATCTCTTCTTCCATCTTCTTGTTTGTTGTTTCGATTTTATTTCCTAAATCTTCTTTTAAAGAATGGCTATCGCTTCCCATTTTCTTACTCAAGTCTTCCTTCAATTCCCTACTATTTTCGTCCATTTTCTTGTCCATTTTCTTACTCAAGTCTTCCGTCAATTCCCTACTATTTTTGTTAATTTTCTCTTCCATCCTTTGCAGGAACATTTCCAGGTATTTGTCCATTTTAATATCCTCCGTTGTCTTGGATTTTTCCATCTGCTTCTCCTGTAGATTGCCCTCCCCTGTCTGTGTGGGCATCTCAGATTGTTCTTCTGGTGGTTCAGGTTGTTTGGATGCCACCGGTGGCAACGACTCTTCCGCCTCTACTGGTGTCGCCTCTTTGTTGTCCATATCGATTTCGATTTATTTTTCGGCCTCCGCCGCCCGTTTCTTAGATGTTGCACGTCGTTGCATTTTCCCTTGAAATTCTCTGGCTTTGTAGCTGTTGCCTAGCTTCAACTAGTGATTGGGCAGAATGTATTGGCCTTCGAATCGCTAATTAAAGCCCCTAAAGTTGTGCTCCAATTTGTAATAATATAAAAAGATTGAGTCTGTATGTTCTTAAATTGATGTGTAATTGGTGTGGCTCTCGACGTCTTACTGGCCTGAAACACTTCCTTAAGTTTCCCAGCTGGTCGAGTCCCAATGGTAGCAAGACCGGTCGAGTAGCGTAAAGTTGATGAAGAAATATATATGTTCAGCTTCACCGAAAGTTTCAAAACAACAATTATTGATTTGAAGGAAATTTAAAAACAAATTATGTTTATAAAAAAAAAATAATAAAAAAAAAAAATTTTCAATTTTATTAATTAATTAATTATGATCAATTAATTAATATAGGGCTGTGAAGTTTTAAAAAGTGTAATGCTCTTCAAAAAATTTTTATTAAAGTTTTGGTATATTTTAAATAAACTATCACCACTCATAAGATTGTCTTCAAACCAATCGATACTTGTTTATCTTTTTATTTTTTAGGTTATCTTCACTTATAGGTGGTAAAGTCCTTGTAGATTATCAATTAGAATTATATTATTGATAATTAGTATTATTGAAGAAATAAAGAACTATTAAGTATTGAAAAGTATTAATGTTTTATTAATTAATGGCAATATTGACTCTTATCGATTAATATAGATTCTCAGGATATCGAAAAAATTACAAAGTATTATATAAAAATCGTACAGGGTTCTTTAAACAGCCAGTTATTATCAAAGTCAGAGAAATCGGGCTAATATTTAAAAGTATAACGTTACATCAAATGAATAATTATTACTAAACACAAACATTGAATAATAATTTGAAAATTAAAATAATTGTTTTCACCAAACAGCTGGTTGAACTAGGAGAAGGCACTGGGATCGTCAAAAGCAAATGGCGGCCATCAAGTTGATCAAAATGTTGCTCGTTCCTGCTGCGTTCCAAATAATGTATTTTCTGGCAGTATTTCTGTTCTTGTGTCTGCAAATCTCTTGTTAAATGTTGTGTAGTGACTGGTGTACTGTTTCTGAGTTGTATTTAGTATATCTGTGTAATTATAAGTCAAAACACTTTTCCCAATTCCGACACTAATTTGGTTAATGTGTTATACAGTTTTCTGGTGTTTTGTGGTGTTTTTCGGAGTAGAAATGTATTGTTTAGTGTTAATTAGTGTTTCTTGATTGTTTTTTGTCACAATGTATATGTTCTGGAAGGATTTTATAATTCACTCTCGACTTCACAGTAACGTACTGTTCGCCACTTAACTTTGCCGTTGTAAGATAGGTTAGATCGTCACAAAACTCTCGTTTGTGTTAACCGTTCGAATACCAATAATCAACTAACTGTTTCCTTCAGTTTCAATTAAACTCTTAGCCAATATAATATTATTCTTAACATTGTTCAAATATTTTTCATATCCTGTGCACACTTTAATATTTCACTATATAAATACCTACACTTGGGTTATTTATCAATTTTATTCACTAGATGTTATTTAAATTAATCTTTCAGTTCATTCAGCTTATTTTCAGATTAAATAATGCCGTTTTATAGTGTTTTCTGTCCAAAAAATAGTAATTTTACTTTCAGTTTGTTATACTCTGAAAAGTCAAAACATCAAAATTTACTTCCTGTCATTATATAAATTCAGCCATTTTATCAGTTATATTTAATATTAATAATCCTATATTGTATTAAAAGGTTCATATTCCCTTATTTTCTGGTAATTAATTGAATTAGTTGTATTCTGAAACATTATTCTGGAATATATGACTCCCATGTCCAAATTTCTGAGTTTAGTCATTTTCATTTTATTTATAATTCTGAATATAATTTATTAAAATCTTCCTAAATGGTATGTGCAATTATATGGCTTGATCTCAAGTTTATTTTGTCTAAACCCCTTTTGTTTACTTGCATTTAAATGAGCAATTTCTCTGTTTTGATGGAGTTTGGTTTCCATTCTTTTGGCCTATGATTTTTTAACAATTTTTCTTACAAAATATTTTACAAACAATATATGATGTGTGATACCCTCTCTGACTTTTACATATAGTATTATAAATTAAACATGTTTTCAAATTACACAAAAACAATTAGTATTGGTTACAATACAAATAATAGTTAAACAAAATAAACAATATTTTTTTAAATAAATGGTTGTCTTCAAGTCAGACATTTTGCAACAAAATCCTTATTTCTAACATGGAAATATGGTTTACAAAAAAGGTTTTTTACTAACTAACATCTTAATTACTCTCTACTATTTACAAGTAGTAACAATTTTTATAGTTCTGATGTTAGTTGTATCAGACCCAAACAAATGGCCTTATATCTAAAACATTTTTAAACATTCTTATACTATATACATAAAAACCTTATATTTATATTCTTATTTCTAACTATTATTATAAGTAGGATTCTACAGTTTTTATACCGTCTTTTATACACTGTCTTTGGGGAATTGTACCCTGTCATTAATAAATAAATAGTATGAATTGTTCAAAAAGTATTATGAAATCTGTTTTTCTTTTTTCATGTAAAACAAAATGTTATTTTAAACAGATTCATGTCTTATGAACAACATATTGTCACAGTACACATTTTAAGTCATTAAAAAATGCATATTTCATTGCATTCAATGTTTGTGATTGCCAAGAATGAAACACAAGGTTCATTTTTTATAATACCCAAAACTATCACTGGTTCACTTTGCACTTATATATTATGTTAATGCTAAATGGTCGTATAGTCTTATTAACATAATAAATTGGTTAGCGTTTTTTCAATGGAGATTTGTTCCATGGGTACTATATTATTGTTTCATCTTAGTTCACAGGCAACTTTTACTTTATACACTTCTCTCTCTTAAATTTATATACATGTGGTTTTTATTTCGTTATACTTTTATTTTTAAATATTTATTTTGGGGATATAGGGATTTGGGTGTCTTTTATAAGAGCATGACATCTTCTTCAGGATGCTGCCTTCTTCTTCTTTCATCAGTCTTCTTTTCTCGTGCCTTCTGGGACTGGTATCTTCTCCATCTTCTTCTTGATGCCATCAGGTTTCTTGGGATCTTCTCCATCTGCTTCTTTATTTCAGAAATACACAACCTGTATTGGTTGATCTTGGCTTATTTTAGGTTTTCTATTCTATTTATTCTCCCTCGTTGTGGGTTTTGTCATATTCTGTACTGCTTTGTTATTTACTTTTTTACCTTCCTGGGTTATACCTTGAAAACCTTTGGTTATGAGACTGGTCTTGGATGACTCATCACTAGTAACTCCTTTATATTTGAACTTGTATTTTCTTTATAATAATGATTCCTTTCCACAGTTGCTATGAATTAATCTTTTTATATTAAACTTAATGCTTTCTTCCAAATTTAAATATTATAAATTTATTATTCTAATGATCAATTGCCATTCAATATTATGCTTATATCTGTCACGCTACTATATTTACAACGATTTTCGAGAATTACAGTTCCAACTTCAGGTGATAAATTATTTTCACTAACACGCAGTACGTCAAATAATAAAAGTCGCACACATCCCGTTATTTAAGCGACTCACAACCCGCATTGTCTCAGCATATGCATCACTACTGATCTCGCAAGTGACTAACGATTCTACATCATACTGTGCCCGCACTTATCTATCATATTGTTATTGCACGCGTATAGCTGTATCATATAGCTCGTTGGATTTGAAAGAAAGTTTTCCATTCAGAAGCTGATCACTCGGGGTTTGGAGGCTCTGTAAATTTCAAACTCTTCCAGTGCGTCTATGAGTTTGCTCTTTTTTGCAGAAATGCAGTGGTTTAAAACTGTTTTGAAAACTGGAATAATCATGGTTATGATTCATGACATGTAAGGCAAAATCCGATTTAACTTTCTAATGTCATCCTTAGGCAGATGTTCCTTGTACCTGTAAAAGAATTTTCTCCCTGTCTGTCCAATATAATAACTGTTACACCTTCGCACCCTATTTTATACATCCCCGAAAGGCTTTCTACTGGTTTACTGGTGGGGAGAAGGGACCCTGGATACACAAGGTAATTTTAGCTATTTAATTGTACATGCAACTTGGAGATCACTACAACTATGTATTCGTAGACAATAACTGCAAACAATATACAATATACATATTAAGGTGTGTGTGTGTGTGTGTGTGAAAAAATAAAAAATTGTTTTGCGATTAAATACAAGTAACTATGGTGCCTTATAATTATAATTATTTAATCATATGGTGCCTTATTCGCTAATAATTATTTATCGAAAATTCCTGTTAATATTTCACTATAACACCGTCTGTTATATAGAAAAAGAAAAATCGTTATTGGCACTCCAGACATCACAATTTTCAACAAACAAACAACATATATATATTATATTTTGTGAGTTGTCTTTAAATACGTATTTCGTGGCAATATTATTAGTGACTCCGGTCGCAGTCCCGCGACTGGGTACATGTCAGCAAACTGAAGGAGAGTCGATGTCGGCGTTCACATTGACGTTGACATAATTGTCACCCTCATGTCACGCTTAAACCGTTTATCACTGGCCCAAGCTTCTTCAATGTGCCCCTTTTTTTTATAAACATGAAAAATAGTCGTTTGCAAGACATTTTCGTTTTCCAAGCGATTCTGCTGTTCTCAGAATATCATCATACATTTCATCCTGCTTAAAGACAAAATTTTAAACGATATTTGCCAATTTAGAAGTGACGCCGACGTAAGAAAACACCAAATACACTCAGACAAAAACGATTTAATAAAAAATAGAAGCCCTTTAAATACTAGTTTTTTGTTTTAAATTATGGGACGGTCAGGCCTCAGAATGGATTATACAGAGACAGGTAATGAAAATGAGTTTGAATGAAACTGAGAAAATTATTCAAATTATTATCCGAGCTATCCGGGTTGTAAGGCAGTGGATTACTATAATTTTCATGCTGATCGAAATAATAATCAAACATTTCGGCCTAATCTCTAGAGGTCATCTTCAGTGAACGGTTTCTGAAACGAGTGACAAGATGTGCGTCAGTGTGGCCACAGTACTGTAGTTTACTGACGCACATCTTGTTCGTTCACTGAAAGTGAGGCCGAAGCGTCTGTTATAAAAGTGGTCAGCATGAAAATTATAGTAATCCACGGCCTTACAGCCTGGATAATAATTTGAATAATTATAACGCCGAGCATGAAAGCCCAGGGGTACGGTTACACGACCGTTTCTTCCCGTCGTGCACGCGCGTGGAGTTTGGAAAACACGCAATGTGGTCACACTTGCATTTTTTTCTCGTACGTGCGCGGACGGAAGGGTAGTCACATAGGCGGTTTATAATTGGACGACAGCGTCGGGACGTCTCGGACGCGCATCCCTACAGCTCTGGCTATAAAGCTTAAATGTATATATAAAGGTTAAAATCCATTGGACAGAAACGTCCGTGTTTGGATTAAAGAAGACATTGATTATCAGTAGTAAATAAACCTTTATCAAGAAACATTTTTACATTACATAATTTTTTACAAAGATGTCAACAACACAAGGGAGACCCCAAAATTAAATACCATAGTAACAAGTAAATAAACCAATGCTATTATAAAAACGCACTAAAAACGCAGCAGGTTGCTTTTCGATTTGGGAGACCTTGAAACCCAGTAGAGTTGACGACCAGTGCGTTTTTTCACGTTCGTGGGACCAAATTTATTGACGCCTGTGTGTTAAGTACAATGCGTTTCCCAACCGTACTTCCGCGGCTAGAAAAAAAACGCTCGTCTAACTGTACTTTAGAAACAGATTGTAACTGAGAAATGTTTACTAGACTGTATTGAACCAATTTTACTATTGCACCAATCCAATATTACTCCGGCATTGAAGCCAACAATAATTTGAGGCTAAAATTTGAGGACATGCTTCTTAATAATTAACCCCAATATATAAGATAGGTGTTTTTCAGTCATTCATCCATCTTATCATTATGTGTGTAGGCGTGCTCGTACAGCGATACTCACCAGGGAGTGTGGCAGGTGTGAGTCAGCGTGAGGTATCTAGCGCCCAGAGAGTAGTACATGCGCAGTACTGCCAGCGAACTTGCGAGCGAGTGGCCGCCTTCCACGCCGATCAGGCTGGCGATGCGGCCCGACTTGTGCACCTCCTCAATGCCTGCAACACACGAACATGACTGCAATTACCGAGCACAAAACACACCACATACTAACGTAAAACATATTTTTGCCAGATACATCCGTCTCGGTAGTCAGATGGCAAAAGGGAATTAAAAAATATATGGTTACGACAATAATGGAACGTTCTTGAGACTGCCGTTCTACACGCTTCACGAGTGCCCAGAGTGCGGCGTTTATGTCAAGGTCATCCACTCACGTTCGACAGCAACTTGTAACTACGCAAAATTATGATGGTACGACGCCAAAAGAATGTAATATTATTCTGGATCACCTGAGGGATCTATCTAAGCAACAGCGACAGATTTAGAAGTTAGTTACCGTTGGGGATTTATTCAGTGCGGATCAAGTGGCTGTTGCTGACTAGTAGAAAGTGATTACTGTGTTATAATTAGTACGGATATCTTCACAGGTGACATTTTTACTGCGTGTGGTCAAGTTTAACATGAATTATAGTATAATAATACCTATTTTATTTTTATTTGTGATTCATTACGCTTGTAATTAGTGACTTCACTGGTGTCTGAATTTGTTTCCACCGTACAACACGACGATCCGTGAGACCGTCGTAACATATTGCTACGACGATCACACAAAAGTCGTGTTGTTCATTGGAAGCAGGACAACTGACACCAATAAAGTTGCTAATTACAAACAACTTTAATTAGTAACAACAGTTATCAACAAAGGCACTTTTATAACACAAATTAAATTCGTCCAACACAAAGGAATGAATATCACTTCTTTACGGTTTATTTTACTAATTCACAAAATAATCATTTTCCACTAAACCGCAACAATAACTTCGAACCACTGTCATAATATCATCAGTTCTAACTGAACTCCTTGAGACATAGACACTGATAAAAAAGAGAACCAAAACCACTATAAACGTCTGAAACAAATTTTATAAGACGCGTTTGTACCCCGATTAAAGAAGATGACAAATGGAGAATAAGAAATAACCAAAAAATAGATAAGATATTGAATCACGAGATCATCGTAACATTCACAAAGGCTCAACGAATACAATGGCTAAGTCATCTAGAACGGATAGATGATCAGCGTATGCCAAAGAAACTCGTTAGGTTACAGGTGTATAAAAGCAGAAAGATGGGTGGGCCTAGGATAAGATGATTTTATGATACGCTTTAAGATTTGAGAAGAATGGATGTGACGGGTTACGCTGAGGTGTAAACGGATAGAAGACGTAAGAGAAGATTGGTTTTGAAAATCAGGATCCACGTTGGGCTGAAGAAGAAGAAGAAGAAGAAGAAGAAGAAGAAGAAGAAGAAGAAGAAGAAAGAAGAAGAAGTGAACTCCTTATCCGGTCACTGGCGCTTACACATAACACACAGATTCGAGAATAATCTGTCACTTTCCGGATAAGCGCCTAATAGTGTAGTGACACAGCAGAATAGTCGAGTAAGGTCCGGAAGGTCAAGCCCGTTACTAATTATGACACGCACACTATACGTGCAAAATATCACGTACATCACGTAGTCATGTGATAAGGTTCAGTATTATCTTTTTCCTTAGCATGTAAATACTAAGACACTTCTTTGTACTCGAAAAGAAACACACTTATTGAAATTTTATAAGGACTATTGGTATATAAACCAAGGTACTGGTAGAAAGAAATTATGTCGAGATACAAAATTAAGGTTCTACCAAGTTATCGCAGTCCAGGGGTACTATCCAATAGGTGTGAATTATGGACAACAACCAAGAAACAAGACAGTGGAATACAGACATCAGAAATGGTATTGTTAAAAGGAGGTAGAAGTTGTTCTAAACTTGACCATATAAAGAATGAGGCCATAAGAGTAGAGTTACAAGTTTTTAACTTGATTGAAAAATTGAAAGGTTACAAACAACGGCAAAAAAGAACACTTTAAAATAATTTTAGATTCCACACTGGCCAAACAAGATTGGAAATACAAACCGTTAGGACAGAGGTGTGTGGTTAGACTCAGGAAGAGATGTTTGGACGATATTTGAAGTCGGAACAGGCACCACTTTCCTATGACGTGTTGTGAAGGTGATGATAAAACCGATTGTGTTCCATCCTTCACATACATGAGCAAAATATAGACAATAACGACAAAACAATTACAACAACATATTTGCAATAAAATAACTGCAAAGAGAAACGTAAGAAAAAAATATACATGAAACTTACCATATAAGAAATAAAACGAATATATATTTACCATAATTTTTGTATTAAATAAAAGGTAAGAAAAATTTGACGAACATCTTGATAGAATGTACAGGAGTAGTTCTCTCGTAGACTTAATAAATATATATTAGATGCAATTAGAATTATGTACGTGTGTAAATTATATTATGTATTAGACACATATGCAAGAAATGTGGGTAGACCGAGAAGAAGATGGGTTTGTAGTAGGTATGCGTATACAGTACCTGAAACTGAGAAGAAATAAATGAAAAATAAGAAAAGCAGGAGGAAAAAAAAAAGAAGAAAGAGAAGAAGAAGAAGAAGAAGAAGAAGAAGAAGAAGAAGAAGAAGAAGAAGAAGAAGAAGAAGAAGAAGAAGAAGAAGAAGAAGAAGAAGAAGCCTAACCTAACTAATTTTTAAAAATTCTAACACGAGCAAAAGGCTATACCAGTCTATAGTCCATGTGTGTGTACAAAATTGATTTTAAAGTTATGTCTGGTGAAGTCTGAATTTTAATTTTTTACTTCCATGTTCCGTAAGGAAATGGAAGTATGGTCATTGCGAAAATATCGTGTTTAAGATAAGAGCTGATGCTGATTGTACTACTCTCAGAACATGAAGAAAAATCATTTTCCGAAAAGCGTCTCTGTGTGTGTCTATGTGTCTGCGTGTAGACTTTTTTCTGTGGCGAACGATAACTGCCGCAAATTCAAACAGAATGAAATAATTTTTACACATTTCCCCGATTTGTAGAGGACTCAATGCCGACTGATTTTGGTGAAGATCGGGTAAAGGAAAGGCGTAGTTTACCTGCAACGTTTTACGTTTTAACAACTTAATTTTTATAAATAAATTATCCTGAAAAGAAGGTCATAATAATCGACTATAGAAAGGTAGATGAAATATCTATAAATAAAAATGGTATTTGCAGAGCGAGGGGGTAATTTTTTCTATTGATGTTATAAATTTATTCGACCCAAAATTTAAAAAATTTCAATAAAATATTAACAATTGATATCGTTCCATGCTATGTCACCACGGATACCTAAACAAAATAAGTTTTCGTTTTCAGAAATTCACAGATAAACGCTGGGCGGTATTAGCTTTCATTCGCGTTGTTTAAATAAAGGATAATGTCATCAAAATATTCTTTATTTTTAAAATATTAACAACTTGGTGCAATTCGTATTTTGATTATCTTTCTCAGCGTTTTTACCAAAATCATCCTGATACATGTAGTTTCGTTTTGAGTGTACATATAAAAAAAATCGGTATGGAGAACCATACATGACTTCCATATTCTAAGATTTATATTTAAAATCATTTTCGAAATGAAATATTACCATAGAAACTACTTCTTTCTACTTACTGCTTCAGCCTTAACCACAGTACTGTGGTCACTAACATATACCACCTCACGTTATCCCACTCGATTTTCACTGATGATGGAAGTCGATGGCATTGCCGAAACGTCTGGTTTTGTAGAAAACATTGGACTACGGCCAAATATCCCGGGAAGGAATTTTAACAAAAACTACTTCTTTGTTGCCGATAACGTTGTACACATATATATAAAAAATATGCATTAAATTAATGGCTTGTATAAGTTAATGATTGATCTCCATTAAGTAGTGCTCAAGTTTCCAAAGTTTTAATATTATGATGTCCGTAACTAAAACATCAGAGCAGGTTTAGTGTGTATGAGGGTACACCGTGGACAAAAATTTTCAACATTTCCTATTGAGCGTTGCTTAGAATAAAGCTGCGAATCTACAGTGTACGTTTCACAGAACAAACACGCGGAAAAGAAGGAGCGCTCCGAAGTCACTCATGGACCCTCAGCATCTTGCAGAGGGTTCATTCCCTAAAGACGAAAAGTCTGTCTATGAATCGTTCCTCTGTAAACACGTGCAGTTACACTGCCCAGCGATCCACAGGGAGCAAATCGCTATCCACGCTGGACACTTTTTCGGCTTGCATTTGTTATGTTGGTATGGGTTCGGCACTTTCCATTTAAAAACCGTGCAAATGTAAGAAAATAAACATGAATGAGGCCAGAAATAACGCGAATTGTGTGTGTGTGTCTTCTCTGCCTTTTCATTGCGGTAGTCATAATAATAAAATGGAAACGTAACTGAGAAAAAAATACATAAATGAAAAAATTATAATTTTATTGCCTGGCAACCAAATTATTTTATTTTTAACAATTACCATTGTTTGAAAAAGTTTAAATGAATTTTCAAGTACTTTACTCTTGTTAAAACGTAAAAGGTTGCAGGTAAACTACCCCTTTCCCTTAACCGATCTTCACCAAAATTAAAAGTCCTTGAACTCTCTACAATTCAGGGACATATGCAAAAAATCATTTCATTCTGTTTCAATTTGCGGCTGTTATCGTTCGTCATAGAAAATTACCCTTGATAAAAAACGTTGCAGGTAAACTACCCCTTCCCCTTAACCGATCTTTACCAAAAACAACAGGTCTTGAGCACTCTACAAATCAGGGCTGTATGCAAAACATTATTTGATTCTGTTTGAATTTTCGGCTGTTATCGTTTGTCATAGAAAATACCCTTGTTAAAAAAAGTTGCAGGTAAACTACCCCTTTCCCTTAACTGATCTTCACCAAAAACAATAGGTCTTGAGAACTCTGCAATTTAGGGCTGTATGCAAATAATCTTTTGATTCTGTTTGAATTTGCGGCTGTTATCGTTTGCCATAGAAAATACCCTTGTTAAAAAAAGTTGCAGGTAAACTACCCCTTCCCCTTAACCGATCTTCACCAAAAACAATAGGTCTTGAGAACTCTACAATTTAGAACTTTACAATTCAGGGCTGTATGCGAAACATTATTTAATTCTGTTTGAATTTGCGGCTGTTATCGTTTGCCAAAAAAAAAATTTCCCTTGATAAAAAAAACCGTTGCTGGTAAACTACACCTTTCCCTTAACCGATCTTCACCAAAAACAATAGGTCTTGAGAACTCTACAATTCAGGGCTGTATGCGAAACATTATTTAATTCTATTTGAATTTGCGGCTGTTATCGTTTGCCAAAAAAAAATTTCCCTTGATAAAAAAAAACCGTTGCAGGTAAACTACCCATTTCCCTCAACCGATCTTCACCAAAAACAATAGGTCGTGAGTACTCTACAAATCATGGCTGTGTGCAAAAAATTATTTGATTCTGTTTGAATTTGCGGCAGTTATCGTTTGCCATAGAAAAAAATCTACATAGACACACAGACACACAGACAGACACACACACAGACACACACACAGACACTTTTCGGAAAACGACTTTTTTCATGTTTTGAGTGTAGTACAATCAGAATCTGCAATAATCTCGAACACCATTTTTTTTTTTGCCATCACCATACTTCCATTTCCTTATGGAATATGGAAGTAATAATTTTATAATTACTGCAATTAGAACATGGAAGTCATGTATTGTTCTCCATTCCGTTTTTTCCTAGCCGTTCCGCGTTTGAATTGATTATCAGTCCTGGCAAGGGTTTTCTGTCGCAAGCTTTTGACATGCGAACCAACACGTGTAAGATCTTCGGAAACGTCTATAGCCTGATTACAGCTTAGTCACATGAAAAAATTAATTACTTAGCTAGTCATTAAATTAGGTACTCTTACCTTATTAGGTGTACGTTCTCTGACAGAGTTCTCCCCACACGAGTCCAATAAAACCAAGTACATACTAAAGTCAAATATAGGTAACATTTCATTTGTATTTACGTATATAATAAGCCAAGTATGTTAATTGTATTTAGTGGGAGAATTTATGGTAGAGAATTGATGGTAGTAACCACTTAGGAACAGAAGAAAATGAGGTCAATATACAGAGAAACTGTGATGTTTGTTGTACCCATTACGAAGCAAACGAAATTAAATTAGAGTTTCCAACAAAGCGGAGACAACAAAGCCGGTGGTAAGATTTTTCTCACTAATATGTTCCGTGTGTTAGTGGCCACTAGAGACACACGGAAGCCAGACAGAGAAGCGTGCTTTGTAAACTTTACAGCAGTAAGGCAGGTTATGAAATTAGAGAAAAATGAAGTTAGAGGTTTTAACGAAAGCTACACAATTACACGACAATCTCTCTGTTTATTAGTCTTTAATACTTCTGTTTTGTTTAGAGCATTCAGTTAGTTTTGAGGATTTGTAAAAAGGTTTGTTCTTTTTTATTTATGTTTTGTTATTTTCATCGTAAAAATAAACAGCGCATTTTATAAAGTAGTGTTAGCAGTCGAGTCGTTTATGGAGTAGAAAGTCATGTTTAATTTGTTATTTGACACATATTTCACTGTTCAGAGGATGTAAGACTTACTTTTTACATTTAATCAAGACTAAGGTTTAGCAAAGTAACTGTCATCACGATGTTATTCATTATTAATGATTCATCAAAAGGTTATTATAAAGCTGTCGTGCAAATTCGCTTTCTCTCTCCATCACTCTCTCTCTCTCTCTCTCTTTCTCGCTCTCTTTTGTACGCAATTTCTCTCTCTCCCCCTCTCTCTCCCCCTACCTATCTATCTAAATATCTACCTATCAATCTCTCTCGCGCGCGCGCGCAACACACACACACATTATTTACGTCGCGACCTGACTTCTTTTGACTATGCCCACACACAGTCTAAGAAACAGTGTACATTTGGTATCATACACCTAAAAAATAACACGTATAACTTATGAGTCATACGAAAATTTCTTTAAAATAAGGTCTAAAAATAATTTGGAAGAGTTTAAGTTTAATATTATATGTCTATTTTTTCCATCATGAAGACTTTTCCTTTTTTTGGGAATTACCTCGGAGAGATAAACTCTGATCTCACTGCTAAAACATTTTAACAAGCGTAATTCGATCGCAGTCTAGACCCGAGTGCATTTCATGTAAGAGTCAAATTTTCCGCATATGCTTTTTAGAAGAACACTATAGAGGAAATCGTATTTTGTTAATAATACACCTCAGCGACAGATACAATAGATATCGAATATAAAATATTAAATTTCGAACCCACTAACGATTTCATAGCGAACTTGAGAAGATCTACAGTCTACATTCTACTGGAAAGAACACGGTTGTCAGAGGTGTAAACTGCAGATCGCAGGTTATCGTGCTCCAGGTACGGAAATTCAGCTCACGTACCAAGGGACTTCAAATTACATTGCATTGTCAATAACATTCGTAACATTGCAAATTATATTTATATATTGAAGAGAACAATACAATGGGTAAAAGTCGTTTTCGTAACTCTCTTTGAATAGAGTTTATTGAATTTTTATATTATTTTGTCACTCTTATTAATAATTATTACTATCCTGTTAATACTCATATACCACGCAGAAATAAAAATTAAAAACAAATTTTCTGCGTCCACGACATTCTGTGTCCACGACTCACTCACGAAGGAGGACAGCACTCCGAAACAGCTGTCTGAGTGAAAAACAAAGTAAGTATAGTTTACAAGTGAAAGTTCTATTAAAACTATTAAAATTAAAAAAAAGTATATCAATGAGTATTTTTGTTTTTCGCAGTGCTCTAACATTGAGCTAAAGCTAAACATAAAGCTAAGCCTTAAAGTAATTCGATTTAACACAAAGGTGTGAATTATTAACACAGGTTATTTTTAACTGGTAGCCTATACATAGTTTGCATATATTTTGACATGATAATGTCTTTTGGCTGGCCATCATTTGAAAATTTCTGTAACGCTGAAACTGTAACATGTAATGCTGTATGACGTCATCATTGCGTGCGCTTCCACACTTTCGATTCCCCACAGTCTAGAAATTTGATATGTAAACGCATCAAGATAGAAATGATCGCTGCTGACATTGAATTTAAGCAAACGTTTTAGTGAGAATAAATTTGGTTTTACATGCTCTTTTGTCTGTACTGCGTCGTTTGAAACTTTCTGTAACATGTAACGCTGTATGACGTCATCACTGCGTGACGTCATCATTGCATGACGTCATTGGGATTGTTGTATTGTAAATAAAGGTTTGTTTTGATACGTCGCAATATGTAAATAAAAGTTTGTTTTGTGTTGTGGCGAAATACACTGCTGTTGATATATAGTAAACAAACGTGACGACTGACTAAAATAGCATTCGACAATGGATAGCAGCGACGAGAAGGCTCAGATCAAGAAACGACAAAATGCCGAGCGAGTAAGAAAGTGTCGGGAACGAAAGAAGCTCGAGAAGGAACAGCAACGAACGGCTGCTGTCGGCGGTGAAGCTTCGGTACCAGCGGCCCCATCGCAACAAAAACGAAAGGAAGATGACTTGATGCGCGAAGAATTGAACGAGTACTTAATAAGTACACCGTTCGCGTCGATGATGACTGAGCAGGAGAAAATCGATGCATTCTACAACATGAAACTGAAAGAGAAGCGAAGGGAAACCAACGAACGAGTAAAACGTTGTAGATTGAATAAGAGTATTGAGATGGCAACTAAACGCAACATTTGCGCAAAAGAAACAATCAGTCAGTTAGTAACCATAATAATGTTGCGTTTTGCTGGCGGCTGAAAGACATTATCATGCTCTTTAGCTTTTGCCACTAGGCAGACGGTACTTGAATTGTTTTCTCTTTAATTTTACTGACACGTAACATTAGACAGTTTGCAATACGTAAGCACTCTAATGTCAACCGTTCCAATTAAACAGTGTTTTCTCATAATGTTAAAAAAAACAATCATCACCATCATGTTCACAACACGACATAGGGAATGTGCTACCTGTTCCGGCTTCAAAAATCCTCCAGCCTGAGTCTACCCACACACCTGTGTCCTACAGATTTGTATTTCCAAACTTTTTGGCCAATCTGGAATCTGACATTCCTTCTAACTATTCTTTCCACTGTTGTTTGTAATCTTTTAATTTTCCATTGAAGTTAAAAACTTGTGACTCTTCTCGTATGGCCTCATTTCTTATACGGTCCAGTTTAGAACTCCTTTTAACTTCTCTTAAGAACGCCAATTCTTAAGCCTGTATTTATATTAAACAAAAATATTCACCAAAAATTGATATACTACATCAAATATTAAATAAATTTTTATTATCTGAATTCAATGTTTATTTTGTTGGTTGAAGTTTTGTCTGATGGGTAGTATTATGTTACTACAATGCTGTACTGTTACAGTGAAATTTTTAGAAAAGTCTTCATGTATTTAAGTTCAAACATATCGCATTAGAAGTTTAACAAACTTACTTACATTAATCCATGTATACGGTATTCATCTTTCTTTATTACATTTTCTTTTACTTTGTTTCATCCAAACTTTATGTACACAATTTCTTATAAGTCTCAATCAACCAATTTTATTTATTTCATTTTTATGCTGTTTTAATAGACTACAATCGAACGGTAGTTAGTGTCATACACAAGTGCTATAAGGTATTCCAATTCGTTACCCACTGTAGTAAATTCAATGTTTAATAAATAATAATTTGCCTAATTTTTCAAATTAGGAATATAATATACATGTAACTATTCACTGTGTGTATGTGAGTGTGTGTGCGCGCGCAACCCCCCCCCCCCCCACAGAAGGCTCTTGTGTCATCTACCAAACAGTACAGGAATTTTTAAAGTCTTTTTTTAGTATTTGTTCATGTGTATTGTATTTACAACATGTTCATGTGTAATCCTTACCACAACAACTACACTCGATGTAAGAGATTGGTTATTAAGGACTAGAAGCGCTTAGAATAGTTCAAAGTGCCGAAGACTAAATTATGATAATCGTTAGAAGTGGTTCAGCCAAAGTTACTCGACAACTTCGGTGATCAATATGCGCATACAAAGCATACAAAGTGGATAATCGCCAAACTATGGACTTAACGGGACTTGAGAGACAATCCTTTGTGCTCCCGTATTACACTGTGCATTTACATATTACGACAGAGTCTGGATAACAGCGCTATCAGAACTCGATTAGACTCGCCGAGTCATTCCACGGGCAGACGTTGATATCATCGTCATCACCATCACTACCATCAGCGGCACTTGTCTCGTTAGAGCTGAATGAACACCCACCGCCGTAGTTTTCTCTATTGGAAGTCTCGTATAGTTTTCAGTATTACTGTGCATAACCGGATTATTCCCTCGCCTTTCAAAGTCCCGTCTCCACGATCCCTTTTCTTATCTTCTCATCAAATGTAGCAACCGTCAATACCATTTACATAGCTAAGTTTGCTATGATCATTTCATAAAAATAACATATATTAATGTTTTTATGTACTATACTAATATACTAATTATAAATATATATAAATAAATAATTATTAATATTAATATTTCATAAATGATAAAGTCCTGACATATGGCACGGAATGGTTACAGCATCTGGACAGAATGGAGGATGGACGATTACCTAAGGCTGCGTTTCGATACAGACCCTTTGGTACAACAGATGTAGGAAAACCGAAAGTGGGGTGGTGAGATACTCTGTGAAGACGCAACAGAAAAACTGCCTACTCCGTGAGATGCAGAAGAATAAGAAGACTGATATTTTTATAGCCTCAGTCTTAATACGTTCAAGTTCAGAACACCTTTCACTCCTCTTAAGAGTGCCACTGCCGAGGCCTGTAATATGCTTTCTTGTTTCTTAGAACTTTTACAATTACAAGTTTATAACTTTAATTAAAAATTTTAAAGATTACAAAGAACGGTGGAAAGAACACTTAAAACAGATGTCAGATTCCAGACTGTCCAAACAAGTCTAAAAATACAAATCTACAGGATACAGGTAGATACTGGACCTATAGATCCAGGAGGAGATGGCTGGAAAATCTTTGAAAGCGGATCAGCGAACCTTGCCTATGCCGCGTTGTGAAGGCGATGATGATGATTATGAATATTTTTTATAAAGCTTTGTCTTTACGGTTTTCGGGTGTTTCTGTTTAGCTACCGTGGGAGTGAGAAAAATCAAACGACAGTTTACGATATTTGATGGGGTTGCCATCTCACTGTTTCAAAAAATTAGTTTTTTTTTTTGGTATTCATTCCACTAGATAAATAGGTTTAAGTCAACTTCCGGAGTACCATCTACCACTACAATTACGATAAGCTAAGATAGGCAAGGATGTGTAGCAGATGGGATGTTAGGTAGCCAGTTGTGCCAGTATTTTTGCTCGTACGGCGTAATGACCAGCAAAAGCTTTTAGAACTGACGTTTGGGATAACATGCGCAGAGCTGAGCTGGGACAACGTCCTCACGCTGAGCCTTACGGCTCGCCTGTTGAGGTTCAGTTCACTTTACCACAGGTATGGTTGCTTTCCAGCCTTCGCGCCCTCACGGGTACTGTTTTTATAACAACCAACGGAAAGGCGGCCTGACCCAGGATTGAGGAACGGATCTTAAGGTCCAAAGCCTCAAGAAGAATTAGAAGAAGGACAACAAGAACAAACAGGAAAAGCAGAAAAAGGGTATGTTTACAATATTATTATGTGTTAATTATCACTGAGTCGAATCTGCAAGGATTTCGCATTACTGATCTATTATATTGAAGACCAAGCTAATGGTTTTTCATGGAGGTGACCCCGTATATCAAAACTTGTTATAGATGGTACTATTCTAGAGCAGGTCAACAATTTTGAATATCTGGGCTGTAATGTGTCTTACATGACAATGGTATGGTGAAGAAGCTGAACAAGTTCAACCATAAGTGTGGGACCATCGGGAGAGCTCTAAAATCAACGAGTAAAGAAACACGAAAGTTTGAAGTTCTACAGGTGATGTCCCTCCTCTCACTTCTCTATGGGCCTTGGGATTGGAATATAGCGAAACCAAGGCCTGTCGTATGTAACGAGAGTTCCCAGGCGCGTGGAAGGATATATTTTTCAAGATCACAAACAAAATGTACATGTTCCGCAGGGATGGACTAATATGAGTATACTTGGTAAGATTGCTTAATATCGGCTAAAATTGTTGAAACATCTTAACCGAATCGATGATTGCATCCCCAAAAACTAGGAAACCAATGTAAAGAACGGAAAGGTTTTGGGCGTCTGAAGAAGCGTTGGAGCGATCAGCTCGAATTTATCTCCTTTGTTTAATTCTTGCTGAAGATGATGTTGCTGATTATGTGCTAAGAGGAAAATTTATGTATGAGAAGCAGAGTAGCCACAGATCGAGTCGTATAGCATACGTTGAAGGCAGTCTTGCCAATAGTACGGTTCAACAAGGAGTACTTACTAGTTATTACACAAATATTAAATTGATATACTCAACTCGTCGTCACAGGTTGAGTTGACCTGCTTAGTGCAAAGAACGTGCTTCGAATGCATCCCTAGTCTCTACAGTAAGACAATGTAATGAACTTAGTCGTGTAATAAAGGTTATCACTACTTCATAAAGAGTTCGTCAGTTGCTAAAATTATCTTGAATCGCTTAGAACCATAACACTGAATACTACGTGTTGACAGCCACTGCGCAATGTTAAAATTTGGCGACTTACTGTCTGGTGAAACGTTGGTAACTTGTGTGTGTGTGTGTGTGTGTGTGTGTGTGTGTGTGTGTGTGTGTGTGTGTGTGTGTGTGTGTGTGTGTGTGTGTGTGTGTGTGTGTGTGTGTGTGTGTGTGGAGGGAAGGCGTGTATCATAATTGCCGAAATACTTAATTTTCCCGTTTGTATGAAAAAGTAGAATAACAGATTTTAATACTGGGATACGTTAAAAAATAATAAAGTCAACACTTATACTTAAACTTAATTCTTAAAATATACTTAAAACGTACCTATAAAAATGTTTAATAATATACACAAATGATGATGTAAAAGGTAAAAAACCGACCTTCCCGATTACCATAAAAAATGTGTATTTCTAAAATTATCGAAAATGGGAATGTTAATTGTAGTTAACTTCCAATAATTTAAAAGGCTTACGTTCCAGTTGGATAAATATTAACCGAGTTAAAATTTTGGAAATGGGGCTACTTTCCTCCCCTTTTCACTTGTATTTTATGTTGATTTACTAAAAACGTACTAGTCGCATAAATAATTAATTTTCCGCAGTAAATAAAACTATTAATTTTATTCAAAATAAGATCAGTTTAGTCCTTCTGTGATTAAAAGCCAATAAATACTTTTATAAAATTCTTCTTAATAAGGAAAGTCATGTTCTGTATATTAGAACCTCATGTAGTCTCAATATATTAAGCTTAAAAGGCAGAAACGTCGTCTATCACTACTCAGTCTGGAAAGAAAGGCCATGGTGTGGTTATATTTGGTTGAAAAAAACACAAGTAAATTTAATTTTAAATAAAATTAAAAATTTATGTTTTGGTATTTTTTGTAATTTAAGGAGGTACCTAGTTAGTTTGACCTAGTTATCATCAATTATTTAATTTTAAATTCGCCTTATTAATAAAGTTTATTAAAATGCATTTTTAACACTTAAACCACTAATTCAAATGCTTTTTCCCAAAATTGTTTTTATCAATTATAGTGCATGATAAAGCATACCGTTTTTAAAACAATCCAGCAAATCCTCAGTTTCACCCGGCTGTCCCTAACATGTTATATCAATGTTACTCAAAATCCCAAATCATTCAGTTTAATACATTCAAATGAGTTGGTCACTTTGTAACCGATTATATTAAGTTTCTGAGATTTTATTAATTTTAAATTCATACAGTATGTCCTTAAATTTGCCCCTTTTAAAAACAACTTGAAACTGTTCTAGAAACTAGATTAATTATGATCAGAATTTACAATATATAGCACTAGGTTTTAATTAATATTTCCGATGTCGCCCATCGTTTTGTGTTGCCCATATCTATCTTTGAAATTTCTCCTAGTTTGTCATCTACATTAACTATTGGAATCAGGGCATTTCAAAATCTTTCTACTGGTTTCTTGAACTGACTGTTGTAAAATTACTGTTGTCAGTTTCTTCAAACAAAACTGTTATTAAAAATGTACATATTTTAATTGAAACTTAGTTTCTTGCACATTTTGTCAACTTGCTGAATTAAAGTAAATGTCTCCGACACGATGAGACTCAATGAAAATCAGGCCGTATCTTTTTAGTCTTATATTACACAAATATACGGCCAGTTTTTAATTTTCTCAAACTAGCTCCAGAAATCGGGTATCTAACGGTTAGAAAATATCCCCTTGAGTACGTTAATATCTTAGACAAATTCGTACAAGAGATACTCCATTGCAAAAGCGAGAGAGTTGAGTACTGCTCTACACAGTCTTAGTAAGCAATTAAATTAACAAACAAATAGATATTAGGATGAACGGATAAATAATTTAAAGTATAATTTTACGCTCAAGCAGTCGGTAAATAAATAAAAACATTTCCAAGAGAGGTGAGTTAATTGGCTTTGAGTGCTTTAGGTAGTTGTAGTGGCTCTCTTGACCACCATCTTTATTATCATGTTTACAATTTACTCGGCCGCAAAATGATATGATGAACCTCCAGAGGATAAATTTTCTCTTTTATAAAGTTTTCTTCCCAGCTAAAAGTTGCTTAGTTGTCAATATTGTTTTTATTTTAGTGTAGCAACATTCTCATTAAAATGAGTAGAGTGTAATAAGAAACATATTTCGTTACAACTTTTAAACGATCTCTGTGTTTACTTAATATCATGTTCTTCTATATGTAGTTATGAAAATCAATCGAACCAGAAAATATGTTTGTATGTCAATATTTACCTTGACTAAATTACACTGTGGTAATTTTGGAAGTTAAATTTACTTGTTCTTGTTTCTTTTACTACAATAATAATAGGCAATATTATTGTTTGCTAGAAAATGTCTTACAGGGTACTGGTGTTATTTGTAGGATAGTCTGTAAAAAAGTATTGTTTTTATAAATACAATAACCTTCACACAGCTAGTAATAAAAACCTTTTATGTGCTTAACAGCAAAAAATATTTATACATAACGCCAGAAGTTGTTAATCGAGAATAATATCGCCTATTGCCTCACCAATCCTAATCTACTAGAAGAGAAATAAAGTGTCCTTTCACGAGAATTGTCTAAGTGTAATGACTCTGTAGTTGTTTTGCATGAAGTGGAAAATTTGTTAGAGACCATACAACTGCTGAAACATAGAACAGTTTTTGGTAAACTCATAAACACTTTTAAATTCCTAACTATAACATAAGTTTATATATTTGTATATGAAGTAACAACACTGTCAAAGAAAATACTACGGCAAAAAACAATAAGTTTTGGAATACATTCATAAAAAGTTTTAACTTCTTAACTATATAGTATATAAATGGAACATAATTTTAGTAAGTCTTTGTTCAGTCCTCCTTTGCAAAAGAGCTTATTAATGTATTAATGTTAAGCGGAGTTGTTAAATTGCATTATAAATCAAGCCTTAAAAAAGTGGAACAAAATTTCGACAATTTAGTGTAATATTACTGGGATTAAACTATTTCCTGGCTTTTAGGTGGGAGTAAACGTTTTTTGACTGCTATGAAATCGTAGAGGGTAAACTCTATTATGAGCAACCAAAGACTAAATTGATTAAGAGGACAGAAAGTGTGTGAGCCTGTAGCAAATGCCGTATCTTGGTCCTTGGTGTGGCACATACATTTTTCCATTGCGTTCAACAGTAGACTAGTCCCATATGTAGACTTGGAGACTACCAAGGTAGTTTATACATCAATAGGGTAATTATAGTTCAAATTCTCTCTTATATCTGAAAAATGTAGGAAGAGTACAACCAGACTACCTTGATCCTCTTTATTGTTTTCAAGTCTGCTTATGATACAATATTTAGAAGTAACTCCTTACAATGATGGAAGCGTTGGGTATCCTGCATAAGTTGGTTAGGACTTACGGAGTCCACATGCAGAGTAACGATTGGTGGTTGCAAGTGTGTGGAACCGAGTATAGCTGTTGGTAATTTCTATAATGGCGTATGGATAAAAAAATGGGTAACATAAACAACACTCGCATAGACTATACGACGGTCCTGAAGAGAAGTATTGAATCGCGTGACGCGTAAGATGAAAGACAGGCCAAAAACAATTATATGGATTTACTATCCAATTAGAACAACTGCTACTTTTAGCATTAAGCAAGCATGATACAGCATGCGGATTATTTGGCTAGGAAAGAGTGGACAGACTATCCATTTCAGTTATCAGTTCAATAACCAAACAGCACAAATTCACATCGAACTGACGGGACTTCTATGAGGTGACCAAAGTGCTAGGACACTGAAAACAGTTCTCATAGGAAACATGGACGACAAAATGTCTAAACGCCTGCACAAGTAAAAGATGGAAGGACTTTCTTGCTGTAGACGCAAAGAAGAGATAAAGTTATTCAAGGACGGCAGTCCTTTTTCACTGATATAATGAAGTGTGTGGCAAAGATAGAGTAGACGAAGGCTAATTTCGGTTTGGAATGCCATGTGACAAGAAGGAGGATAACGACCAATGGGGAAATATTGGGATATTTGTACGATTGGAGATCTACATATGTAAAGAAATTTGATGAAACAGGAGATGCTGATGATGATGATGATGATGATGATGGCAACGATGCCATTACAATAGCAGGACTTTATATATTTCTATATATGGAAATATTAATTTGTATTATGTTCATATTAACTGTGAAACAGACATTGCTTATTTTCATCAAAACCAGTTTATAATAAAGTTGGTGTTTAAGAAGCTTCTACGCCCAACTTAGATTTTTAATCTTACTATTCAAAAATAATTGTATTTTTTTTCACGTTATTTGTTTTTTTTTTTTTGTTAAAAATAGCTACGTTCTTTGTTTTTTATGTTTCTCTTTTTCAAACATTGTGCAGACACATTAAACGTCATTTCTGAACCACGGCCTTTATTTTCTTTAAACAGTAAGTTAAAAACCAAAAATCCATTATTATCTAACCTCACAAATGAAAGCAACACGTATTTCTGCTTTGCATTAAGAAATAGACCGGCGGAGGCTCTGTACGTCGTGCACTCAGCATCGTGAGGCAAAATTGAGTAGCCGACTTGCTCAATGAAATGCCGACACGTGAAATATAAAAGAGCGTAAAATTATATAATTGAATGAAGATTCCTTTTCTGTTGTAGAATGTAAATAATAATAAGATTTTTAATTTTTGGTACACGTTAACGTTTGGTATTTAGATACGGTTACATAATTCTATATTACTCGACAAAGTGCAGTTTCGTATGAATAATGTTGGAAAAGACAAGCACCGTTTCAACGGAGCAAGCTGAAGAAACGTTGAGGTAAAATTAATTATCAGAGTTAAGCAATTCAGAACTTGGCTTTACGTCTCGAAAACCGTTAACCAGATGAAAAGGTAATTAAAACTTTATACAAGGTTAGAGTTTCTGGGTAGATTTGTTCCATAATTGACTGCCACTCTTAAGCGTAATTAGTAGACTGCCTTTATACGTGGAGAAAAGTAAGTTTAAGAACAACAGGTGTGTGTCTGAACGGAACGAATATTGTTAAATTAAACGTTGAGTATTGAGTATTTGGAAAATCATATGAAAAACATAAATTGATTAAATTATAATTATGTTTGAAAATCATTGGCTTATTTAACTTTCATACTACAATGTAAGTAATTAAAACAAATAACATTCTTGAAAATTCCTATTATAAATTAGGAAAGGTAATTTTAAGTTTAATAAAGTAAATAATCATGGAACAACTATGGCCAACAACTATGGAACTCTAAGCCGAGGGGACGGAGTGGTGTGGGACGTCCGAGAAAGCACTATGAGGATGACAAATATTTACCACCCAATATCATCAATTTACGTGAACAACGAACTATATGAATTAAGAAAGAAGAGACCATCATTGAGTATCGTATTGCTGGACTGTAATCGTCGTTCTGAAGTGCGTCAATGGAATTGTAAGTGAATTTGACTCTGATCCCAAACATGACACTTTTGTGTATCTCAGAGGCTGGTACTACAACTACATATGTTGGTGAACCGACACTTGATTGAGGAAATGCCGCAAGGAATACGGAATTCCTTAAATATTGTAACTCATCAGTGCAAAATTAAATGCAAATTCACAATACATACTAGACAAACATATGAATAAACAGAATTATCACTGTTCCATACCACTATAGAAAAAATATTCCGATTGGCGCTTTCAAGCTTCTCAGCTCATCGTTAGATCGGAAATAACAACAACAACAGAATAAAGCAAACTCTTCACTCCCCCACCCGCCCCACTCACCACACACACCTCCGCAAACAACCTATAAGTCAAATGTCCCTTCCCAACCTCCGAGCCCTGTCACCCCCGTCTGTACAGTTACCTGTGTTTCTCTAGCACACTCTATGTGTATGTGTGTGTGTGTGTGTGTACATTCTTTTCAAAACCTAACGTTGTAAAGCCTTTCTCATTCACAGTTTTGGGCGCGGTCACTCACCCTTATTTAAAAAACATCCATATATGCAATTTAATTCTTAATGTTACCTATCCGTCCTCTACCTTTTACTTCTTAATTATATTCTGAAATATTTCTTTGTTATCAAATTTAGTTTTAGTATTCATTAAAGTGTATAACTCTTTCTCTCTTTTTATCAGTATTTCTAACTCCTCTCTAAGCTTTCTTTCAATTGTGTTATTTACTATTTTTAAAATTCCATAGTCTTACAAAATTTCTTAATTAAACTTATGAACCACAACAGTAGTTTGAGAAAGTTCAATATCGGTAGAGTTAATCAGATAATCAGTTTTGTTAATAGACAACAAAAATAATTATGTCTTTCTTAAAAGGAGGTATGGTAGGCCGTCAAAAGATTTATATGTTGAATAAAAAATTATTCCTTGTAATTTGTTCTTGTAATATACTATTGCAATTATTTGTTTATAAAATTAGTATAATTATCAACAAAATGAATAATTACATTTTAAATACCAGCTGATAGCAAAAAAAAAAATAAGTGTATATTTCAACATTACGTAATATAAGCCCGATCCGAAGTCAGAATGAAAAGGTATATAGGCTTTCATGTATCATGTTATTGTCAAACCATCTGTATACTCGACACATAAACTTTCAGGTATCTAGTACACAGTGCAAATATAAGACGCCTACGTTACCGTCTGTATAATACCCCAGACATATCGAGGTCAGCAGAGCGGAAATGCACACTCTAGGGCTTTGCACCCTCCTTGTAAGACAAATTCCTGTTAGAACGAGGGGTTCTCTAAGCCGTGTCTTACCTTCCTCGCGCTAATTGATAGATTTCGTCCTGCGAAAGTTAAAGAAAACGTTCAAGGAAACAATGCCAATTCTGTCTCCACCAGTGAAAGGTCAACCTAAAGACGACACGAATTAAAGACGACACTAAAAACAGTTTACAAAATATTTAGCTTAAAATTTCGTTTAGAAAATTGTGTGTAGGCTGTTCAAGTATTTTTTTTAATATTTAATGTTTACCGGGGAGCAGTATGTAGTGAATTTTGTATCCGTACGGCCGGCGTTCCATACATTGAACATCACAAAAATAAGTCGTCATCATTTACACATTGTCCATTATATTTGGAACTTGTAACAAACTTTCCGGCGATCTTCGGCTGCTTCGCGTTTTACTGAGTTCTGATGTACTTTTCTCCAGTGATTGGCAAACTCTTCTTGTACATTCATCCTGTGTGCTCATTCCATCGCTGTCGACTCCTCTGAGTAATAGTATTCATGGAGGCTCAGTATTTTTAAGTATTTCCTTTTACTTTAGTTTTTAATCAATCCCGACAACAACGCCTTTTCACTCTTCGTATAAATTTTATTTCTTGAGTCTACATTGAACGAATGATCGAAGACTACCAAAACCAGCAAGTAGGTACAAGCCAGCTGAAAGAAAAAGCGTAGGGAGACCCAAGAAAAGATGGGCATAATCCTATTAAGCCGGAACAGGTCCAAGGCCTAATCCTTGTTGGGGAAGAAGAAGAAGAAGAAGAAGAAGAAGAAGAAGAAGAAGAAGAAGAATCTACATTCGACTTTCAGTCACCTACGTTGTTACCTACACGTTGCTTTCATATAGGCTTATTAGTAAAGGCACTGGAATACTCTTAAAATAAGTAAAGCACAGTCTTTTCCTGTATTCTGTTTTTTAATATGACCACAAATGAACGAAGGCTATTTTGTTTCTGCCCTAGATAATTAAAGAGGCTGACCTGTTCTAGCGTTCTGTTGTTAATAGCAATCTTATTTATAACAGCCTGTTACTCATATATGGGAGACAAAATTCCAACCTTTTGAGGCTTTGCGATGAGGCTGTTATTTTGCGTACTTTATATACTCGGTGAAGTTTGTAAATTCCCCTCTAAAGTCTGGTTTCCGGTCATCAGTATTTATCACGTCATGAGTACATTAAAAGACTTGTTCGGAACTACGTATCTCCCTTTTCTGAAATGTTAGTTCCACCTACGCGTCGCAACATTATTATATTTCAGGACGATAAGTTGGTAGCCTGTAAAAGTGTAGGTACTGTACGCACATTTTGGGACAAGTAATTAATATGTTTATTTTCAATGCATTTTTTCGTACACAAAATTTATATTGTATCTTATTAAGCTTCAAATAAATAAATAAACTTTTTATGGTTCTAATTTTAATTAAAAATAATATAGCTCTTAAAATACTTAGTAGATACAGACTTTTAGAGTTTTTAAAATAATAACTTGGTTAACTAACTTATCGAAATGATAAATTTGTAAATTCTTTACAAATTGTAACCTCCTTTACGAACAATTAGTAAAATAGTTTATGAATGAAAGCCATAATCTTTTTCTAAATTTTACATAAAGTAATATGAATTACATTTAGCTGTAGTCACTAATACCATCAAGGAATACAACGTTTTACAGTGTTTTAAAACATTTTAAAAGTTTTTAAAATTTTATTGAAATTAGGTTTAATAAAGTAATAATCCAAGTAGTTAATTTTTCTCTACCCCTCATGCAAGTAGTTTTGTTTATAGTAGATATCGACGTTCGGAAATTTTCAACTCGCTGTCTTCCAGACTCAGATGGAAAAAGGGAAGAAGGAAGAACAAAGCTGCATTGGCGAGATGATGTACAGTTGACAGAGGAAGAGGAGGACACCGCAATTGGATTGGTTGCATCCGACAAAGATCGTTGATTAGGGCCCGAATTCGTAGTGACGCCGATGGTGATAGTGATGATTACGATGAAGTGGTAGTTAACTGAGTAAGGTACATAAAGAATACAAGAGAAGTAAATTTATCATCGTCACTTCGTGGATAGGATTTCTCCTGTTCCGGCCTTATAACTCCTGCCACCTTGTGACTGGCCTGCCTATAGGCCTTCTTCCAACCGTCTTACACTCATAAGCCACCTTCGGAAAGCGCACATTGTCCATTCTTTCCAGACGTTGTTTACAACAATGTCTTCAATTCTGAGCGAGATCATTTGGACAAACTATATCAAGTTTTCGTCTAATACGCTCGTTTCTTACATGATCCAGTCGGGCACGATGGAGTCGTGGGAGCTTCCATTGGTAGCACCTTTGCTCTGGGTTGCCTAGGCACTGGTCTTTACAAGTCCCAGGGTTGGAGAAGGTGATGGCGTCCACTAGCTTTTCTCCAGCCAAGAGCGTACTGCGTGATGAAGTGCCACAACCTACAAGAGTTGATCCTGTTGATGCAAAACAGTACGGATCTAGACCGGAGGCCATTCCTAGTGGATCTAGACGGATCTAGACGGATATTCCTGGTGGCAGCAGTAGTTACCAGCAACACGTTAACGTGTAAGGGAAATGATGCTGGACGACCGGCTTCACTTTTGAATATTACAGATAGAAATCTAGAATCTAGATGTATTTAGTTGGCTGGAATAGTGCGACTGCGGGGTACGCAGTGCCCTGACGTAGGGACATGTGACTCAGTAGACGTGGTGAAGGCAACATATCTAGAAAGGATGTCCTGAACAACATCACTGCATGCTCAGAGGCAGAGAAGTGGCAGCCCATACTGAGCTATCCCTGCGGAACGCTCGTACCGTGGGCAGGGTGAAACATTTTTATTCTTGGTTAGCCTCAAGAGAATAGCCAGACTGGGAAAGTAACTTAAGAAATAAAAAGTATTAAAATTATCTTGCATATAAGCGTGAACAGTTTCTATTTATAATGTATTTATAGCTTTAGTTAATATTTTTTATTCTTAATATTTATTTCTGTTTTAAAAATTTATTAATATAATGGATCAAACTGGTACAATGAAATAATTATAAAGTACATGAACAGTCGGTTATATTTTAAATTGCATATTCGTCTAACCTGGTACTTTATTTATTTCACAATTTCCCATCCTGTTTGGGTATTGGTTACTGCTGTCACAATCTCTTACCTGCACAGTTTACAATAACGTGTGTGATGTTCTATTTTACCTTCTATCTCCGGCTACGTATGCAACACGTCTTGCCATCACATCTATAGACATGTATTGGCTAACAAATCAACAAGAGCATATACGTCAAGTTTTATTAGACGGAAGGGAATTCCAGGCGAACAGTATTTGCATAAAAATTGTGAGAAAATCACGGTTATTATTTATGGGTACGAGATAGAGTGCGAGCAGTTATCAACACTGCTTTCCGCAGACCCACTCATACAAAATCATAAATAACATTAGTCCCGGGAGTGCAGTAAAACAGGTCCATACGATTGTCTGTTGGGAGCCGTATCAGTCGGCAAATGGCTGCTAACAACCGGAAATACTATTAATCGTGACCCGTATTACTGCCCCGTGCGCATATCAGTGCCTGCTCACGCACGCTCGTTCAGACGAGTTGTGTGTAACTTTCCGAAACGTTTTGTGCCATCAAGGATACGTGGTTATAATAAACTTGACGAAGCCCAGCAAAATATTTTAGATTTACGTGTGTTTCGATGGGAACACGTCGCTTCATTCTGTATTGAGAACTGCAATAGTTAATGTGTGTAAAAAGCACCTATGCTGTCACATTTAATACACTTTTAAAATAATCATATATTAAATTACAACTTTAACTTTTATAAATTACATATATATGTTTTCCGTCTTTATTCCGGCACTGATTCGTTTAATACGAATGTTTGAAAACAAACGACAAAGGCCACTCTTTTAATTAGCATTGGTAGCAAAAAAAAAATGCGTATAAAATCTCCAAAGAATATACCAAAACTATGTCTTCTAACAACAAGTACCTAATAAGAGATTTCATTGTTTTAGATAAAATCAGTTAAGAGTACGTGAGACACTTTTTGTTAAACGATTAATAATTTCAGATACATGTGACGGTTATACAACACTTCACCCCACATTTGCAAACAGTTTATTATAGTTGTAAATAAGTTGAAAATGAGCGTGTGTTGAAGAAAATAGATGAATAGTACAAGGAGTAAAATCGCCATACCAACATCCGGAAAAAATAAATTGTGATTTAAATTGGCGAGAATATATTTACATGTTAACGGGAAAATTATACGAAACAAGGGACAATAAAATTATCGTGGAGTGAAGACTACGAAAAACAGGGGAAGACAGGCAACACAGATCGTGGTAGGGTTAGACAGCAATTGGTCAACAGAATGAGCTATTTATAATCAAAATAAAGTGAAAATACGTTTTACAAAGTAATTTATAAAAGTATAAAGCACTAGAACATAAATGCTGATGTGTGTGAGTTTAGTAACAGAAAATAAATTAAAACTCCACGTTGTAGAGGTGGACAATTAGAGAACCTGCTGTATAATTACAAGACAGGATAGGGTAAAGAGTACAGGGGCTTCAAAGGCAATATGAATTCAGACGTCCGTATTGGAACCAAACGTATACGCAGATTCAGATGGTATGACCGTGACACCAGATAAAAATGGTGTATATGGTGTTCACAGGACTACTTCCAAATAGAAAGGAGATGTAGACCAGAAGTAGCATGGAAGAAAACAGAGGAAGTTATGCAGGACAGATATCTCAAGATTACGATTGTCTGGTTAAACGAAGGTGGAAGCTGGAACAAGAGACCCAGTGACAATCGTGAAGTAAATCACAATAATATTGTAATATTTATAATTGTATTATTATAATTGTAATATTGGTAAATTTATTTATAATTATATTAATAAATTTAGTAACATTATGATGTAATACACACAAATCTCAAAAATAAGAAACAAACGATAACCTTCTATCGTTTCTTAACGATGATTTTCGTAGCTGTTTATACTTTTATATTCTTGTACAAACATAAAAGTATTTCTATTTCAGCACTGACTTGCACCAGTGGAACACGGATAATTTCAGAGTGCGGGTCTTTTGACGTTTCAACACATTCAGAGTGTCAAAACATTACGTGTAAAAATATGAGGATGGAAGCGCGGCAGTTTGTATGAAGCGACGAGTATACGAGGTTAAACCAATTACCAATCATGAGTAATAAACGGACTTCTAAGAATGTAATACTAAATTGGAATATTCTAGCTGTGCGTGGATTGTGTAATAGAACACACTTTTACTTAGCTTAACATTAAAAAAGGAAGTACTGAAATAAGACTCTTATCAAATATATAAATCGGTACCCTCTGTGGGAAACAAAGAAGTGAAGATAATAAAGGGTAAACTTGTAATGAAAGGAGTCCATGCAAAAATTTAATATTTTAGAAAAGATTATACCACTACTTGCAGTAAATGGTAGAGTATACGTTGCCTAAAACTATTATAATGAATTTATCAAAATGAGTTTAGCAACCCAATCATTGCAAAGTTCAATAATAATAAGAAAAAGCCAATTGAATGTTATATACTGCTAGTTGATTTAGTAATTCAACTGAGAAATGCTCATTGTAGCTGTTATTATGATATACTTGTGTAATATGTTGTTTAATAATATGAAAGAAAAAAGTCCACATAAGATGAAACTTACAAGTAGACACCCACATTGATTGAAAATACATTTGAGACACAAAATAAACTGAAATAAAAGAGTGTGAATCTGTACAATCCAAAATGACGGGTACTATGTAGCAAAGATACGGGTCGCATACAAATTTAAGAGATGTAATTCTTCAGTCGCCGAGAATGTGTACTAGAAACAAGAGAATTAGCAACGAACTCCTTACTCATGTTTACTCGCAAAAGTAAAAATAAAATAAGAATACAGTAGAATAGAGCAAATATAAAGGTAGTAGGAAAGGACCCAAAATTTTAAAATACGAACAAATGTGAAAGTTGTCGTGAGAAAACCCCGAAAAAATGGTGGCTTGCAAGTAGAGACTATGGTAGGTGATATTGCCTAATCCTAAAATTACGACAGTAACGAGACGTCGAAAATGACAGTAGTAAGATCATCATGAGTAAATTAGTTTTTTAAAACTGCAAAACGAAGGCAAAGTCTCTAAGTAGAGTGCCAACAATGACGCCCATTGTTGGTCCTGTGACGTCACTGGCTGTTGTGGTAGGTCAGGATCGTGACGTCATCACCACCACCGCTTTCATCTGAATATTGTCACACTTGACGTCTCGATCCCTATTACGTAGGGTCGTCTTCAAAAGCTGTGAATGGCGGTTGACAGATGCTGTTAGGTCTGGGTCTGGCTCGCAGTTGGGAAGTTAGGTCTTCTAACGTCTTCTAACAGAATATGGCGGTGAAGTTCTTTTAACGTTTCAGATGTTCCACAGGTTCCAAACATATCACGATGTAAAAATATCATGACAATCAGTACATGACTATGAGTATATCTGAGCTTACAGCGATTACTAATCACAAGTGATGAGCAGAGTTGTAAGAAGATATTCAACTGGAATACTCTGGCTGTCCATGAATTCTATAATAGGGAAAACTTTACCTCTCTATAAACTTAACGGGGAGAAATAACTTGTTACATAGCAATCTTCCGAGCGTTTCTTGTATGAAAGTGGGTCGTGGTGGGTACAAGAGGCACAAGGGAGAAGATTCCTAGTCTTTAAAGTATAGTGCATAAAAACTATAAAGACAGATTGGAGAGAAAACGTTACAGTCAAGAGATGATGAGTTCTTTTTAAAGATTTTAAAGCAATAAAAGCATCATACAGCGCTTGCAAAGAAGAAAAGCTGAAACAGTGCTAATTGGCCACATCCAATATAGCACTAATAATTTTTGAAAAGAGGAAGAAATACGAATTGAACTAAATGAAGAGGTGAAAATTACAAATCAAACGCTCGTTTCGAATGAATAGCCCAAATAGTTAAGGTAGAATTTTTTACTCACATTGTCCACGAGAGAGACTGGTTAAATATTACCGGCTACAGCAACTTGTTAACTTAGAGAGACAAAGAGAACGAGAGAGAGAGAGAGAGAGAGAGAGAGAGAGAGAGAGAGAGAGAGAGAGAGAGAGAGAGAGAGAGAGAGAGAGAGAGAGAGAGAGAGAGAGAGAGACAGACAGACAGACAGAGACAGACAGACACACAGACCGGTAGACAGGCAGACAGGCAAACAGACAGGCAAACAGACAGACAGACAGACAGACAGATAAACAGACAAATAATGCTTTAAGCTGATTAAAATGTCTATTCCTACATACACATTGTCAGCAAGTTTTCTTTAAAGTTGTCATTTTTTCGCAGTACACGTTACCAAAGTAAAGTCTGTGTCTTACGGGTTAATAGTCTTCGTACTTGTCATTTTTAATTTCTTGTCCTTCATGTCTAGTCATTTTTAATCTTTACCGTTTGTGAACATGTGTGATTGTGTTTTTCAGGATTTATAAGCTAATAGTTCAGCTGTTCTACTATACACGTTTATTTAATTTTATAATAAATTATACAATAAGTAAGTTTTATGAAAAAAACAGTAGGCGTGTAGAAGAAGCTTCACTTAAATTTCTTTTAAAAAATATAAAAACTAGTTACCTCTAATTGACAGACTAAATTATGTTGAAATTTAAATCCAATAAATAAGACATCTTAGTAGCCAAACTTTAAAATAAGGCTTAAAAAGCCTTCTCTCTCAAAGCCAAAGCATTCTAAATTACACATACGAGAATTTTGTTTAGAAATCTTAAGTCAAGTTATATTCCTTTAGTCAGAAGGTGTACGAAAGTGGCAACTTTTCGTTTTGAATATTCATGATTTTCTAAACAGAAATGTGGATGTATTTTTGTTCCAAAGTTAAAGCTTTTCAAACGTAACGTATATTTCAGACGTGTCTGTCTTCAATGAAAAGAGTGAAACTGCTAAAGAAGAATTTTAATGTGCCTCTTCTCTTACAATGCGGATTGGCATTATAATTACACAGTTGTCTCTGTTTCCTTTCGAAGGTTACAAAGATATCATACAACGAGTCACGTATGCTTAACATATATTAAGAATAACAGGTTTTCAGTTGAAAATTGTAACTCTTGATTTTAAATTTAAAACATTCCATACGCAATTTATTCGAAGGGTTGAAACGTTATATAATTTTTGATATATGTTACCTTGTTCAGGATTTTAATTTACAAAGGTAGTAAAAAGTAAAAATGACTTTGAACAGTCTTTAGCACACATCATCTAAACACAATAGCTTCCTAAAATTTTATAGTTTGATTTTATAGAATAATAGTACATTTTCTGACTACACGTCAACATTTTGCAATTCGAATATCTTTTAGATTTTTCTTTGTATTGTCACTTTCCCCTCCTCCTATCATCAATGGCGCTACAACCCTGGGCAGGTCCTGGTTTGCTGAAGAAGACCTCGCCGACGGGCTCCAATGCAACCATCCTCCAATTGCGGATTTCTGCCCTTCCTGTATCCCGCTGCACCCCACCTTGCCACTTCACCTTTGGTCATCCCATTTTCCTTTTCCCCTCTGCGTCATAGAAGAAGAGGCGCTTTACGCAGTCCTGGTCTACCATCCTGACAACATGACCTGCCCATCTAAGCCATCCTATGTTTACCTTTCTTCTTAAGGTCATGTCGTGTTAGGCAGGTTCAATGACTCTTCATTAGTTCTTCTTCTCCAATCACAGGCTTATGTATATTCGTCTCAGTATAGATATTCGTCTCAAATGCTCTCAAAGCATTCTCAGAGCTTCTGCTTAGAACCAATGCCCCCAATGTATACAATAGCACTTGGACAACCAGTGTTTTGTACAGGAGGTTTTTTGTTGTCCTTGACAGTAATTTGCACTCATATTCCCTTTGTAAATTCAATTGAGCACTGCTAGCGAGAGCAAGCATTCTTTGGATTCCAGTCTCCATAACACTTTTATTGGTCACAAATGAAATCGAGGTAACGAAATTATTTCACTATCTCAAATCTATAGTTCCCAAATATGATGTACTGGCCATCCTTCTACATTGCGATCCCGATACAATCATGTACATACTCTGTATTAACTTCATTTATCTTTAGGCCCAGGCATTTTACTACTGCTTTCAAATTAAAAAATACCTCGTGACTCAAACACATGACCGTCTCAGAATAGCAATATCATCTGCGTATGCTAGTAACTAGCTCCAGTTAATTATAAGTATTCCACGTTTGTCAGTATTTCCTCTCCTAATTACCATTTCTAGGGCTCCATCGAATAATTAGAATAATTAGGAGTTTAGAGAGTCTGCCTGCCTAAGACCGTTTTTGATTGAGGTTTTCGTACAAACACGTGTGATCATCTTTATTCCCGTGTATATTCGAGACAGTATATTATAAAATACAATATATTAATATTTATTCTATTTTAACTTGTTTAATTGATATTTTGATATTGGAAATATATGGTACAATTTATTGTCTGCGTTGTTCTGAGAGAAGCCTTTCAAATTCTTCTCTATATTTTAGGGCCAAGCTTGGTCACAACAAAATTACTTCCTTTATACATTAGCAGTTTCTAGATCAAGATTTATGATGATAGTGAAAAGTTTAGATATAAATTACAAATTAACTTGTTAAAACAAAACTAAACATTGTTTAATACAACGTTTATTTATATTTATGTTATATTGATCAGTATTTAGTTTTCAAAGTAATTTCTTGTTGAGCAATAACAGCAATTTCTTTAATGGCAAGACGCAATTAGATATAAAATTACAATGCGCATCAATATGCAATGGCGAACATTATATTATTTTTAAACTCACAATAAACAGTAAGAAATAATTTGTTTCAAATCACACGTGACCTTCAAAGTACGTAAGTCTCACTGCTGGCCTCAAGTAACAATTAATGGCCAACCAGTACTCCAAACTGAATGCGTTGAGAGCTTGGGATGAACTAGGATATGTTACTGGTTTGGAAGGAACACATAATTTCCAAGAAGACTAAACTTCACCTCAAGGTGAGAAAATCACGGTTAACTCTCGTTAACAAACTTTTAATATACAAAACAGTTCTTAAATATGTATGGACGTATGGTATTCAACCTGGGGCATTGCTAGTGCAAGAAATATAGAGATTATACAGCGCTTTCAGTCCAAATAAGTTTAAAAATGTTTCTCTGCTCTAGTTTGCTCGATATGATAGACTCGAACATGGCCTACTTGTAAAGAGAATAAGAGGCGCTGACGCTCGGACCGTGTAAAATTTACCTGAGATGAAGAAGCAACTACAATTAGCCCTGGATTAATTATGATTAAATGATATGCAATCAAATTAAACGAAATCATAATTGCAAACAGACAGTGTGTCTTCTGCCTGCATTATTGTTACAAATGATTTGAAAATGATTCCAATGTTAAAAAAACTACCTGAATTTCAGAAAATCGGTGATAAATTTGTTGATGAACTACAAGAAGGGTATACATGGGTATACATTTATTAAATGGAATCTGCAAAGGGTCTGGATTGTAGATATCCACTATTAAAAACCAAGGTGATGGCTTTGTGTGGAACTGATCCTGTACGGGCAAAAATTATTATAGATGGTAATGTTCTGGAACAAGCTAGCAGTTTTGAATACTTGGGCTCCAGTGTGTCTTATAATGCAAGCAACGACGTGCATAAGTATGCATAGTTGCATAAGTTCAACCTTATGTGCGGGACCATCAGGCGCATAACCCTTAAGTCAGCAAGTAAAGGAACACGCCTAAAATTCTACAAGGTGATGGCTCTTCCCACACTTCTTTATGGGTCTGAGAATTGGACTTTAACAAAAGGCCAGGCCAGTCGCATCCAAGCGGTTGAAATGAGATTTCTCAGGCACGTGGCAGGGTATACTCTCCATGGTCATAGAAGAAAGACAGATACACGGCAGGAACTGAATATTATGAGTATACTCGTCAGGATCGACCAGTATAGGCTGAATTGGTGGGAACATCTTTGCCGAATGGATGACTGCCGCATCCCCAAACAACTACGGAAGTATAAGCCAAGGGGACGGAGAGGTGTGGGACGTCCGAGGAAGCGCTAGACTGACCAGCTGTAATATTTGCCTTATCTGAGACCGGAACAAACCATTCTTGGTTTAAACCTTAAGGATGATGATGATGATGATAAACTACAAGAGAAATATATGCATCAAAATCCAGAGTATTTAGCATCATGAATTACAGTCGCTAGAATCATCTATACGCTTAAACTGGAACAAAAACAAAATCCTTCAAGGATGCGTTCAAAGTTAAGATAGATAACTTTATGATTGAGACTCCTAAGCTGTACAAAGTAGCCTACATAAGCAATTCTGCGTAGCAAGAGAACTCTTTGGTCTAATACACGTTTATTTCTTCAGGGACTTGACACAATTTCTGCAAGTTCGTGTGCCTTTATCGTATTCAAAAGAGTCAGATGACTTGTCACATGATGGAGATGTTTTAGATAATATTTCTACTGGCATAGTCACTGTGAGACGCTCATGTCATCCCGTAAAGCTGTAGTTTGTTTTTCAGAAATAGAAAAAATTAAAAATATTTTACGATTTGTTCCAACAAATGAACGCGTCACGCCCTGGCAGTAATCCTGTCGAAAAAATGTCTACACAGGAGAACAACAATATTGCTCGATGAGGAACCGACAAAACAAGCACAAGACATGTCAAGGCGTTTTTCTCCTGACTCTTGGTTGTCGTGATAGGCTTTGCAAAAATCTGTGGTTAGAAACTACAAAAATCTACGTTTTGCACAGTAGTCAAAATTGTATTCGATAGCAGTAATCAACCTCCATCACTTCCAGACATTATGTTAGTAAAAGATGGCAAATACAATGAACCTAAATTTTGTAAGATGCCTTCTGATTTTGCCAACCGTAAAAAATTGGAAACTTAACAAAAATGACTGATTTCTCCGCCAGTTATCATTCATAAGCGATGAACTTGTTCAAGCTGTGAAGACATATACATGATAGCGACTGGCTATAGACAAATCCGTTGCTGACATTGACCAAAACCAACCAACGGCCACACTTTCATACGTCGCTTTTAGTTAAATGAAAAAGCGCTGTCATATGTACAATTTATTATTATTTCAGTCTAGACAGGATTTAGTCAGCACCAAATCAAATCAAGTTGATCTTAGATAGTAGTATTTATGAGAATTTGTCTTAGTGAAACATAAATTTCTTGAAGTTAGTTTATTGAAATGTATTATTTCAGTTAATTTGAACCAAATTTTAACTGAGCCACATCGTTCAGTCTTTAAACACCCCCGGTGGTCCAGTTATAAGTAACTATTTTATACATTATTTAAAACATTTATATGATGAATAGCTAGGATTAATACGATTTTTTACTAATTTTTCATCTTACGAGTTCTGCAGTATAACAGACGTCTTCTGCAGGTTTCTTTTTTAAATCGCTGTTTCTTTAATATATGGTACTTTAAATGGGAATTTCTGTTTTTTGTTTTTGTTATCAGTGTTTGCTCAGTTCAGCACTAAAAACAGTGCAAATGCCTTATCTCTAGTCATTTATTTGATATCGCGTGCTTTCGGTTTACTGTTCTTCGCGTTAATGCGTTTCTGTGGGGTTATGTTCAGGATCACAAGCCCACAAATATACGTTTATTTTCTAACAGGTTATTTATCTGCTTTTTTTTAATGTAAGTGTTTCGCAACCACACCGTCCATTGCTTCCCTTGAGCACTAGTGCTCAATCATGGTTAAATATTGTTTATTGTGTTCTAAGATTAACATGGTCTTGGCCATCGGGTTGGTTCGGCCGAGTGTCGTTCACCATAAGACCTCCCGTAACTGTCTGTCGCATTTCGCGGCCTGAAGAAGATTCCCAAGAGAGGGATACGAAACTTTTCCGACGATGTCGAGAATTTACACCAGCCGACCACGGACTAAGAGCCCGGTATTTAATAATTTTGAGTATATACAAATTTATATATTGTTCTCCGTATCTAAGTAATATGCTTCTTTAGAAAAGCATTCCGTTTGGTTATAGCTATATGCTAATTAACTTCCGCAACATTAAAGGATGCTGCAACACTCAGACTAACATTTGCATTGCAGTGGCTTGTACACAGTGTACTCGCTACATTGTCTTATCCATTTGTTCAGGTTTTCAAGCTATTGAAGGAACGTACAAGACAAGACAAGCAAGGCGTGTAGTGGGAGAATGGAGGGAGACCACCTCGCAACGCCACCGCCAGACAGAAAACAAAGTCAGGTGTTTGAAACAATTAGCACTCAAGTAACTCTCGACAGCGTTGAAACACTTTAAGTGGAAAGTTTTTGAGTAAAATAGAGCGGCGGGGGTCGGGTGGTGGCGAAGAAGACGACGGCGGCGTAGTAGTGGTTTTTGTTTACAGGGGTTGTTAGGGTTGGGGGTGGGGTGAGAATCTTTGTGCCGGACGGACGTGGATTATAAAACAAACTGTATGAATTAAGTATGTATTGTCACGAACTGACTGCTACAGTGTTCTCGGCCGGGCCATTATTCACCGCTGTGAAAACGTATTGTGTAAATTTCTACAATGGAATAACGGCGAAGTTGTTACTCTTGTTGTTATTTGAATGCAACAAAACTTGGTGTTGTAGTTGTCGTCTGTTTCTTGTTTGTCGCGTTTTCACCTTTGTGTCTGATTGTTTTCCTTTCAAAATTATTCTTTTTGGCATTATTGCTGTGGGCAGGTTCCTGACACAATACCGTTGTTTTGAGCCGATCCGCGTTACTTTCTCCTCTTCTTGCTTCCTTTTTCTTCCTTTAGACGACAGTTTTGGTCGTCGAACTTCTGTAAACAGCACGACGGCACCATTAATCTGAGACGTCATCACCTAAGCGGAAGTTTCTTGGCTAGTGTTGTCAGTGAGTCTCCTAAGGATCTCATGATATAACTTGATGGCATTGCAACAGTTCCAATAGGTGGGAGGGGAGAGAGATTACGGTATTTTAACTAAAAACATAGTTCACTAACAATGCATTAAAACTGATGTATTTTACTTTTTACTCTGTTTTAGTAAGTACAGTATATCGTGTATTTAAACTCGGTAGTGCTTCTTTTAAATCCTATGGTAGTATACAATAGGCCCTTCTTTAGCATACGACTAGACATTAGGAAGGTGTCAGATGTTTTAAATCTGGTAGTGTGCATCGTATTTATACAGATAAACATGTCAGTTATTTTCAATAAAATTATTGGCTGGGCTGTTGAGAACGATGTCAACAAATGAGAGCTTACACGTTATCGATAATTAATCTGATTCAGAATTAACTGGGAGCACTGCCTGCAAGGAGGGAGTATAAACGACTTTCAAAACTAGTGATAGGTTTTAAGCCTTGGGGGAAGCATAATTCTATAGTACCAAGGAAGAGGTTCATAATTTATTCGGAAAAGTTCTTCAGTAAATAAGCCTACTCCTTGGTAGTATTGATAAAGTAGTCTTACAGTAAAATTTCTAAATCTTAATAATGCCTATAGTTTTAGTATTTGTGTAACTTCTTTAAGTTATTTCCCATACATTTAGTAATTTTTGATTCACTTTCGCACATCATTCCATTTACACCCATACCTGTTGTTCTTAAATTTCCCTTTATTTACCCCTTCACTTCTAACTAAACCTTTCATCTTGTTGAGGGTTTTCTAAAAGTAGATTAGGCTAACTTAAACTTTTAAGCTACCTTAAAAGTAGTTTAGGTTCCAAGTTGGTTATCTGTAATAATTATTTTCCTAATATATATTATTTAGACGATTTAACGAAAATAGTAACAAACACGATTGAATACAACGGACTTGTAAAAACCCGTGTAAAAAATTGATGCAAGGGAAAATAAAGCCGTTGCATTAAATATTCAAACAAATGTTCATTAAACAAAGTAACATACATTCAGTACGGCCGAGGCGTATGTAATCAGTGTTATCAATGCGTATTCAATACGGGCTGTAAATACATCGGCAATCGTCGTTTACAGTGTAACCTCGTTAATGTATGTACATTATAATTGGTGTGCTTCTCAAGCGCTACATTTGCCTTTTTGTAATAATTACAAAAAGAAAATTAAACTAGCAATTACATTACCTTTGTCTGTGCTGACACATTCACTTGTTGTAATTAGTCAAATGGGTGACACATTTTAACAGTCCTCTTATTATTACTATTTATAATATTATATTCATTATTATATTACTAAATTACCATATTATGTTTTATATATTCTTATTACTAACGGTTTCATGCTCTTTACACCTAATTTTCGTCATTATATAATCGTACGTGAACAGTTTCCAAGGTATTTGGCTCCCTGAGTTGCAGAACTCGCCTACCATTTTGAACGAAGTACATTAACTATTACGTGTTAGATAATTTTCAATTAATTATGGGAAAAATTACAAAAATCCCGACTACTTTACTACTTTAAATAATAGAACCACCAATTTTTATTGTAATCTATCCAGTCGTCGACTTTCATAAGTATCCATCCTATTTCGGAGGCTAATTGGGGAACTGGGAGGAAATAGTAGATTCCTCCGTACAGGTTACCAATCTCGTAGCAGAGTAGACAAATGGTGGTTCTGCCACAATACGGCCTTTTGTCCTCCCGGTTTTTCTGTTTGGATTGTCTCCCTTAGCCGATAGGTTCCGGTTATTTATGGTCGCCGGAAACTCACACCTCACCCGGCACAGGCACAGGAAATCAGATTCTTAAGACGAGTTAAGGGCTGTAGTCGAATAGACAGAATAAGAAATGAAACGATTACACAAGAACTTCAGGTATTCAACTTAAATGAAAAGATAAAATTTAATGGAAACCAGTGGCAAGAACATTTAGAAAGAATGCAACAACCCAGGATTCTAGTAAAGGCTAGAAAATACAAATCCAGAGGAAGAAAAAATTTAGGTAAACCAATGAAAAGGTGGGAACCGTAAAAGGCAGAATGCCTAAAACATGAAGTGTAGAAGAAGAAGAAGTAATAGAACAGTTGTAGAGGACACAGTCAAAGAACAAGCACTAAAAATTTGAAACATTAGATTTTGTTGCAATTCCGTTTACAAATTTGTAGTCCGTGAAGTCCGTAAATTTTGAAATATCCAAAACTTAACATAAAATTCAGATGTTAGTTTACAGGTTTTATACTTTGATATCCTATAATAATTTTTACAGTTTATCGAAATGTTTATCCACTTTTGGGCCCTGGAATCAAATAGTTTTTAAATTAAAAATATATAATAATATATGCAGATTTTTGTTAAAATTCGTTTTAATTTGATAACCCACGTAGCCTCTTGCGACTTTTGTAATTTTGATTTACACCACCACCACTCAATTTTTGAGAGGATCAATATAAAAACGAAAAGGTTTCTGTATGGTAAAAGTTTGACCCACAAGTCAAATTTTTACTGAAATCGGTCGATGCGTTTAAAGAGTTATTTCGCCGCATTGCCTACTTCAAATAGATAAAGAGGTAGGCACGCAAATGCCAAACGGTCGATTAAAACTGAAAATTAGCTTCGTTCATTCAGCAGTTAGAACTTTTAAATACACAACATCTGTAGTTTACCAATCTATTATAGGCTTCAATTGCAACAGGACCTTAATCTAACCAATTTAATAATTAATTTTTCAAACATGTGCATTTGTTCTTTAAAATATCTAATTTAGTTAGCTATTCAATAGTTAGATTAAGTTTTCTTTACACCTAAAAACGACGACAAATTATTAGATGTAGAAACAATTATGAACCTAAAATTGTAACAGTGGATACTTTATCAGATACTAACCTTTTCGTTATAACAACGTTTTCAATAAACGTAATTGTGGTACTAGTACTGACGTAATTGTTTCAATTTGTACAAAAGATTTCGCCTAAAGTTGTTAGTAACTGGTTTCTTTCTTTAGTTCTCTCTTTTCATCTTCTTTTCTTCCTTGCATTTGTTTATTATTCATTGAAAAATTAAAAAATACAGAGGAGGCCATAAGCAATTTTATTTTCGATGAAATCAGAAATGTGACGTTACGTCAAGTATAATCTGTTAAGTACTTGGGAAATAAAGTACCGTCAGATAAAAGAAAATCACGGATATCAGCAATCACACAATAATGCAAGCTAAAATAAGGTTCACTAAAAAGGTAAAGTTTTGTACATTACGTAAGCTAGAGTAAATTACGCCTGCGCTTTCTAGAAGTAGTCCGGACTATTTTTCACTCATCAAAGAAAGCTGTGAAACAAATCCTCAACTGTGGCGGAGTATAAATAGCGATGTTTTGTATAGTTTATTCAATGAGGAGTAAAAATCGGCTAAACTAGGGAATTGTAGAAAGTCTCCATGGATTTTCGTAATTTTTTTTTTATTGTCTTCCTACAAGCTTATACAGCAAAGTTAAAAAAATTTTTTTAGCGCTCTCACCTATCACGGAAAATTGCATTCTCAACAATTTTACTGGGACAAAGTCATATGGTACCCAGGGAGAAATATAAATTTATAGAAAGCGGTGGTTTTCTTTAGAAGTAAGAAAACATTAAAATATGTAGTAAAGAGCGATAGATGTTCAAAAGACGACCTTGCGTTGACGCCAGTAAGTCGGCTAAGAAGTTATATTTTGTCACGGGCGGGTCGGACCGTCATAAAACTGTATTGTTTGCTAGGGTGTAAGAAACATTTACTAAGGTTGTAAAAGTTAAGTGCATCTAACAAAAGGAGCTATATTTTAGAAAGAGAGCGTATGTGTAAAATGGAAGGTGACGCGAAGTTTCATACCACGTGTTCACGCGCATTTTGCGGACGAATAACGGATAGCGTCATTTTTTACGCGGGCTGTTCCGTTAAACAGATTGGGTAGTTTTGAATTTAGCGGTAAGTCAGACCAATAGGCGTGTAGTTTGTCGATATTGAGTGAGGGTAGTTTGTAGCGAAGTATAAAAATACGGAGTGTAAGAAGTTAAGTCAGTCAACGGAGAGATTACAGATATTAGACTCGTAATACAGTATTTATTTTAGTTTACGGGAAAATTACAACACTAAGAATCATATTAGTTGTAATAATAATTTCTCAGTAATTTTATTAAATATATTTCAATCGCCACGTAGGTCAGTCACGGTAACGCGATAGTAATCTGTGCGGAAGTCAGCATCGCAAACACTTAATAAATGTTCATAAGAAGATCAACGTAAAACCGAGTAACATATCTAAGTTTAATTAATATAACAACCGTTTAAAAAGTCGAGTTACATAGCGATTTAAATGTGTGAAACGTCATGGTGAGGGACGGTCGATCAATAAGCAGTTATTAATCTGGTGTTAGACGCACTTAGCTTTGGTAATGAAATACTGTGTTTTTCTACAAGTGTGTTAGTATACAGCACCTGTGTAATTATCACTAAGCAAGTTGAGTGAATAGTGTAATACTTGTGAAACCAGTGTAATTAGTGCGACCTGACAAGGATAATTTATTCAACGGATAACTTCTGATCACCAGCCTGGAAACCACATCGCAGAGGACATCGCATCGCAGAGTAATTCAACGGACACGTAATTAACAACAATGAACAATCATTTTATATTGCTTATTAATATCAAATGTATGTCAATCTTGTTTTGGTGACTCAATCAGTCTAAGGATCCATTGCTAAGAAATAAACACTAATAAATTTGATAGTAAATGAATAAAGTACTGAATGATAAATTTGTAATATTTGAATACAACTGGTATTAAAAAATTTAATTAATAACAACTAAATTGTGTTTATTTATTACTGGCGCCCTGGGATAATTCTAAAGAGTCGGTACACGAAAGTAAGTGTGATATCTTATTGTTAAAATTTGATATATGATAAATATTAATTTTGTCATTGAATAATTTAATTTGATAAACTCTTACTTTATACATGCTCGTAGGCCAAGTAGTATGCAAAGTAGTAACAAAATAGTAGTGATATATGGCCTATATTTAAAAGTGTATTACACAACCTTAAAAGGTTGAAAAACTCCCCTAAAGAGTTAAAAATGTAAAAAAACGTTAGGACACCGTTTAAAGCCCTCGACATGGGTATATATAAGTTTTTTGGGTCGCTGATCACGATTCCGTGGTCAGACTGCACGTGTGGTGCAAAGGGGTGGTTTTAAGGGCGAAAATAGACAAAATTAGGGGTTAATAACATAATATTTCGCTCGAAAGCTCTCGACACGGGTATAGGTTTTATGGGTCGCTGATCACGATTCAGAGGTCAGACTGCACTTGTGGTGCAAAGGGGTGGTATTTAGCAGTGGTCTTAGTGCAGTGCATTAATTAGTTATTATTGTAAGCGAGTGTTTGTAAACAGTGACTTTTATTATTTCTTGCGATATTGAATATTGTACAATTTGAACTAAAAATTGACCTCTATGAATATACTCATGTTTACTGAAAAAGGTTATTATACTTGGAAGCGACGCTTTCACTGGAGTTCCGATTCTCACTATACTGTTCAAATCATTCAATACAATCGTCGTAAGAGTAGTGTTACGGCTGTCGTACGGATCGTCATGTTGTACAGTGGGAACAGAGTAACTGACAACAGATGAAGTCACTAATTACAAATAGATATAAGCAAAGATATACAAATACATCTCTTCTTCAAACTGGAGAAGACAGTTCTTCAGTAATTTTGCTAACAACAGATGTCACTTCATTACAATTTCGCACTAACTAATCGGTAACGCTACCCTGAAAGTCACAATAACAATTGCTCCGAACCGCACTGTAATATCAAACACTAATTTTGGCCGACCGCTGGCTGCGTATTTATGTCTCTCCGATGTCAGGACAAATCTACCACTTTCCGATCAATGCGTCAAGAAGAGTTGCGTGGTTACAAGTGCTCTCGCACTAGGTAGAAGCTGTGTCAGTGCTGGGAGAATGTGAAGTAATGCCGCGTAAAGAATGTTGCTTATCTGTGCGTAAGACTGTAATACTGTCGCTCACACTATACGTTACGCATGCTCTCTATTTCCTCAGCGTAGCAATACTGAATACATACTGATGTCTGAGGCTTTCATTGCCGGCATCAGTGTTGTTAGAAGATTGGTTTGCCGCGTTGTAAGGCCGTTGTTCTGGACTACTTGGTTGCAGACGTTTCGGCCGTTCCTTCGACGACCATCTTCAGCGCACGAAGATTGAACAAAGGCGTTACCATGGTTACTGACTGCGATAACTTGGTCAGTGTAACAGCCTTTCTTCAAACTTCATGCACTGAAGATGGCCATTGAAGTTACGGCCTAAACGTCTGTCAACCCGGCAAGTCAATCTTCGAATAATGTTAAATACCTATATTTAAGAAAATTAGGAAGAGGATGAAATGGAACTAGGAAGAGGATTGCCAAGAACAATTATGGAATGGACCCTACAAGGAAGAAGGAAAAGGGGAAGACCACCTATCACCTGGATAGAAGAAATTCAGACAATACTGAGGGAACGAGAAATTGAAGAAGACCTTTGGATTGACAAGGAGCAGTGGAAGATGGGAAGTCAATGACTTCTGTAATCTTTGGTTCCGGAAGATGTGTAACCATTGTACAGCCGGAATAATAATAAAATAAAGAGGATGAATATGAGGAAAAGAAAAGCAAACGAGCATTGTCAAAAGAAGAGGAGGTGAAGGTGGTCGATGAGTAGAGGACGAGAATAAGCACCCCGCACTTTTGAAAAAAGTAAGTTTGCTTCTTGAAATGTTGAATGTTATTTGATATTTTAATAATAAGTAGAATCTATTTGTTTTTGACGTTCATATCATGATATTGATGGCTGCTCAAGAAATTTAGGGAATGGGGCGGTTGCTACGATAACGCAACAAACCATGCGAAAGCGAACGGAAACAAGTTTTAACCAAGGGGTGTGTTCGAGTCTTTGATCCTAAGCAGCAAGTTTCTGGAACTTTTAGTAACGGTATGTTTCAGAACGATATGCTCACTAGACACGAAAATCAATGTTAGTACCAAAGAGAAATACTGTAAACTAAAGTTTGACAACAAACATTCTACTTTTGTAAAGTAAAAGTAAATATTTAAATTACCAATTTATTATTTTGTAATGTAACGTTAATGTAAATTTTAAAATTTTTTAAAACAGAAGGTTTAGTGAGGTTGGTCAATAAGTTTAAGACACAATTTTTGCGTTATCTAAGTTGACGTTTCGACAATATTTTTATTGTCACCATTGGCAAAAAATATGTAAAACTTCGACATAAATAACGTAAAAATTGTGCCTAATATTACTGATCAATCCTTGCTACAACTTCCATTCCTAAAAGTTTATTAAGTAAAGGTCACTATTAATTGAGGAAGTAAATTTTTATCTTTCAATTTTAGCTATAAAAGTTTAAATGTTTATTAAACGATAAATCCAAGATTCTCTGCTGTGATTTAGTATTGTCACGTTGTTTTCATTATTTCACCTCCAGCAACTGTGCGTCGCATTCCTTTTCCATTTTCGAATGTCTGTTTTAATGGTCTTTAAAAATGGTCATTAAAGTCCTTTTCGGTTAATCGTCTTTACACCTGACAAGTGATATTTTAAAACAGAAATAACACTGTTGCACAGCACAATAAATGAGAATTCTAGATTAGAGCTTTCAAGCTTCAGAGCTGATCATCAGATCGGAAATATATCCGAGAAATATGAGAAATATTTCCTATGTGATGATGAGCTGTGAAGCTTGAAAGCGCTTATCGGGAATTTTTATTTATCGTTGTGTGCAACAGAGTAATTTCTGTTTGTAATTATAAACAATAACACAACTCATAATTTAAAGATAATTAAGTTAACTAATTGATTAATTAAGTTTTATTCCTTACAACTGGCTGAAGAGACAATTATGTATATGTAAAAACAATTAAGGTTTCGTTATATTAGCATTGTTTGAAATACCATTACTTGGAAAATAAAGGAGTTAGGTTGGCGACATTCACCGTCCGGGCTCAAACTACTTCACCTGCTCCTGATTAGCAAAGAAGCAATTATGGCGGGTATGAATTATCCAGGAGCAATTGTCACGCATTCGTTATTTGAAGACAACTTTTCTTTTTAAATCCAATATATCTCTTGTCTATTAGTCTTTATGTAATTTTTCAAAATCCTTTTCCTCATGCCACACTCGTTTGAGTTAAAATTCTGCCTGACAGAATGTGTTAAAAACTAAAAAACATTCCTTGTTCCTCTTTCATAGTTCTAATCCATAATAGCAAACGTTCAAACAAAGTATTTCTAAATTTTCTTGTTTTGACACTAACAATTACAAAAATATTGTTTAAGATAATGGAAACAAATTAAATTATAGAATTGTTTATACTTGAGACTTCGAATTTAGGAAACATCGGTTTCCTAATCGCCGACGGAATTCAGTAAATGTGTGTACAAAAGCTTGGTTTGTACACACATTTTTTAACAATCGAATTTCTTAACAAATTCAACCGTTTTTTACCACATATCGTTTTGATCTCCTCTACCCAACACATTACATTACATTACAACACATTACCCAATCTCCTCTGTAAATTACATTAAAACACATTGGCTGCAATTAAAAAAATTTGAACCTTCAGTCAACGTGTTTTACAAACGCATTTTATCGTAAAAGCATTTCTTAGAATCCAAAACTTAAAATGTTAATTATCATTTAAACTTACATCTAATGTATTGTGCCTGTAAATGAGAATATCCTTACGTCCTAAGATTTAGGGTTTAAAATTTTAACCCACGAATGTGTATTATCTATTATATATAAAACTCAAAGTCTGAGGATTTATTTTTATTTATATTCTGCCCCGTTTGAACGATCAGGCTCTTTAATTTATACCCTTTTGTTGACGTGTATAAAGATGTCAACAACACCATTGAGGCCAGAATTAATTACCATATTAACAATTAAATAAACAAATGCTATTTAGCGGCATCGGAACTGTACCCTTATCCGTTCCTGGAGTACATTTTCGTTGTTATTAATATACGATTGTGTCGATATATGACAATGTGGAAAAGAAGTGTGCTAATTGTAAATTGCCTTATTTCTTTTGAAGATACATGGTGTTTTCATTTGTGAGGTTAGGTAACAACGGTTTTTGGTTATTCGTTTACTGCTGAAATAAATAAAAGCCGTGGTTGAAGAAAACATAACGTTTAATGTGTAGGCCTATATACAATGCTTTTAACACAGTAACACTTAAAATAAAAAACCTAACGTTTTGAGTTAACGGATACTTTTGTATGCTTATATTTTAGTCTCCGTTAATCAAACATGTAACGTGCACGTGAAGAAATCTTGCATTTAACAAACAAACGTTTAAGCGTTTTAGGCATAACTTAAGCAACCGATATAAGTAAGAAGTTAGGATTTAACGTGGCCGTAAGCCCTTGGGCGTAATAAACCTCTGTGTTTGACAGTAGACTATACATCACCAACGGTCGAACACCACAAGTATTATATAAATGTGATTATACTGAAGGAAACGCGTGAGATTTGTCAATTAGTGAAATTTGTTCTTTCTCCTAAGAGAAATTTATAATTACCAGACTATTTTACCCAGATTTTTAAAACTCTTCCGTCTTAAAGCAATGTTTCCCTCTCACGAAGTTTCCTTTGGAATTTGATTCAGAATCCTTTTCTGTTATTAATTATTACGTTCACTAATATATCAGTGCTTTTGTCATTTCCAACGCAGACTCATATTCAGCCGATTAAAAATTTGTTAAAACGGTATTTCATGTATTCTTTTTACTTCCATATTCCTTAAGGAATGGAAGTATGGTGATGGCAAAAAAAAATCGTGTTCGAGATTATTGCAGATTCTGATTCTACTACACTCAAAACATGAAAAAAAGTCGTTTTCCGAAAAGTGTCTGTGTGTGTGTCTGTCTGTGTGTGTGTGTGTGTCTGTGTGTCTGTAGATTTTTTTTCTATGGCAAACGATAACTGCCGCAAATTCAAACAGAATCAAATAATTTTTTGCATGCAGCCCTGATTTGTAGAGTACTCACGATCTTTTGTTTTTGGTGAAGATCGGTTGAGGGAAAGGGGTAGTTTACCTGCAACGGTTTTTTTTATCAAGGGAAATTTTTTTTTTGGCAAACGATAACAGCCGCAAATTCAAACAGAATCAAATAATGTTTCGTATACAGCCCTAATTTGTAGAGTACTCAAGACCTACTGTTTTTGGTGAAGATCGGTTAAGGGGAAGGGGTAGTTTACCTGCAACATTTTTTTATCAAGCGTATTTTCTATGGCAAACGATAACAGCCGCAAATTCAAACAGAATCAAATAATTTTTTGCATACGTCGCTGAATTGTAGAGGTCTCAAGGACTTTCGATTTTGGTGAAGATCGGTTAAGGGGAAGGGGTAGTTTACCAGCAACCTTTTACGTTTTAACAAGAGTAAAGTACTTGAAAATTTATTTAAACTTTTTGAAACAATGGTAATTGTTAAAAATAAAATAATTTTGTTGCCAGGCAATAAAATTATAATTTTTTCATTTTAATGTAAATCTGTACATAGTATAAAGTAAAGTCGGTCCGTTTTCTCTCTGTGTTTGAAATCGCTAATCTCAGGAAGTACTGAACGGATTTTATTCAAGTTTTCGCCAATAGATAGAGTGTCTATCGAGGAACATTTATGTGTATAATTAATACATATATGTTGTACATTAGCTTAGCTATCACGGTTTATGTCAAGTAAGTGGTATAGTTTACATCTTATATATAAAAATGAATGTTTCTTTGTTTGTCCCGTATGCGTTCCTATACCATTCACCCGATTGCGATGAAACTTCGGTGAGTTGTTGTGCGCATGTCCGCGAAGGTTTCTTCCACATCTCCTCCTAAACCACTGGACCGATTTCAACCAAACTTGGCACAAATATTTTACGCAAAAGGAGAACCAACATAGGACAAGTGTTTTTTTCGATACGATCCTTTGGGGGGTCCTTTGGGGTCTTCAACGTCTCCACCTAAACCATTGGACCGATTTCAACCAAACTTGGCACAAATATTTTACGCAAAAGGAGAACCAACATAGGACAAGTGTTTTTTTCGATACGATCCTTTGGGGGGTCCTTTGGGGTCTTCAACGTCTCCACCTAAACCATTGGACCGATTTCAACCAAACTTGGCACAAATATTTTACGCAACGGGAGAACCAACATAGGACAGGTGTTTTTTTCGATACGATCCTCTGGGGGGTCCTTTGCGGTCTTAAAAACTATTAGATCTGGTTACTATGGCAACCCAATAGAATAGATTCTGTTCTAAATATATTATCGCATTAAATTGAAGACCACGCGAACGAAGTTGTGGGCAACAGCTATTTATTTTTAAGAAGCCTACTTTAATTAAACTTTATTAATTAAACTAACATTTTCATTACGTACAACGTGAAACTCCGTAGCGAAGCACGGGTATTCTGCTAGTCATGTATAAGAGAAAATATATCGTGCGTGGCAGGCAAGCATATCTCAGTTATGTACTGTTTACGTTTCCATTTTATTATTATCACTACCGCAATAAAAAGGCAGGGAAGACACACACACACACACACACACACACAATTCGCGTTATTTCTGGCCTCATTCATGTTTATTTTCTTACATTTGCACGGTTTTTAAATGGAAAGTGCCGAACCCATACCAACATAACGCATGCAAGCCGAAAAAGGGTCCAGCGTGGATAGCGATTTGCTTCCTGTGGATCGCTGGGCAGTGTAACTGCACGTGTTTACAGAGGAACGATTCATAGACAGACTTTTCGTCTTTAGGGAATGAACCCTCTGCAAGATGCTGAGGGTCCATGAGTGACTTCGGAGCGCTCCTTCTTTTCCGCGTGTTTGTTCTGTGAAACGTACACTGTAGATTCGCAGATTTATTCTAAGCAACGCTCAATAGGAAATGTTGAAAATTTTTGTCCACGGTGAACCCTCATACACACTAAACCTGCTCTGATGTTTTAATTACGGACATTATAATATTAAAACTTTGGAAACTTGAGCACTACTTAATGGAGATCAATCATTAACTTATACAAGCCATTAATTTTATGGATATTTTTTTATAAACTTATATATGTGTACAACGTTATCGACAACAAAGAAGTAGTTTTTGTTAAAATTCCTTCCCGGGACATTTGGCCGTAGTCCAATGTTTTCTACAAAATCAGACGTTTCGGCAATGCCATCGACTTCCATCATCAGTGAAAATCGAGTGCGATAACGTGAGGTGGTATATGTTAGTGACCACAGTACTGTGGTTAAGGCTGAAGCAGTAAGTAGAAAGAAGTAGTTTCTATGGTAATATTCCATTTCGAAAATGATTTTAAAAATAAATCTTGGAATATGGAAGTCATGTATGGTTCTCCATACCGATTTTTAGTTATCTGACTTAAAAAATATTTGAACCAATCAGGTGCGGAAAACTGAAGTACTTTAGGGAACTGACAAATTCAGCAACTTGACTATAAAAAAAACTGTATAAAAGCTCTCAGGTATTCTACATATATATATATATATATATATATATATATGTGTGTGTGCAGAAAATTGAAATAAATAGGCTGAAGTAAGCAGAAAATTGACTAGTCAGAAAGATATATTTTCCGCTTATCGCTACGTAAAGGCAAGAGACGTTATTAGGTATACAAGAATGTGCACACACACACACACACACACACACACACACACAATACTGTTACATAATACGGAATGTTCTACCAGTATCTCGGCTGTCCCAGCAGAGCCCAGCTGTAATGTGTGTGTGCGTACATATTGCTGCTACTTTGAGATGAAAGACAATTACGTGACGTGACACTTTTCATGCGCAACAAACGAGGCTGTTCCAGTGCAGTTCCAGTGACGTACCGGTCAGTGCACTGTGTCAAGGCCAGACAGTTTGCAAGGTTTGTAGTAAGTTCTACAGCACCGGTAGTACGCAGTTTCCTGGACACCTCATCCAGAAGGTGACCGACTATTCTGGTATTTCGGCGGGCTATAAATATAGGCATCCACCGACGGACAGGTTAGTTTTACGTCGGCGGTTACTCAGTGCGTTTAAGTAGCGATTTATTCCAGTGAAGTTCGAAGTACTGTGGTGGAATGTTTATTGTGTTATAACTGTGCGAGTCTGTCATATTATATGACATTATTGTTGCGTGTGGACATATTTTGCTCGGATTATTGTAAAAGTTGATTATAAACCGTAATTGTGATTAAATCTGGTGTCTAGCGATTTCATTGTTATCTTGTATTTTGTTTTCCACTGAACCATACGACGATCCGTGAGACTGTCGTAACAATACTATACTATAATATTATAACATAATACGTAGACTATTCTAAATTATAATATTAATAATATACGATGCACGCTATACTATTTATACACTCGGTGTTATGGGAATGAAAGTGTATGTTAAATCGAACAGGTCTTGAACGGTTAAAGATATACCGAGACGGAGCTCTTAAGGGATATCCCAGTCTTCACATATCCACTTGGATAGTGGAATATATTGTTACGACGGTCCGTAATAAGTTACTAATTATTATCAGTTTTAATTAGTCACAAAATGAGGATGATTTACAAAGAGCTATGTTTCAATTTCAAGAAGTACCAAGAGAGTACTCACTGACAGTTTCAGTAAGTAAGACCAAAACCATGCCCTTTAAAGGTAAATATCTAGGACTATGATAGTTATAAAATCAGCACTTTAGAACAAGTGAGCCATTTCAGATATCTCGGCTGTGCAGTAAGCTATGAATCTAAATAGGATATAAGACAGAAGATAAATAAATTTAGGAATATTTGTAGTACGATTCATAGAAAGCTTAGAAATAAAACAAGACACAGCCCAAGGATTAAATTTTATAAGACAATTGCAATACCCACATTGATTTATGCAAGTGAGGTTACGATGATAGGTCACGACAAAAAATAAAGCGGCAAGATTCAAAGTTCTGAAATCCAGTTTTTCCGAAATACTATAAATTATACGTTGCAAGATAGAATAAGGAATAAGAATATCAGAGCGGAACGAGAAGTGAAGGACATAAGTGAAATTATTTCAATTTACATAAGACAATGGTTTGATCATCTGCAAAGGATGACAGAGGATTGATTGCCGAAAGCGGCTTTGAACTATAAAGCCATTGGTAGAAGCGATGGGGTCGTCCGAGGATGAGATGGGTGACGGAAAAGGTTTATGTAACCTAATCCTTGAAGAAGAAGAAGAAGAAGAAGAAGAAGAAGAAGAAGAAGAAGAAGAAGAAGAAGAAGAAGAAGAAGAAGAAGAAGAAGAAGAAGAAGAAGAAGAAGAAGAATTGGCCACAAATAACAATTTGAAATCAACAAGATACTCTCATGCAATAATTCAAGTCAAATTTGCCCACACGTAATAATTATGTCATCTAACAGAGTTCCGGTCTAATTAGATAACATAATAATCATCTTCCACTAATCCGTAATAATCACTTGATCCGTACTATACTATATCGCCCGGTGTAACTCACTTCTAAGCCGGTCGTAGACCCTGATATGCCCCGCGGAATTTCCAGAATAAGTTTTCATTCTTTTGGCGGCGAGCAGGTCATAATTTGCGTAGTTGAGTCGGCGACCGGTCTTGAAGTTACTTGAGTGCGCGACTTTAACACAGACATTGCATTGACATTGTTCGGGTAGCCGAGAAACGTGTAGTGGTTGTACGTAACTGCTCCTGCCCACTTTTCAGGAGACTTACGTAATTGTCGTAGAAATATTGTTACGACGTCACAGAACAATCTACGTGTTTATCGACCGTTCCAGAGAGATCCAGAATGTAAGCGTGTGGCGTACGTGCTGCTAGACGCATTTTGCGAGAATCTTCTCGACTGTGCCGGGCTTCGCTCGGGCGCTCGGCCTGTGTCAAGGCAGCAGTTAATTACGTAGTGCACACGAGAGATAAGACGCAGTTTGGAAGCTTCTGGTGTGTGAGCGGGACTATAAATACATGGCGGTAGCGCCCTTAGTTTTCTGTATTAGTGCGAATTATTTACAGAGCGGTTCCAGAGTTATAGTAGCGATATTACTGTGTGCGTTCAAGTGGTTATTAGTTAAGTGTTGTGTTTGAGAATCGGACGGTATATTGTAATACAATTGAGTTTTAATATTAGTGGGCATCTTTTTGCGTGTGAACAATTTATATTTGATTTGTTGTAGTAGACTGTGTTGTAAATTACGAACTGTTTAACTGTAAAAATTAAAGCTGGTGATTAGTGACTTAAGAGTGGTGTCTTGTACTTATTTTGTTTTCCACTGTACCTACGACGATCAAGTGACCGTCGTGACAACCAAGAGTGTCATTCCAACGAGCTAACATCAGGTATATTCATAATACTGAAGATGTAACCAATATTGTCCATTAGTAGCTTTATCGTAACAGTAAACAATAGTAGAATAATAAAAATAGTTTAGATTGAAAACATAAAGAGGAAAGAGCCGAAAAGCCGCCAAACAAATGTAAGGGGAGAAATTGTTGCAGACCATATAAGAGAGGCTGGAAGTGCGCGGTTGGCAATTCTTTGCTACCAGTTCAGTAGAAGATCCAGTGTCCCTTCGTGTGTTACATATGAGTTAGATATAATTCCACCCTTATATTTTTACAATCTCCTTCTACTTTTCAACAAAATAAACAACAAATAATTATTTCTTTTACTTTTAGTGTTTCTAATTTTATTTTTCCATGTTCAAAGGGGGCTTGAACAAGGACATGTAGTCTCTACAATCCTGTTTAACTTGGCTCTCAAAAAAGTGGTAAGGCAAATGCCTATAAATCCAGAAAGGACAATATTTAGCAGATTGCCACAGTGTCTAGCTTATGCTGATGACATAGTACTTATCTCAAGAAGCCAACAAGACCTAAAAGAGGGTTTCTTGAGTCTTGAGGAGGTCGCAACAAATTTATGCCTAAACGTAAACACAGAAAAGACGAAATATATATTTTGTTTTATTGTTGTATTGGAGTGTTAGTGGTCTCAAATATTTCTACTAGTAATTTTGTACAAACCACTATGTTATACCTAGTTGGTAACCAACTAAATTGGTAAATGACCTGAAGATGGCTTGACTGCCGAAAGCGATCGTCAATACCAAAGATAACATAGTGGTTTGTAAATGGTAAATGACCTGAAGATGGCTTGACTGCCGAAAACGCTCGTCAATACCAAAGATAACATAGTGGTTTGTACAAAATTACTATTAGAAATATATTAACACGCAGTAAAATGCAAGAGAAAAGAGCACCCCTATCAATGTGAAAGCACAAAATCTAAGAGGTCAAAAAATTTATTTACCTGCGCTCACTAGTTACTGAAGACAACATTATGACCGGAAAGGATATCGGCTGGTAACAGATGTTACTACTCCCTACAAGGAATATATAAATGGAAAAACGTAAACATAGTAACCAAGATTCGGCTTTACAAAACAGTTCTTAAGTCAGTGGTGTTGTACGGGCCCGAAACGTCGAAAATGAGAGCGACAAAGGAAGATTGGTTGCGCAGGTGTGAAAAAAGTCCTCAGGAGGATATTTAGTGCACCGAACGTACAAGGAACATGAAGAATAAGAACGAATTCAGAAATCCAGAAAATCTACGCAGAACCATATATCGTCAGTGACATAAAGAAAAGTAGAATCTGGTGGGCAGGACATGTCCAGAGAATGTCAGAGAGATCCACGTTAAAGAAAATTTTTTTACGGGGAGATATAGTGGAAGAAGAAGGAGGGGTCGGACCAGAAAACGATGGTTGGATGATCTTGAGGACGACCTGCGCAAGCTCGGTGTAAGAAGAAGGAGACTGAGAGCAGATGATCGAGACGCCTGAAGGCGGATTGTCCAAGAGGCCAAGACTCTCCAAGAGACTCTCCCAATTGACAGAGAGAGAGAGAGAGAGAGAGAGAGAGAGAGAGAGAGAGAGATTTGTAATTTTATTTATAAAAATCTAAACCCCCAAAAGAATCCTGTTCAAGAAGACAACAACAGCTCTTAGGAAACTCTGAAGGATACATGTAGTGAAAATGCAGCTCATCTTAGAAACAATGGTATACATGCAAAATAAAAGAAGAGCTTCACAATTTTTTTTATGGTTTATATTTCTTAGTGGAACGGCTCAGTAGACCAGTGGGTACGGCACCTGGCTACTAATCTAGAGGTCCCGGGACCGCACCATAAAATAAAGGTGCCTTTTTCAGCCCCCAGTTCGACTCAGCCTATTGAAAATGAGTACCTAGGATAACATCCTGGGGATAATAATGGACGGCTGAAGCGTAGTGCTGGCCACACTGCCTTCCTTGTATGCCGTACGGCTCACATTAGGCAGCCTACCCTGCATACTCCTAAGCTACTTTAGTGGTATACATGGGAGCCATTATCATATTGTTATTATATTTCTTAGTGAACGTATCTCGGGCAGGTGTATGTTTGTGTTTAATGTACTATTTTAACTTACACCTGAAGACGACGTTTTGTACTTGAGTGATAAGTTCTAACGATGGCGATTTTTCGACATAACCCTTCCGACAATATCGACGTACCGTCATAAGTTAGGTTAAAAGATCTCGTTCCATATCATATCCTATTCTGATTTTCCTACAATGAATCTAAGAAACCTTATTTTTATACGACAAATTGAACACTGAATCAGGTTTTCCGTCATGGTCCAAAATTCACTTCCATGAAACAGTGTAGGTCTGACCACTGTCCTGAGTATTTGAACTACGTGTTTTTTGGAACTTCTTTTTACTAAAAACAAATTTGTTTACGTTAATCTGGAAGCGATAACAATTTTTTCATGAAATAATTGATTTCACGACTTATGAGATTTGTAAAATTATATATTAAGTTTAAAACGTAAATGCTGTATATGTATAGATGAAGCGGAAATCTAAAGGTCTTTTTGGAAACGAGTACCACTCACACAGACAACCATATGCACACACACACACACACTCGCGCGCGCGCACACACACACAGTGGCCTAATATGAAGGTTTCCTCCCACTAAACTCAATTTTTATTGTCAGTAAATGCATTTAGAATCGAGCCTATAACTTAAAAAAAAGTGTTTCGTTTATTACCCTTATATAATGACGTCTCACAATACATTTATAGAACAAATATTCACAAATAAGTACGTACTTATGTATGAGCTTGTGAGTGCGCACGTATAATACTGCTGCTGGTGTGATTTGTATCTCGATTCCCGTTTGCGAGAGGTTACGGTTCCCAAAAGAGAGAGAGAGAGGCCAATAGTACAGTGTTGTATTAGAGAGCACTGGGGACACGTTTTTATGATACTGTGTGTGCAGTGGTACTGTTGGTTAGCGCCAAACGACCCAGATAGCCATGCACCGACCGGCGTATATCGTTTTCCTTATTGATGTACACGTTATGTATTCACAAAACTTTTATGTACAGGCGCTGCGCCCGTAACGTTGTTCCCCGGCTTTTTCCAATCCACTTAAAATAATTTAAATTATGTGACAATATTGGTTGATGACTCGTTGGGGACTTGGTGAAACATATTAATACAAAGGTTTTAAAAAACATACAAACACTTGGTAAGTTTCACAGTTTATTATTTACCTCTGACAGCTGTTTCAACTTATTAAGCTATTCTCAAAGAGATCATAAAAAAACAACTAAACTAAGAAAGTGAGAGTGGTGAACATGTGTTTTGGGTGTCTATCCGGACATGTGTGTGGGGTCTGTATCCTGAACGGGTGGAGAAGCTAGTAAGGAAAACTGAAGATTCTGTAAAGCTAAGTATAATCGGAAGGCGAAATATAAAAATTAACTAAACTAAATAACAAATTTAATAAAGGAGATACATAGAATTCAGTGTGCTTTTTGTTAAATTTTTGTTACTTTAGATTTGTTTTCTAATTTCTAAAATTTCGAATAAATCCATTTTTTTTACCTTTTTGTATGTTGTGCAGTAGTGCTATGTTTTTTGTATCTATGAACTGATTGTGTTGTCAGCAATGATCTGTAAACCCTGTATTGGCAGTATTGGTTAAAATCGGTGTTTTGTGTTCAAACACATGTTCACTACCCTTACTTTCATAGTTTATTTTTTTCTATGATCACTTTGAGAATCGCTTAATAAGCTGAAACAGCTCTCAGAGGTTTATTAAACGGTGAAACTTACCAAGTGTTTGTAAGTCTTTTTAAAATCTTTGTAAATTATATTATATTGCTCAATACTTATTGTTTTTAACAATACGCTGGAGAACCATGAAAAAATACAATTTCCAGGGTCGGGGCAATTATTTTAAAGACAGTTTTTTTAAAACAGTTCAATTGGTCATTAAAACTGAAGGAGGTCTGTTAAACATGAGTATATGTAGTTTCCAAGCACCACATGTCAGTATTGGGGATAATTAAGGAGCTCTTCTTCATACTTTTAAAAACGCGGTAATTTTAATTTTTTCAAAACACTAAAAAATATTTTTAAATTTTTGAATAAGAAGAACTGTAACTTCCTGTATTTGCCACTTAAAACAGCCTACAATTCTGATGTTTGTAGATTATTAATATTATTGTTTTTGGTGTTGTTGTTCGTGTTTTTACTGCCTAAAAATTTTAAATTAAAGCAAGCCGTTCTTAACACACTTTTCCACAGAGCGAAGGGGGTATCTGATGACGACCACTTCCTGGAAGAGGAAAAGCATCTAACTGAATCTATTCAGAGGAATGAATATAACATAGATGCTATACGTAAAGATTTAAGAAGACCGAAAAACCTACAGACACCACTACAGTAGAAGGTATTAACCACAGGGTATTCTAAGAAATATGACATTAAAACAGTCTGTCAACCACAGCCTTATTTCCACAAGAGTCCAAGAACATGTCAGACAGACGAAGAACTCAACAGTTGAAAAGTCGGCAGTTGCTGAATATTTAGCTATCATGTTAAACTTCGAAGACGCATGTGTTATAAGACTGTGTAATAAAAATTATGACAGAGTAGCAAGTGAAATTGATAAACACAAGGATAACATCCACAGAGGAGCAGTCACGCTCAGGACGACTTGGTACCCTTTATTTTCTGGCTTGACTGTACGGGAGTTAATTGACCCCACAAATAAAATGTGGGACGTAACACCTACAGGGCAGTGTCCACTTACCGGATCACACACCTCCACTTCTACACTATATAACTGAGTTTACTTGCCACCTTCATCATCACATAAACCTGAGAGTACTCATTTTAATATCATACAAGTCAGTTCTGGCATACGTCTGAAGGATTCCAAAACGTAATAAACCAAGAATAGTTTGTTCTGGTGCCAAACACATGGATTAGAGCTACTCACTCCAACGCTTAATCAGATGCTCCACATCTCTCCGCTCTTTCGGTTTATAAGTCTACATTTGTTTGTGGAGGCGGGAGTCATACATTCGGTTAAGATGTTCTACCAATTTTAACTGATATTGGGCAATTATATTAAGTATACTAATAATATTCATCTCCTATCGCACATAAATATTTCTTTTGCGATCTTGAAGAGTATATCCTGCTACGTGTCTGAGAAATCTGAGTTCTGTCTCTTGATTTAGTTTTGTCCTGGAATTGTGTTACAGTCCAATTCCAAGACCCACAGATATGTGTGAAAAAGGCCATTACTTTGTAGAATGTTAGGCGTGTTTCTTTTCTTGTTGAGTTCAAGGTTCTCCTGATGGTCTACATAAATATGTGTTTGAATATGTGCAGCGTCTTTGCCCCATATCATTGTTTGTAATCTAAGACACATTATAGCCCAGATATTCAAAATTACTGACCTGCTCCAGAACAGTACTAGTTACAACTACTTTTGCTCATTTAGGATCAGCCCATGAACCGCCATCACCATAGTCCCTCATTGTGGAGTTCTGTAATCCGAAATCCTTGCAGACTTGACTCAATGAGATAAAATAAAGTAATGAAACAACTTATTATGTTGTTCTTGACATAAGATGTCTTCAACTGATGACTGGTAGTAAGGGTAAAATATATATGTAGCCTGTATATATTTTTGTAAAAAGTAAATTAAAACAATTGTGAGTTATGTCTAAGATACATAAAATCCATGACCGTTAATGAGTGTTAAATATGCTTTACATTAACTTCTCTAGTCTAGTGAACTCTGTACGTAAAACCGAGCTCTCTGACTACATAATACGAATACCGATGTTTAAATTATATTATATTTAATATAACAAGTACATTTATTTAAATTGGTAAATGCAGTCGTCCTATGTCTAAACTTATACCTGTTCCTAGCCGTGTTCAGTTGTCCTGTAGTGAGGATAGGCAGACTAGTAACAAGGGATTATCATTCTGACCCAAGCGCAGATGTCCTGCGCCCGTGGCGGGACAGTGAGTTGGGGTCTGACAGTCTACGCAACAAGCCTGCAAACGGGAATCGTGGTCATGCTACGATGAGGACAATCAACGCTAATTGCGATCGGTGGAGACGGACGTTTCACGGTTTGAAGCGCACGTTAGCTTAAACGACGATCATTAAAGATTGAATTATGCATTTCTGCATTCACTGTGCAATCAATAGTAGAGGTAGATTATTTATAATATGTACCGATGTATCGAAATTCGAACGCTTGTGTCCAATACGGATCTTCCTGAAAATTAACATAGATTACTGTATTATTTACAATCTAATTTTCGTGTTACATTTTGTGTATTAAGTACAATTATATTACACTAAAAGTGTTTATTTCTCATATTTACAGTCATATTAAATATGCATAATAGAAAATATTCATTCCTCGTGGAATTAGTTCGTTTTGCCTCAGTTAACTTGTTTTACGACGGTCTCACGGATCGTTGTGTTGTACGACGGAAACAGAACAATTGACACCATTGAATTTACTAATTACAAAAACTTTAGTTAGACTCAAAAAAAGTTAGAAATCGTCAAAGGCACCGTATACAAGAATGCAAGTTTAATGTGTCGAACACACAATAATAAATGTCACCTTTTGCAGTTTTGCACCAATTGATACAATAATCACTTTTCAATAATCGGCAAGTCGGAATAACAAACAATCTAAACTCTAATATCGTCAGGTCTATAACTGAACATGCCCGCTTTGAAATCCAGTATTTATACTACCGACACCTTGCAATGGATACCACAAGTAAACAAAGCAAGAAGCCACGGAAAACCTAGACACATTACCTTTTCAGAAGCTTGATTTTAATTTAAAATATATTTGCAATATTTACTATAATTCGTTACGTAAAGCACAATCACACATTTACGCAAAAACACTCATAAAATAATTATCAAACCTTACTAAAGCGTTTATCATTTATTAGTACATTGTATACTGTTAAGAAGAAATACCGGTATCCATACTTGGTAATATACAAATAATTAATATATTTCTTCTCCATTTCGTCATAGGTGTTGTCTTTCCATAAGTCCATCTTTCCATAGGTATTATCCGTCCTGATCTATCTGGTTTTCGTCTCCTATTTGAACGTTTAACAGCTTTATGACCTGACAAACGTTAAGGACTAAGTGCAATAAAACACACTGTAACCAGTAGTGGTAGTATTAAGACTAAACTAAAGGCAACGTCTAGTGTCAAACCTCTTACTTTACGGCCTAAACTGTACTTTACTAACTCCAAGAAGCTGCTAACTCATCCTTGCTATTTACTAAAGAAGTGATACAATCAAATCGAATAGCAGATGAATATGGCTTTCAAATACCAGCGGAAAAGACTAAAACAGTGGCATTCAGAGGGAAGCAACCGGTAAGAACTTAGATAGTTATAGATGGAAATATTATAGAACAAATCCAGTAATTCAATTACATGGGATGTTACGTTACATATGAGACAGAAATTGATTTGGATAAAAAATAGAAACAATTTTGGAATATCTGTGGAACGATTCACAGACACCTTATAAATAAGATAGAGAAGGAAACAAGGACAAGGTTTTCACTACTGTAGCGGTGCCAGTTTTCATGTATGGAGATGAAGAAAGTTCTGACAGAAAGAGACAAAGTAATGCGGGGATGAAGTTTATGAGGAGTTCTCTGGGCTGTACCATTCTGGATAGACAGAGGAATGAGGATATATGGGCGGAACTGGAGGTCAATCCATTGTTCAATCAGCTAAGGAACAACAAAAAAAGATGGTGTGAATATTTGGGAAGAATGGCACGTAACAGGATTCCAGTGCGAGCAACTGAATATAGACCGATGGAGACGAGAGATGTAGGACGGTTGAGAGCAAAGTGGGTCCCGGAACAGCTCCAGGATGAGCCTAATCCTTGACGACGACGACGACGATGATGCTGATGATTATGAGGAGGAGGAGGAGGAGGAGAGGAGAGGAGGGGGGACGACGACGATGATGATGATGAGGAGGAGGAGGAGTAGAAGGAGGAGAGGAGAGGAGGGGAGGGCGACTACGACGACGACGAAGATGATGATGATGATGATGAGGAGGAGGAGGAGGAGGAGGAGGAGGAGGAGGGGGAGAGGAGGAGTGGTGAGGAGAGGAGAGGGGGACGACGACGACGATGATGAAGTACTAGAATCCCTTTTAGTCACTCAGAACTAAACATGTTGAAAACGTCATGTTATTATATTGTAAAATCAAGGTAACAGCAATCTGTGTAGTAAGAAGGAGATATTTTGAAAACGACGGTGGCCGTGTAACGGAGTACGATAATAAAGAATCGTAGTCAAAAATAGTCCAGCTGGGAACTGTTACTAAACACGACTTAATAATTAATTCACGTAACATTAAGTACAGTTTACTTAAACTCTCCGGCTGGTAAGAGGGGGATAATCTTGAAATTAGGGGGTGTAAGCCCCTGGGTGTCGTCTACTGCCGAGTATCATGGTACAAGGCGTGTTACCCTCCCCTCTCACCGCAGCAGCACTAGATATATGAGAACAAGTCTATAATGTAATTCACGTTGTAACATAACAAAATTATCACACTAAACATTTGAATTAATGTTACATGAATAAAAGAGAAAGTTCCATAGTGAGTGAGAGGAATAAATTGTTTAAGGATTACCCTAGAAACTGTATAATTAAGTCTATAAAATGCTAATAAAAATGGAAGATAATAAAGAAAACCATTAATTAAAATAACCTACTATGAAAAAACCAGTTAAACCAGCAGTATACCCAGTAGATTGGGGAAGCAGTATAAAAAGGGAAGGACCATAAAAAAGGAAATAATCTGTCATGAAACCATGTTGATAAGGAAACTACTAATGTGATATTTGAAGAAGGGACGAAACATATCAAGATTCCAACAGAGACCAGAAACAGGAAGAGATATGCCAAAACAAAATGTTAATCATATATTAAATACCATGAGACAAAATTGAAACCGATATAGGTAAACCCCAAACAAGTTACAAGATACAATACTATAAAAACAAATTGTATATTAGTTGTAAGTGTAACATGTCAAAAAATATGTCAAAAGAGACTACCATAGAGTAGAACTCACTAAAAAGACTACCAGAGTGTAGAATACAATAAAGTGAAGTGAGATAACAAAATTAAGGAACTACAAAGTGTACAGTGAGAAACATAGTTAAAAAATCTATGAAAAAATCTTCAATGAGGTTTAAGTACTATAAAAAGACTACCATGAGTGTAGAATAATAATAATAAAACCATTGAAATGAAAGACGGTCTAAGGACTGACAATATTACTAGTAATAAGAGTTTTAAATTAGATATAAGAAGGACTATTATATATAAAATGTTTTCTTTAATTATAACTAAATAAATGGTGAGGACAAAAATACCAAAGGACAGTTCATAACTGAAGGTATGCCTAATATTAAAATGTTTATTATTTATTATTAATTAAATAATATTTTAGATGTAAGGTGTAAATAGATACACGAGGTTTTTTTTTATTATCACAGTTAAAGTGTTTTCATAAGAATAATACATACACAAGACAGTTAGTGACTGACAGTGTTACTAGTAATAGGAGTTTTTTATGTTTTCTAATTAAATTATGTCTAGGATAAGCTATGTTGTTATCATTTGATGATACAGGAAAAAATAATAGGAATAAGATGTTTTTGTTAAAATTAGGTGATATATGGAAAATAGTTAATAATAAGATGTTTTTGTTAAAATTAGGCATAAGATGTTCATGTTATGGTTCAATGATGTTATTAGTATAAAGAAAGTTTAGTAGATACAAGATATTCTATTGTAATTAAAATCATGTCATTTAATTTTCCATTGTGTAAGTCAAAGAGGCAAGTAGGGCATAAAAATGTAATAGTTTTATTCAAATCAGTAAACCAAGAATAATGTACAAACAGACCCACCAAGACACTATGTTTGTAAACACAGAATGGCCTATAAACCAAAAAAAAAAAAAAAAAAAAAAAAACTATCTATCAAAGAATTAATCTATGTAATAGGAATAGAATTCAATACATACAATACAGGAATTGAAAATATAATTAATACAGATACAGTTAATAGCAAATAGAATGACAAAAGAAAGAAAACTAACTTCTTTTGGAAACAGTCAAAAATAGGCTTATGATAGTAATCAAATCAGACTAAACAGCAAATTAATCAATATTGAAATGTTTTAATAACCAAATTACTAACAGCAAAGTAATTACGGAGTTATTAGGTGAATTCCATGGAAATATTATACCGAAAAAACAAATAAAAACCTTTAAAACACTGAATTTGTACAAATTATGAGACAGGCAATTATTATGCAAAATTGTAATTTTTGGGCTTAAATGAGTTTGAAACAAACCCAGCTATATATCAAAAGATGTAAAATTAAATAATCAATATTACTGAATAGTTAGATTCATGTAAAATTAATAAATATTGGAAATACAGTAAAAAATAAGAAAACTTGTTATGTATAGTTAGATAGTGAAACAAGTCTTAGACAGATATTTTATAATTAAACAATATGAAGAGGAAAAAGACATACCACAAATTGCCCTAAAACGACGACGTTGCGTCGTTTAGTCTATTGTTAATCGCAAAGCTGAACAGTTGAAAAATGTATTAGTGGAGTTTTGAAAACCAAATAATTTATATTAAAACCAAGTGTGGTTATGTGGCGTGTAACGGAGATGAACTAACAAGCGAAATAATATTATCTATCTATGTCTAACACTTCACAAGTTTCCAAAAACACAGAATAACACCATAAAAACGCAACACCAAAAATCGACAGCCATTTTTGAACAAATTTTGGAACGGATTCACAAAGAACCAACACACATATTTGAACATCACACTACACAAGAGATCCATCCAGAATTCGACATCGCAGACGACGAGGGGACATTCAACACTATATTTTGGAACAACACTGCTTCGCAGAAAAAGGGAACATCGTTTTATTTCTGTGGGAGAAGATCGTCAATTCCAACGGCGTCATAGCAGACAAAATCAAGCAGACGGCGGCCATTGCTGAATTTCTCACATAGACGGTGCAGTGCTACCTGGAGCAGAGTGACGTCATTTCTTCGACTTGGTTCGAAATTTAAATAATTTCTTTCTAATTGACAATTGTAATAATAATTCTGTTCTATTTCAGATATTAACATTTAGTTTAAGAATACCTGTTAAATGTATCTTGTTCCTTGCCCTCTGACCATTTCGATTCGTTAAAAGAACCGTAAATTTAAACTTGTAAAAAATATATTTGTTAATCTTCCTCACTGCCGACTGTGGCGAATATTAGCCAGTGCCTGGGACATGCGCAGTTTGACTGGCGCACAATTTTAAATGAATAAACGCAAATCAGTATTCAGTTACCAGCATTGTTTTTTTATTTCTACCATTAATGTTATTATTATTTTTTTTATTAAGCAAAAACATAATTCATATTGAGAGAATAGATATAGGAGGAAATTACAAACTCAAATAATTAATTAATTGTTAATTAATTAAATTAAATCATTCCAACAAACTCTATACAAGAACGAGAAAAAATATTTGCAGAATTTTTAAAGTTTGATGTATTTATTATTTATCAATCAAACACACCTAGTTATAACATACTCTTATCATCAATATCTTTATATCTTGTTTATTATTACACTTGAATTTATATTACCCTTTGACTAGCCTAACCGTGGGACTTTAAGGAGTCAGACTTACCCAGTGATAAATAAAATATCAACACATATCAATCCAATTCAATTTTTATTTTAATTTGTAATAATTTATATTACAAATTGGCTTGCCCAACTAGTGGGGCTAAAAGAAGAGCACAATACCTTTGTTATCACCAAAGAGACTCAACACATATCATATCAAATCAATTCAATTTAATAATTATTTATAATTTTTATTATATTTGTAATATTTTTATTTATTAATATATTACAAATTGGCGTCCAACTTAAGGGGCTTTAAATAGGAGATAATAGTGTTGTAAAATAAGGACGATTGTCCAATTTCCTATTTTTAGCTTGGCAACGGTCAACAGGTCGGAAGAGGGAGCGAGATGCACAGGAGAGCTACATCAAGAAAAAGGGCTATGGAGGCCGAGCAGGAGATAAACATGGAGGATAAAGAAGCGACACCAGTGGAAGATGTGGAGTTAATGTTACCGCCAGCAGAACCAAATAAGCCTGCACCACAGAAGGAACAACCGGAGGAATCCACCGCAAAGGAAAATACAAAACTTGATCAAATGATGGAGATGTTACTCCGAGAATTCAAAACAACGAAGGAAGAATTAAAGGAAGAGTTGAGTAATAAAATCGGAGATACCAACAAGAAAATCGAAGAAAATAGTAAGAAGATGGAGGAGAAAATGGAAGAAAATAGTAAGAAGCTGGAGAACGATAACCAACAATTGAAAGAAGAGTTGGGTAATAAAATCGGAGATACCAACAAGAAAATCGAGGAAAATAGTAAGACAATGGAGAATGATAACCGGCAATTGAAAGAAGAATTAAGAGAAAACAGTAAGAAGATGGAGGAGAAAGTGGATGAAATAAAAAACGAAAATAAACTACTAATGGAGGAAAATATTAAGAAGATCGAGGAGAAGATGGAGGAAAATATCCAGAAGATGGAGGAGAAAATGGAGGAAATAAAAACTGACAATAAACAATCGAAGGAGGAATTGACCCAGATAAGCCAGAAACTGGAAGAAACCAATAAAAAGATGGAGAATAATAGTCAGCAATTGAGAGAAGAATTGAAGGAGACGAACCAAGAAAACATGAACCGGTTAGACGGAAGAATGGAAATATTGAAGGAAGAATTGAGCCAGAAGATAGCTGAAAACAATGAGACAATCAGCAAGAAGGTAGAAGAGGAAATAACGGTAATCGAACAAAGGGTTACCAGAGCTGACGAAAAATGGAGTCAAACCGAACAAGAAGTACGGAGTATCAGAACAGAAATAAATACGAAGGTTAACACCATTGAAGAAACGACTAGGAAGACGTTGGAGGAAAAACTAAAGGAAACACGGGAAGACTGGGAGCGAGTGCAGGACCGATTCACAGAAAAATGTGACGGCATAGAAGCTGCTGTGACCAGTATCAACAGTCAGGTACGACAGAACCAGACCGATATAGATCTATTCCATAGTCGACCGACAACCATTACCAGTTGTCCCAACAGTGAAAATCGTGAAGGGATTAACTTCAGGTTTTACAAAAATAAACCCATGGAATTCCTAGCAAGAATCGAGGAATACTTTGCCAAACACAGAGGTAATCGCTGGAGGGAGAACAAAGAGGTGCTGGACGAATCATTCAAAGAAATAGCAGACAATTGGTGGATGGCAATAAGAGACGAGGTGACCGACTATCAACAATTCAGAAGGCTATTCAAAGCCAAATATTGGTCGGAATCAACGCAAAATATCGCCAGAGACGGGATATGCCATGGGAAGTACAACCCATATGGAAACCAAACTTTAACGGCGTACTTTTTAGGAAAGGTGTGCGTGGCCAAACATCTAGAGCCCCGAATACCGGAAGAATGCCTGGTCAGCAAACTCTCATACCACTACGAGGAGGATATTATCAGAGCCAGACGAAATAGTCAAATAAAAACGGTGCAAGCCATGACCGAGCTTTTAGAGATGTACGAGCACGAAGACTATTACCGTCAAAGTCGCAGGAGGTATGAAAAGCCGGAACCAAGGAATAACAGCAATAATTTGAATAATAATAATAATCGGCAGAATGTGGGTAATAATAACAATTATAATCCCACAAATCGGAATAATGCCGAGTACAATTATAACCCTAGAAATAACAATAATTTGCCGAGGCTTAACCATAATAATAATAATAGTAATATTCCTCGTATGAATAATAATAATAACAACAACCACAACAATAATAATAATAACAATAATAATAGCCGTCCCCAAAATAACAACGGTTATTACAATAATAATAGTAACTATGTTCAAAATGGTCAGAGGAACCCCAACCTTTCTAATAATAATAATTATCATGGTAATTATAACCGAAATTACCCAAGTGGAGGTAACCACAATTACAGGGCATATCGACCTAATGTCAACTACATCCGAGCAGAAGGCAGTGGACACAGGAGGTACCAGCCTCAAAGAAGGAGCCGATACTACGAGTACGAGACTTTCCAAGGGAGCCAGGGAAGTAATCGGTACAGAGAGTACGAGCCCAGACGTAGTTCCAGCTTGGATAATCAGCGCAGACTACCTGTAACAGAAGCCCAACCAGACGATCGAGCAGAACCAAACGAAACAGCCTCAGGACTTCAAGCTGACGCTTCCAACGGCCTGATCCGTAATGAAGCGGAACATTTAAACGAACGGAGGCAGTAATAAAATCTAATGACCCTTTACTGCTCCAATCTGCTGGGTTTAATCAAGTAGGTATGAATGTGAAGAAAAACAGAAAAAATTTTACCATAATATACAGCAATTATTTAAAGGATATCCGTAAGGATCTACTAGAAGAATCCAGCGGAGAGGGTACTGCGAGAGGTCGGAAGAATATTACGAACTTATTGCTATAATCAACAAAAGAAGTGGCAAGAATATTTATTAGCGACTGAAGAATTCCTTAATTTGTCATATCACACCGCTATTGGTACCACGCCATACACGGCAATGTATGAAAGACCACCTCTGAGAGAAATACAAGACATAATAGAGTTCCCCAGGAGTCAAGAATACAAATTCAATCGAATCAGATTCTACAATAAATTGGCTGAAGACCAGGAAAGGCGCAAGAACAAATATCAAAAGGCTGTTAAGAAAATAATAAGATATGAAGTCGGAGAAAAGGTACTGCTGAAAAACAGGGAATTACCCAGTACTTTGGAAGGCATTACCAAAAAGTTATTACTGCTGTATACCGGCCCATACCTGATTATTAAAAACAATAATAATAATACATATGTACTAAAGGATATCATTTCGAATAAAGTAAAAGGAACTTATAATCAGTTATCCATTAAAAAATATTTGGAGGACTCATAGTTGTGAGATAAAACTAGTATGAAGAAATTGTGAATTTTGATAAAAAACTACAAAATTCAAAAATATAGTAAGAACATCTTACACCAAATATCAGAAAGAATATTGGGAATGAAAAAAGAATTTTGCTAAATAGATAATTACCAAATTCAAAAATATAGTAAGAACATCTTACACCAAGTATCTGAAAGAATATTGTGAACAAAATAAGAATTTTGGTAAGAATAAAAAATTACAAAAATTCAAAAATTAGTAAGCACAACTTACACTAAATATCTGAAAGAATATTGTGAACAAATAAGAATCTTGGTAAGAATAAAAAATTACCAAATTCCAAAAATCAGTAAGCACAACTTACACAAAACATTTAAAAGATTATTGTGAATAAATAAAAAGAATTTTGAACATAATAAGCTTCAAAATTCAAAAGCAATAGTAAGTACCACTTACACAAATATTCAAAGACTATTATGCAAGTAAAAAGAATTTGGATGCAGATAATAATTGTCCAAATTCAAAATAATTAGTAAGTACCACTTACACAAACATTCAAAGACTATTATGAATGCAAAAAGAATTTTGAGGAATAATAATTTCAAAATTCAAAACAATAATAAGTACAACTTATACCAAAATATTTGAAAAACAACTATGAACAAGAAAGAATGTAGTTGAAAAAAAATGTCTAAAATTAAAAGACAGTAAACTCACATCATTACTCATACAAATGATGGGAAATAACTCTGAAATATGAAAAAAGATTTTGTAAGAAAGAGATACAAAATTCTAAAGGAGAAAGGAAACCAGAATGTCATATGACTTAATCGAAACAAATTAACCAAACTCACGAAGAAAATAATTTAATAAAAATGGAACAATGAAGAAGGACCAGCTCACTAAAGACCAAATAGTGAGGCCAAAAAAAAAAAAAAAAAAAAAAACCTGATACTAATAATGATAATGCTGTTACAACAACCACTGTTATAGTGAAAGTGATAAAGAATTAATTCATGTTATACCATGAGCAATAAAAGTAACTCAATGGATACCAGATGGTAGAAAGAGTGAATATAAATACTACTTACTATGTAAACATGATGAAATGTATATAATACCACATACCTAAACCACCTAATATGGAATAAGCTTTAAGAGAGAAGAAGAGTCAAGTGTATAAAAGTATTAATTAATATAACGTATTATGAAGTGAAGAATCTAAAGATGTTTATTTTAGTCAAAAATGACTACTTTTACTGTTTATTTATTTTTATGACTGGATGTAGAAAATGCCATCAGTCTTATGTGTTGAGCAGAGATGATAATACCTCTGGACTCAATTGAAGTATTGGACAGCAGGGATTGAAGCCAAAAGTGCCACTCTGAACTGTTCCAATTAATTTGTTAGGGAATGTTAGGGAGTAAACATACTGGTGAGGAAGCACCAAATAAGAAGGAATATAAAATGATAATGTTATACACAAGATTGAAGATCACTTATCAATGAAAAAAGAAACTAATGAAGGAGATACACATCAGCTGAGAGGAAGCAATGGTGGAAAAAGAAGGTATATAAAGTGAAAACATGTAATCACGGAGAAAATGTAAATACAAAAGAATTAGTAGTAATTATTTCATCCATACAGAGTATGATCTGAACTAATCACTTTTACAGGAGAGCATATGTAACATAACAAAATTATCACACTAAACATTTGAATTAATGTTACATGAATAAAAGAGAAAGTTCCATAGTGAGTGAGAGGAATAAATTGTTTAAGGATTACCCTAGAAACTGTATAATTAAGTCTATAAAATGCTAATAAAAATGGAAGATAATAAAGAAAACCATTAATTAAAATAACCTACTATGAAAAAACCAGTTAAACCAGCAGTATACCCAGTAGATTGGGGAAGCAGTACAAAAAGGGAAGGACCATAAAAAAGGAAATAATCTGTCATGAAACCATGTTGATAAGGAAACTACTAATGTGATATTTGAAGAAGGGACGAAACATATCAAGATTCCAACAGAGACCAGAAACAGGAAGAGATATGCCAAAACAAAATGTTAATCATATATTAAATACCATGAGACAAAATTGAAACCGATATAGGTAAACCCCAAACAAGTTACAAGATACAATACTATAAAAACAAATTGTATATTAGTTGTAAGTGTAACATGTCAAAAAATATGTCAAAAGAGACTACCATAGAGTAGAACTCACTAAAAAGACTACCAGAGTGTAGAATACAATAAAGTGAAGTGAGATAACAAAATTAAGGAACTACAAAGTGTACAGTGAGAAACATAGTTAAAAAATCTATGAAAAAATCTTCAATGAGGTTTAAGTATTATAAAAAGACTACCATGAGTGTAGAATAATAATAATAAAACCATTGAAATGAAAGACGGTCTAAGGACTGACAATATTACTAGTAATAAGAGTTTTAAATTAGATATAAGAAGGACTATTACATATAAAATGTTTTCTTTAATTATAACTAAATAAATGGTGAGGACAAAAATACCAAAGGACAGTTCATAACTGAAGGTATGCCTAATATTAAAATGTTTATTATTTATTATTAATTAAATAATATTTTAGATGTAAGGTGTAAATAGATACACGAGGTTTTTTTTTATTATCACAGTTAAAGTGTTTTCATAAGAATAATACATACACAAGACAGTTAGTGACTGACAGTGTTACTAGTAATAGGAGTTTTTTATGTTTTCTAATTAAATTATGTCTAGGATAAGCTATGTTGTTATCATTTGATGATACAGGAAAAAATAATAGGAATAAGATGTTTTTGTTAAAATTAGGTGATATATGGAAAATAGTTAATAATAAGATGTTTTTGTTAAAATTAGGCATAAGATGTTCATGTTATGGTTCAATGATGTTATTAGTATAAAGAAAGTTTAGTAGATACAAGATATTCTATTGTAATTAAAATCATGTCATTTAATTTTCCATTGTGTAAGTCAGAGAGGCAAGTAGGGCATAAAAATGTAATAGTTTTATTCAAATCAGTAAACCAAGAATAATGTACAAACAGACCCACCAAGACACTATGTTTGTAAACACAGAATGGCCTATAAACCAAAAAAAAAAAAAAAAAAAAAAAAAACTATCTATCAAAGAATTAATCTATGTAATAGGAATAGAATTCAATACATACAATACAGGAATTGAAAATATAATTAATACAGATACAGTTAATAGCAAATAGAATGACAAAAGAAAGAAAACTAACTTCTTTTGGAAACAGTCAAAAATAGGCTTATGATAGTAATCAAATCAGACTAAACAGCAAATTAATCAATATTGAAATGTTTTAATAACCAAATTACTAACAGCAAAGTAATTACGGAGTTATTAGGTGTATTCCATGGAAATATTATACCGAAAAAACAAATAAAAACCTTTAAAACACTGAATTTGTACAAATTATGAGACAGGCAATTATTATGCAAAATTGTAATTTTTGGGCTTAAATGAGTTTGAAACAAACCCAGCTATATATCAAAAGATGTAAAATTAAATAATCAATATTACTGAATAGTTAGATTCATGTAAAATTAATAAATATTGGAAATACAGTAAAAAATAAGAAAACTTGTTATGTATAGTTAGATAGTGAAACAAGTCTTAGACAGATATTTTATAATTAAACAATATGAAGAGGAAAAAGACATACCACAAATTGCCCTAAAACGACGACGTTGCGTCGTTTAGTCTATTGTTAATCGCAAAGCTGAACAGTTGAAAAATGTATTAGTGGAGTTTTGAAAACCAAATAATTTATATTAAAACCAAGTGTGGTTATGTGGCGTGTAACGGAGATGAACTAACAAGCGAAATAATATTATCTATCTATGTCTAACACTTCACAAGTTTCCAAAAACACAGAATAACACCATAAAAACGCAACACCAAAAATCGACAGCCATTTTTGAACAAATTTTGGAACGGATTCACAAAGAACCAACACACATATTTGAACATCACACTACACAAGAGATCCATCCAGAATTCGACATCGCAGACGACGAGGGGACATTCAACACTATATTTTGGAACAACACTGCTTCGCAGAAAAAGGGAACATCGTTTTATTTCTGTGGGAGAAGATCGTCAATTCCAACGGCGTCATAGCAGACAAAATCAAGCAGACGGCGGCCATTTCTGAATTTCTCACATAGACGGTGCAGTGCTACCTGGAGCAGAGTGACGTCATTTCTTCGACTTGGTTCGAAATTTAAATAATTTCTTTCTAATTGACAATTGTAATAATAATTCTGTTCTATTTCAGATATTAACATTTAGTTTAAGAATACCTGTTAAATGTATCTTGTTCCTTGCCCTCTGACCATTTCGATTCGTTAAAAGAACCGTAAATTTAAACTTGTAAAAAATATATTTGTTAATCTTCCTCACTGCCGACTGTGGCGAATATTAGCCAGTGCCTGGGACATGCGCAGTTTGACTGGCGCACAATTTTAAATGAATAAACGCAAATCAGTATTCAGTTACCAGCATTGTTTTTTTTATTTCTACCATTAATGTTATTATTATTTTTTTTATTAAGCAAAAACATAATTCATATTGAGAGAATAGATATAGGAGGAAATTACAAACTCAAATAATTAATTAATTGTTAATTAATTAAATTAAATCATTCCAACAAACTCTATACAAGAACGAGAAAAAATATTTGCAGAATTTTTAAAGTTTGATGTATTTATTATTTATCAATCAAACACACCTAGTTATAACATACTCTTATCATCAATATCTTTATATCTTGTTTATTATTACACTTGAATTTATATTACCCTTTGACTAGCCTAACCGTGGGACTTTAAGGAGTCAGACTTACCCAGTGATAAATAAAATATCAACACATATCAATCCAATTCAATTTTTATTTTAATTTGTAATAATTTATATTACAAATTGGCTTGCCCAACTAGTGGGGCTAAAAGAAGAGCACAATACCTTTGTTATCACCAAAGAGACTCAACACATATCATATCAAATCAATTCAATTTAATAATTATTTATAATTGTTATTATATTTTTAATTATTTATTAATATATTACAACGTACATATACCTACCCTGAAATATAGGCTTTGTTGCAGAGACAGTGAAATAAATTTCAGGAGTATAAAGTTTTAATTAACTTTAAGCCTTCTTAAAGTCACATGTTTCAAACTATAACCCTATAATTATTAGTGCGAATAATTGCAGTGTTATTCCTGTTATACAGTATTCAGGTGACGTGTATTCACTTATTATGTTAATGATGTGTGTTTTTGTTTTGTTACGGGAAACAAGATAGACCATGAAAGCAATTTTATCTGTTCAAAATGCATTGAAGAACATTACAATTTTGATATTATCTTCTCCTTCTTCTTCTTCTTCTTCTTCTTCTTCTTCTTCTTCTTCTTCTTCTTCTTCTTCTCAGCCTGTAAAGGGTAAGGCGGACCGTCATTTTTTCCGGTCGCCATCGTCAAGGTACCGCTTTGCAAATCTCTTTCACATTTTCGTGCCTAATGTAAGATTTCTCATGGGATATATACCATCTTATATAATTATGTAATCATTTTTACATATAATTATACAATTATGTTAAGATTATGTAATGGTATAATCTTACGTAACATAACATATATAATATTTAAATTAGGTTATGTTTGAAGTCTGTAATGTAGTAATTTAAAAAATAATAAAATAGTTTATTAATACATACTGATATTCACTGTTCCCCTAAAATGGTAAACTTTCCAAAACAGAAACAGTCTTACAAGGTAGAAAGCGACTGTGATGGAAGACGAATATACAAAAGAACATACAAAAAGCAAAACGAGCAAAACCCAGTATCGCAAATGTTTTTATATGGAGATGAACAATTAACTTCTGGTTTAGCCGTGTGTATGGATATGGCGTGTAGTTAATATTGCTGAATATAAAAATTCGTTGTCTTTAAAATAGACAGTCATCGATAACACAACTACGATATATAATAAACTATATGTAGGCTGTTGCTGTTTACCTAGATGTCGTGTGAGTGGAGGGGTATAAGAAAGGGAAAGAAAGGGACTCGCAGTTACTGTTGTATGTACCGTGTAAAACGGAAGGGAGACCAACCGTTATTTCACACTACTCATCAATTCATCATCGTCATTTTCAGCAGCCAGATGCCCAAACCGAAAATGGTTTGTTCCGGTCGCAAGCAGATAGACTAGAGCTGGTCACTCCAGCGGTTCTTCGAACGTCCCAGATCGCTCACCCCTCTCCGCCTATAGTTCAATAGTTGCTTGGAGATACGGTAATCCTTTATTCCGCTAAGGTGTTCCAAGCATCATCATCTTCTTAACGGTTTTAGGCTTTAGCGATCTGTTCCTATTCCACAGTCCACCTTTTCTTAGGTATATCGACTTTTTTTCTGCCTCTAGGGTTGTAATCTTTCGCCATTTTTGTTATTCTACTTTCATTCATTCTGTTGACGTGAATGGAACATATTGATGTGTTCCAAACATTATAGTCGATATTGGTCGATCCTATCGAATATACTCATGATATTCAGTTCCTGCCAGACATCTACGTTTCTTCTGCTATCTTAACGAATACATATCATGCAATGAGTCTGAGAATTCTTATTTCGGCCGCTTGAATACGACTTACTTAGGATTTCGTTAAAATCCAATTCTCAGACCCATAGAGAAGTGTAGGAGCGCCATCACCTTGTAGAACTACAGGCGCATTTTTTACTTGTTAATTTTAGTGTTCTACTGATGGTCCCACACAAGTGGTTCAGCATATCTTCACCACATCGTTGTTTGTAAATGATGACACGTTGTAGCCGAGACGTTCAAAATTATTGACCTGCTTCAGAACAGTACTATCTACTACAATTTTTGTTCGTATGGTATCAACTCCATGAAAACCTGTCAGCTTTTTCTTCAATGTGGAGATCTGTAAACCAAAATCCTTGGCGATTGGCCTCAATGAGGGTTGTACTGCCCTCAAAACATGAAGAAAAGTCATTTTCCCGAAAGTGTGTGTGTGTCTGTGTGTAGAATTTCCTTGGCGAAGGATAACTGCCGCAAATTCAAACAGAATCAAATAATGTTTTGCATGTATGCCAGAGTTCTAGAGGACTCAAGGTTTATTGATTTTGGTGAAGATCGGTTAAGGAAGAGGGGTAGTTTATCGGCAACATTTTGCGTTTTACGAAGAGTAAAACGAACGGCAGGGACTGAATATTATGAGTATACTCGACAGGATCACCCAGTATCGGCTGAATTGGTGGGAACATCTTTGCCGAATGGATCACTGCCGCATCCCCAAACAACAATGGAACTATAAGCCGAGGGGACGGAGAGGTATGGGACGTCCGAGAAAGCGCTGGAGTGACCAGCTGTAATCTTGAGACCGGAACAAACCATCCTTGACGACGATGATGATGATGACGATGAACAAGAGTTAAATACTTAATTTTAATAAGTAAAGTATCCTTAAAAGACGATCCCAATAATCTACTGTAGAAAGGTAGAAGAAATATCTATAAATAAAAGGGTAGTTGAAGGGGGAGAGGATAATTTTTTGTATTGATGTTATAAACTTATTCGATCGAAAACTTAAAAATTCGACAAAATATTAACAATTAATATTGTTCCATGCTATGTAACCACGGATACGTAAACATAATTTTTCGTTCCTAGAAAGTCACAGAAAACAAATCTTTATATTTAAAATATTAACAACTAGGTACAATTCGTATTTTGATTATCTTTCTCAGTGTTTTTAATAAAAACATGCTGGCATATTTGGTTTCGATCTGAGATTTTGTGTACATATTGAAAGTAATTTGATAATTAATTAGAAAAAGGAAGTCATACCAATGGCTCTCCATACCGATTTTTTACTTCCATATTCCTTAAGTATGGTGTTCCATACATAAAAATCGTGTTCGAGATTATTGCAGATTCTGATTCTACTACACTCAAAACATGAAAAAAAGTCGTTTTCCGAAAAGTGTCTGTGTGTCTGTCTGTCTGTCTGTCTGTCTGTCTGTCTGTCTGTAGTTTTTTTTTCTATGGCAAACGATAACTGCCGCAAATTCAAACAGAATCAAATAATTTTTTGCATACAGCCCTGATTTGTAGAGTACTCAAGACCTATTGTTTTTGGTGAAGATCGGTTGAGGGAAAGGGGTAGTTTACCTGCAACGGTTTTTTTTTATCAATGGAAATTTTTTTTTTGTGGCAAACGATAACAGCCGCAAATTCAAACAGAATCAATTAATGTTTCGCATACAGCCCTGAATTGTAGAGTTCTCAAGACCTATTGTTTTTGGTGAAGATCGGTTAAGGGAAAGGGGTTGTTTACCTGTAACGTTTTATGTTTTAACAAGGCTATTTCCTATGGCAAACGATAACAGCCGCAAATTCAAACAGAATCAAACGATTATGTGCATACAGCCCTAAATTGTAGAGTTCTCAAGACCTGTTGTTTTTGGTGAAGATCGGTTGAGGGAAAGGGGTAGTTTACCTGCAACGTTTTTTTAACAAGGGTATTTTCTATGGCAAACGATAACAGCCGTAAATTCAAACAGAATCAAATAATGTTTTGCATACAGCCCTGATTTGTAGAGTACTCAAGACCTATTGTTTTTGGTGAAGATCGGTTGAGGGGAAGGGGTAGTTTACCTGCGTTTTTTTATCAAGCGTATTTTCTATGCAAACGATAACAGCCGCAAATTGAAACAGAATCAAATAATTTTTTGCATACGTCCCTGAATTGTAGAGGTCTCAATGACTTTAGATTTTGGTGAAGATCGGTTAAGGGGAAGGGGTAGTTTACCTGCAACCTTTTACGTTTTAACAAGAGTAAAGTACTTGAAAATTTATTTAAACTTTTTGAAACAATGGTAATTGTTAAAAATAAAATAATTTTGTTGCCAGGCAATAAAATTATAATTTTTTAATTTTAATGTAATATAATATTTTTCATTTAATACAGCAATAAAAAGGCAGGTAAGACACAGCCTGGCTGTTTGGCTGAAAATGATTTTAAATATAAATCTTAGAATATGGAAGTCATGTATGGTTCTCCATACCGATTTTTTTACATTATTGTTATTCCAAAGGACAACAAAAAGTCTAGTATTCACATAAAATATTGTTTCCTAAACAATGCTTGATACACTTGATTATACACTTAATGCTTGAGTATACACTTGATTTAGTCCTTTTCGTATCAACAGATAAAGTATGATTCTGTTTAGCGTTACTGACATTTTTACGGTCCTTATGCGTTTGTCAATATTTCAGTGGCAGCGATATTTGTCGAGTTGTAAGTTTTGAGGTTTTTTAGTAATTAATTTATACTAGTTTGATTTTATTGCACAAAATGTCTACTTTAAACTGAAAAATTAATATGGTGATAATAGTTGTACTTAACACCATATTAAAAATCCACTATTACCGTGTTTGAATCCATATCACCATATTAAAGATCCATGGAGACTTTTAGAAATTAATAAAACAATCTGTTTAACTTTGCTACAGGAAATCTTTGGTAGTTGCATATTTAATACAAAATATTAATATTCTTCTTTCTATTTTTTCTGAAGAGTGTCATACAGAATGAAATATTCAATAATCCAAGAACTGTCACCATATTATGTAATATTACCCTACACCTTATAACTTGTTTCAGCATCACATCATCGACGTAACTCAGTGGATTAATTAAGCATAGTACCATTTGCAACAAAGTGATTTAAAGTAGTTTTACTACCATTTTACAACAATTTTATATCCTACTTGTACGGTGCTATCAAACGCGTCTCCCAAGTTTGGTTAAACATATTTGGTAACATTTTAAATCTCTGTGTGACACCGAGTTTCATTTTTGTAACAGCTAGTTTTTATAAGATAATATTACTGATACAGCTTATCAATTAGTTGTAGATAACAAATTTGGAGGCAATAGGACAAGAACACAAAACAATTTCTATCCTGCACGAGACAAATTCTACGGATACTACATATTCATTGTGACCTTCACAATTCATTAAGGTTCATTCATATGTACATATTCATTCAAATTGATTTAGTTTTTAATTATATTGTTTACTGTTAATTGATAATAAATTTTAAGACGTTTTAGGGAAAGTTATAATATAAGTTTAAAAAACATTATGCCTTACTAAGAGAGTTGACACTCCTTCTGCCCGTGAGACTCTACGTGTTAAGTAACGAATATCAATATTTAAGGAAAATAACCAATTAAATGTTATCACGTAAAACACACAATATTACAACCTCTGTCGTATATATAAAATTATTACCGTTAATAGTAGTAATTGTCCTTACCTGCTACTGAGGAGACAAACTGAAGATCCCTGCTGTACATTTCGGCCAGCCTCTTGATGACGTCAATTTGCTCCATTGTGATCTGCACGGCGTCAAGGAACTGTGCTCCGCACGGGACATACGCTGACCAGAACTGTTGGGCACAACAAAAGTAAATGAAAAATAATTTTAGGCCTATAAGATCATATTATGAATTTGTGTGTAAATTTTTATGATATTGTTGTCACGACTGGATGAGCACCTATAAGATACGAATGTTAAATTGGAATCTTAATTTAATAATTCACTATTTAAATGTATTGGAAAAGTAGTGACCGATCAGTGCGTCTGCACCCTCGTAGTTTTTTGTACAGTGAGTCCTCCAAAATAAAAATAGTAAGCCTTTAGTTGCACCTTTCTGTAAATGTTGTATCATAGTTGTGATACACCCAAGGCCTTAACAAAAAGAATAGAATTATCTAATTACTACTAAATATTTACTAGCGTTGAATAAATAATACTTTTATTTAATAAAAAGGCAACATATTCTTATTTTCTTATTATTGATCTATTATTAAATATTAATTATTTACTTAATAATGATTAAATTTTATTGGGTATGTTTTATTATGTATTATGATTAAATATTAAATTAATTGTTTTATGTATGTAATGATTTACTAAGCTATAGTAACAATTTCATTTTGTATTTCTTGTTTGTTAACGTAAAAAGTAGAATATATTCAGCTCACGTTTTACAAGATAATGGCTGTCGACTGTGCTTCTTTATGGAAGTGAGTCATGGACAATGAGAAAGAGAGGTAAAAGTCGCATGCAAGCAGCGGAGAAGAAATTTCTAAGATCGGCCAAAAGTAGTTCTAAACAAGATCGATTTAGAAATAAAGAGATTGTAAAGAAGTCGAAAATATTCAACTAAAATTTAAAAAAATAGAGTTGTATAGAAGAAATTGGAACGACCATCTGGAGCGTATGGATGATAGAAGATTGCCAAAAGCGGTAAGCAGGTACAATCCAGCTGGAAGAAGAAGCGTAGGGAGACTAACGGAAAGATGGGAATAAATCCTGTGAAGCCGGAACAGGTCACCAAGGCGTAATCCTTGTTGGGGTAGAAGAAAACAAAGAAGAAAAGTAGAATGTTTAGCGCAAACCATAAATATTAACTTACACCGATGAGGTACGAAATTTTATTTTATTTTTCAAGAAACTCATATTTTTTTATCAATTAATTTAAGAGTATTGTACACGCTTCTTTTTAGGGCTAATTTTATTATGCTTAAATCACATGTCTGTGCACACTTTTACTCATCTAGTATTATCACAACGGGTACTCCGCACAGGTATCTCAACTATAGGCTTGTACGAATACAATTTAAATTAGTTCATTTTATCCGACTATAAAAATTAAAAGTAAATACAAATTATTATTAAAACATCAGGATGTAATTTTATCAGAGAGTAATTCTTAATTAAATTAATTAAAATTTTGCAAATTCTATATTTTTTAATTAAAACGTAAGAAGTATATTTCATGAACGAAAGTAGTAAAATTATTTGAAATATTAGAGAAATTTGTTTAATTGAGAAAAGTGTTAAAGTTTTACAGTAACATTTTTAAAATTACTACTTAAAATAACTAAGATGGAGAAGTTAAAGCATCAATATTTAAAACGTGTTAATCGAGAAAGACACAAAATATCGATTAACTCTATGAGGTAAAGTAGAGTAATGTTATTTCACATTTGATCACCAAAGATCGAATTATCAACAAAGGTTAAGCCAATTATTTTTTACTTAAAACTAGGCGTGCAGAAAACTAAACGTTAACAGAAAGTAAATTCCGAAAATATAGTAGGAGGAGAATTAATTATTTCAAGCAAGCTATTAAGCCGCAGGCTTTAGGGGCAGAAAGCTATAAACACTAGAATAGGTTGGATAAGGAAGTGTGTTTTTAATCATTAAATTCAAACAATTAGTGAGACACGGATGTTTATAGGAAAACAATTTAAAAATAACAAAGACGAATATTATAACACAATGAGTCTTTAAGGGAGACGCCAATATGAAAATATGTGTATAGTAATGGCAATAAGAGACATTTCATTCAACGTGAAAGTCAAAATATCTATTACAGAGATTTAATACGGGACAGTGTATAGCAGACATTTTTGAATATCCGGCAAATATACAGTATTACAGTCATTGGAAACATTATCACAGTAATTTGCTTCATATATCTTTCAAAAGAAGTTCCTCTGCATTTTCCATGTCTTAAATAAAATTAATTTAATCATTTAAAAGAATGGACAAGATCTTATGAATGACAGTGAGAAGAGTGTACATATTACAATGCTTTTAGTACAACATACAAGTTAAACAAATGTCTATTTTTTCTTTTTTTTTTTATAAGGTCGCTGCAACAGCAACGGTCATTAGCGACCACAAAAATGAATTTGTACAGATTCTTAAACAGATGTATTAACATATAGTAAATATTTGTTTAAATACCAAGTAGTGTAAACAAATGAGATAGATAAAAATTTTAACAAATAACAATATTAATTTAACTGATGCAAAATAAAATGAGAAATATTAACCCCCACAACACAAGCAATATGAATACACATTATCCACATAAATAAATATAACTAAGTATACATATAATAAATATAACACTAAGTAACAAAATATAACAACTATATAACAATAAGTCATAATCACATATCAGTCCATTAACTTAATTACACAATTTTTAATGTTTTTATAATTTTCTTAGTTCGTACCTATATTGCTGTTAACAACTTAATCTCCCTTAAGAGGAGAAGTATGTTGACGGCTGCAGTCTTGTCATTTAAACTTTTTCGCACATCTGCAGGGATATTAAATTTGCTTCGTAGATGTTGAAGAGCAGGGCACTCTGAAATGTCTTGTATGGGCAAGAGATCTGTGCATTACAATTAATGGCTCATAATTGCGCGAAATGTCTTACAGAAGAGAGTGAGAAGTAAACCAAGTTGGGTTTCATTGTTAATTTTTGTCTTGACCTTGCACGGCCGGTGTCGCTATTTCCAAATTATTATTAAATACCGGGATGTTAGGCAGTGGTCCGTTGCTGTGAAGATCGGTGGGCACCTTTTCGAAGATCTGCCGCAACTGTTTTACTACACACTGTCGTTTTTTGCGACCTGTAGAAGATACCAGAGGGAGGTACGAAACGTTGCCGACAATGTTAAGACTTTCACGCAAACCGACCACGGCTTAACAGCTTGGTATTTATTAATTTTTGGAAATATATTTCATTGTGACTAGAAAATTTGTATTTCAAACTAATGATAATTTTTTTTAATAATATGTTATAAAATTAAAATTACGCCAACTCAGATTATTGATACTTCTTATCTGAACAGACAAATACCATCTTACCAACAAGCAATAAAAAGATACATATCAAAAATCGACATGCTATTATAAAAATAGATCGAATTTGATATTAAAAATCATCAGCAGACGGTTAGTCAATATATATTTAATTATAATTAAAATAAAATAATTATTTTTAGTTAGCTTCTGTAGAGAAACGAGCGGCGATTAGAACTTTTGTGCCATATGGATTCAGGGAAATCTTTGGTTATTTGAATAACAAAGTGTTTCAGGTGGATAGGTTAATCTCTATCGCTCATAAGCGCCTGGTGGTTACTAAACACACACAGCAAATCGTCTACTGCCAGCTGTTTTGTAGCCTGATTAATGCATTTTCACTTTCATGAAGTAACGACGTTTCAATAAAAAATATGTCAGATTTTTGAAAATGGAAGTTAATTTAAAAACAAACGTCATACAATTGTGTGGTTAACCTAATATGGCTTCACTTTAGGACCAAAGTGCCACGATAATTAAAGACCATGATGTATAACCACAAAAGGTGACTCATCACGGTACATGGAGTGTTCGTGCGTGTGTGTGTGTGTGTGTGTGTGTGTGTGTGTTGAGTACGTCGTTTTATTTTAATTACCTCAACGGGACTAATGTAAGTGGCGTACCTGAGCTCCAACGTGTCCAGCTTTTAGTCTGGGCAGATCCGTGTGCGACCAGTTGGATTTCGACCACGGCTCCACCATACTTAGGTCCGAAGAAAAATTAAACATGGCTAGTTGATTGTGCACGAATTTTCTTATGTTCCACGGTAAGTCGTTATGCCTGTAACGAATAAAAAGCAATTTAATTAGTACCGTATTTTACGAAACTAATATATCTTCATTTCAGAGACATGCTGGACGTCCGTAATCATTAAGATAATACCATATTATAAGTAGTACAGCTATTAACATATGCTTACACCTATTAGATTGTGGCATGTACATAATAGATCTGGAACAGCGATGTTTACAAAGTTTACAAAGGCAAATGAAGTCGTTTGGAATTTATATCGTTTTCTGGGCGCCTTCAACTCTGTGGTAATTGTCCACGCAACTCGTCTCGCAACCTAAGCGGGTTATAAAGAAGTGTATCGAAAGTAGCCAAAGAGTTGACATTACCTGAAAATCGTTGCGTATATTTGGCAGCAAATGTTTAGTGTAAAGTGATAATTGTTACGTATTGTACGCGGTCGTTTGTCGTCGGTTCTTTGTATTATTTATTGCGACAGTCTTAATTAGGTAATTTTTATTGTTTTACTCACTAGTGTGTGCTAGACAAACGTGAACTTGTAGATTTGTTGTATAGCAGTCTTTTCGTTAGCTGAATCTGGTATTAAAAATGTGAATTGTCTGGTGTTCAGTAATTTTATCCCAATGTTTAAAGGCGACAATTCTTGCGTTCATCACAACAGTATTTAACAATATCACATATACAGTCCATCCATTCTCATCTGCGCTATAAACACTAATACCGTCGTTGTCCACGCTGTCGTCATTATCATTATCATCAACATCATAATCATCATTATCATCATCATCATCATTAACAACAACAACAACAACAGGTGCCCTCTCAATGCAGAAGTGCTACGACGCTAAGGAATTTTTCTAAAGCAGATAACCGAGGTTCAATTTTAAAAATATATTTATAATACTCAGAATTACTATAATATTAGTATAGAATAATTTTAGTATTAATAATATTCTTTTATAATATTAATAAGTTACAATATTACAGAATCAACACTTATTAAGGTACATACAAAAACAATGCTAGAGGATCGGTTACAGAAAATAGCTCTAGAACGGACACCATTTGCGAGTGAAAAGGAATCGCAGTAGGTAAACTAATATTCGATTTATAAAATTAAGAAGGTTATAAGTTAGAAGGGAGGAGGGAGGGCAAGAGGAACGGAGAGAAGGGGTAGAGACAGAGAATGGTTTGGCAAAAAATCCACGACATAACAAAATATATAGGGGTAACAAAAAACAAAACAAAAATTTTAAATACACTAGATTAAGTAGATTCAAGTTTTAAACAAATAGGCCTAATAAATTTTATCTCTACGCGATCTTTCTGGAAACAGTTTGGATAGCGATGAAATTAAATGTAGGGAAACAGAGGATACTTTGAAAACAAGGACCTTACATGTTGAAAGACTGTAAGTCATTGTAAATTAGGAATCTAGAAAAACGTGATAAGACCTACAATCACGGTTGTGAGACCTGGACCACACGACAGAAGAACGAAGAAGACCAAAATGTTTACAGTAGGATATTTAGACAACCTTTAGATACTAGATATATATAAAATGGCACTTCTCGATATTGCATAAATTTTGAGTTGTGTCAGTTAATAAGTCACTCAAATGTCGTAAAACTTTATTATATCGCAGAGCTCAAGACGGGGGTGATATATTTACGGAATAGAGAACAGCCGAAATTCAAGTCTCATCACCAGGAATCCAGGAAACCTCTAGTACGCTGTAGGTCGAGAGAAAGGGCAAGAAAAGCATGGATATAATTTGTAGAAGAAATTAACACAACTCAATTGTCTACTTATATTTTGAGACTTGATGAATCTGTGATACTTTCATCTCTATATTGTTAATTATGATTGTGGCAACAGACAGTGCACGCTTTGTCAAACACAATTCATAAATATCTTTGACGTGGCAGGTTGTAGACTGATGGACCATAAATTTTATTCTTGCGTATCATTTTGCATGGGGAGTGGGTGAATCCTAGGTGTGCTCGACTAAAAAAATAATTCTTTGTTCAGGAAGGCGTAGAATGGGGTGATGGTAATGCCGTTTGGATATACGCGCCTTTCTCGATCGGAACTCTAAGGGGCCATTCAATCCGAGATCTTTTGGATTCTAACACGCTAGTAATAGGAAACATGAAAAGTTCTCCGTCCGTTTCGTCTTCTTTGCCGAAATTCCAGACCGCCGAGAGATTGGCAGCGAACTGTTTCCCGTTCGTAACTTTGAGCAATCCAGGGTTTGTCCGAAACGTCCAGGGAGGGCTGGCGTGGGAGGATGATACAAGTGCAAAATCATTTTTCTTCAATACCTTTTCCCAGATAAATACATTCAAAAAAAATAAACAAGATTGACAAATAATTAAATTTTTTACTCCATGTAATGTAAAAAAAAATTATAAAATTGGATACCACCTATCCCCAAATTTTTATTTTTTTTTTAATTGTAGTACTATCTTTCATACTATAGTATTGTATACTATTTACTATATATGTAGTATATTTTTTTACTATGTAGTAGGCCTCCTATTTTTTATAAATACAAAAGATTTTAGTGTTTGTTTTACTAAAACTGATTAAGTCCTTATAAAGATATACAGGTAAAAACATACACGTTCAGACCAGAAATCATTATCCTTCTCGCTTGCTAGTAGTTGAGAAAAATAAATTCTAAAATATATAGTATGTTATATTTGGGAGAAAAACATTTACAGGCATTGCACAAATGCAATGCACAGAGAAGGGCATTGAAAATGCTTCAATAAATCTAAAAAATATATATATTTATGTTCATTCACCAATAAATGAATTCATTCTTCATTCACCAATCAATGAATTCATTCTTCATTTACCAATGTACAGATTGTAAGTTAAATGTAGTCGCATTCGTAAGCGAAGTTTTATATGTGTACTACGTTATTGACAACAAAGAAGTAGTTTCTATGGAAACTCACTGGTTCCCATTTTCGATCATGCACCAGCGATCGGCCGCAAATTTGCGACACGTCCTTATAAACATTTCCAATGTTAAAAAATAAATCTTTTGATAACATATTAATTTGTCTTCACCCGTTTACTCCCTGTTTGCTCGCAAAGAAACAAGTTTGCTTGTGAAAAACATTACCTTCATTCTCGTAATTTCGGTCAAATAAAAACAAGAAATATTTCTTTTTTTATGCATTCTAACCATAGAATTTCACTCATTTCTATGTAAACATTTAAAAATGGAGACAGGTAATTATAGAAACTAAAAAAAAGTTTAAGAAGCCTGCAACGTAAACGTGAAATTTTACTGCTTATTTTTAATAAAAGAGACCAAATTAAATGCGCACCTTTAGTCCTATTTCTTTTTTTCATACAGATACTCGTTCGTAAAAGAGATAAATTTGTTTTAATAAAAACTATTGCAATTAAATCTTCATTAGACGGGTTTCAATTTTTCCAATAAGCAATTAGTGAAGTACAGACAGACACAAACCCTATCCGCCCACACACGCTCACAGATACAAATAGCAGATGTGGTTTCACTGTTATCTAAAAGCAATCAGCATTAACTATTTTATAATTTTAGTAGACTTTACTTATTAGAGATTCACTGAATTAAACAAACAGCAGTCCATAATTGCTTTAGTCGTGTATATAATCCATAATTAATTTAAGTTAAATAATGATAATAAATAATGCAGAGCGTATTAATGGTGCTCATCGTCATGGCCGACCACTTACTGAATATAAAAATTGAATTAACTATTTAAAAAGTATATTGTTGTGTGCTTATTGTTAAAAATTATATCGCATGCAAAAACTGCTCGATTAAATATGCGAAAAATATTTACCATTATACTGGGATATGAATGAAGCTGAAAGCCTAATATCAAAATAGAAAAACTACTGGGCGGTCTATAAAACAAAAGCGCATTTAATAAATTAATCTGATAGACAGTGATGTCTTGACTAATAATCAACATTAATTTCTCACTAAAAGTTAGATTACACTGCAATCAAATAAAGTTAAAACTAAATTAATTAAACCAATATTGCTCCTCACGCATAACATTAGATATATATGCAGTTGCATAAAATTCATTGATCGAAAAAATAAGTAAATGAATTATTTGGATTAGTCGAGAGGCTTCTGAAGAGGAAAGTATTTATGGTCGTGTACGTTTCGAAGGAACTACTTTCCAATTTTTACGTTGTTTCGTCACCCTGCCAACCATTCTTCTTTGCTCATCATTATATTTTTAGGCAATGTTCATTACCCTTTCCTCTGGTGTTTGTATTCTCGTATAAATTAAATATCAAAATTTTCCCTAATCAAATCAGTGTCCTGTTATTTTTAGTTTACATTACTCTCATTAACTGCAGACTTTACCGCGCACCCCCTGCCTCTATCTTGCTCACTCACACACACACACACACACACACACACACCTATATGCATGTATGCGTGTATGTATGCATTCATGTGTTATCCTTTTCGTCGTTGTTGTTGTTGTTGTTGTTCTTCTTCTTCTTCTTCTTCTTCTTCTTCTTCTTCTTCTTCTTCTTCTTCTTCTTCTTCTTCTTCTTCTTCTTCTTCTTCTTCTTCTTCTTCTTCTTCTTCTTCTTCTTCTTCTTCTCCTCCTCCTCCTCCTCCTCCTCCTCCTCCTCCTCCTCCTCCTCCTCCTCCTACTCCTTCTGAACCCAGAAGTTGCTAGGCTTTGCAATTCCTCCTTTCCGTAGACAGCCTCTTCACCAATACATACCTTCTTCCTTCTTTTACCCCATCCTTGTGCTCGTACCTGGGAACTTGCTTACCACTACGCCCCTCAATCAGGGTGGGGAACCAGTTTTAATGGCGTAGTAGGTGATACTTAGCACATGTAAATGTAGAAATTGGAAGATGGCGTTGCAGAGGACGCGAGAGACATGTGGATAAGAAACTGGAGGAGGGTTGCAGTGGATAGAGTGGATTGGAGGCGGAGATTGGTGGAGGCCAGGGCCCGACTTGGGCTGTAGCGCCATAGGAGGAGGAGGAAATGTAGAAATCGTTTTTGAAATTCCCAAAACATAACTCTGGATTTAAATGTTAGATAAAATTCACTTTAAATTGATACTCACATGGGTTTTTGACATTCTAGCAAAATTTTTATAATTTCGCCCTTACGTCCAAACATTTGGAAATTTAAAAAAATGATCACTACATTTAGATTGCGATTAAGATTTTTTTTTATTGATACCCCAAAGAAATGTTTACGATTTTCATACAATTCTGATCGTTTTACATATTTTTTATTCCAGCCACCGTATACGTAGTGGGACTAATATCGAAAACAATAGGGATCTGTACGGTAAATGTGTGGACAAGAGTGCCAGGTTTGACCAACGAGAATAGGTTGATGCGTTCCAAAGTTATCGCAAGACATGCGTATCTCAAATACACAGATAGGCACGTAGACCTAGACCAAACCGTCGAAGTAAAGCTGAAAACTTTTTTAGTATATTGAATGGCTTCGCTCGTTCATTTATGTCGGGAATTAATCAATTTCTTCTGTAAATACACACACACACACACTACATACGTGCGCAAATGTGCGTATGTACGTGGATTTGAGTGGGGGTATAATTACGCACAAACTCCTCCATTATGTGACACGAAAATAATACTTAATTTTGATAGATAATTGTGTTTCCATTTACGTGGTTATATAAAGAAAAATTTTGTTTTCAAAATAGAAATTGTTTACATTGAATGATTAGATTGAGAATGTGTGTGCGCTCGTATGTGTGTGTGGGTAAATTAAAAGTCTCTGTAACGTAGGTAAGTAGTGACGCAACGCGGACTGTTTAACATACTTATATATACGTAATTTGTACCTCAGACCACCTGAGACGCAAATATATTTACGGCGAGTGTATTTCATTGTTATTTCTGAACAAGAATAAGAGGTAGCTCTCACGTCATTCGTAACTTGAATAAAGTTTCGCTCGCAATTTATGTTATTAATGTCTTCACATGTTAGTAAGACGCAGGTAAGTGAGCGAACAGACGTCTGTTGTTGTAGAGTGTGTCTATGTGTGTGTGTAGCGGCGAGCACACCCGTTTTTCACACAGTTGTTAGACTTTCTCTTGAAAGGGATATTCATAACAGCCTTTATTTATTCACCCCCTCCCTTTGGACAAACGTTTGTGTAAGACTTTGTCACGCAATCTAAACTATCAAACGTTGAGCGTTTAAAAATGTAAGTACTGATGTTATATAAACTACAATCAACCAACTTGTTGGAAAAAATCGTTTTACCAAAGGTAGAATGTGATTACTAGCTTAGTGATATTTTTTTTATTGATTGCTTGTAAATTTTCGATCTCCATCTATTACAGAGTATTAAGTAAATCAGATAAAAGAGTTAGGATTGTGAGGAAAACATCCAGTGACGTTTCTCCTTATTAAACAGCGTTTTTAAGGTTCTAGCAAATTTTCAGGTGAAGTTCTGTGAAGTCTTCCCTCGTCGAGATCGTTGTTGTATAGCTGCTCTGTTAGCTAGCTTTCATGGTCTGCTACTCGCTGGCAATATTTTGTTGCAAACCTCTTGATTTCATCTGTTATGAAAGGTATTTTTAGATCGGCGTGAAGTATTTGATTGCTGACGTACCATGGGGAATCCATTAAAGCTCGCAGGACTTTTTACTTAAATGTTTGAATAGTTTTTATTCTTGTAGGTTTTGCACATCCCCATAGCTGAAGTCCGTAGGACCACATAGGTTTGAACATGGTTCTGTAAAGTAGCAGTTTGGTATTTAATGACAGCATAGACTTTCGCCCAAGTAACGGGCATCTTTCGCTCCGACATCAGTCGGAGCTTGAGATCTAACTGTCTTCGTTTAATTTGGATATGCTTCTGCCAGGTGAGTCGTTGATCAAGGTAAAGTCCAAGGTATTTATTTTCAGTCTTTACTGGTACAGGTGTGCTATTAATTGTTGCAGGTGGACATACGTCATTCCGAGTAGTGAATGTGACCTGCGCAGATTTTGTTTCGTCGATTTTTGTTCGCCATTTCTTGTACCATTCGCAGAGTAGATTTAGATGCAGCTCAGTTGTTTAACGTGGTAAAAATTGGCCAACGTGCACCGAATGACGTGGATTAGCAAGGATGAACTGTTGACAAAATAATGTAAACGGACAACGATATAGCTAAACTCTGCAATACGAGATCAGATCAAAATGTTTGCGCAAGTTTTGTTTATTAAAAAATTATGCCTTGCTTCGTCGGCATTTATATTGCCTATTTACAAAGTAGTCTCCGTGGAATGGAAACACGATTATGCCAGCCTTCTTTTCAGTCTTCAAAACATTTCAAGAATTCACTTTTTTGTACAGCCTTGAGCTTGCTCAGCGATTCTTGTTTTATGTCTTCTACAATCACGAAACGTTGTCCTTTCGTAGTACTTTTCGCTGGTGGAAAGAGGAAACACTGTATTGAGTCACTTCTGACAAATACGGCAGTTGCCGTGTCGTTATGATGTTTTCTTTTGCCTAGCCTGGCAAAATTCTTAACCAGCATTGACGTGCGTCCAGGCGCATTATCGGGCTACAGTTTTCATAAATTATTCTTCCGTAAATCTCGCCGCTTTCTACGAATAGCTTCATACAAACAGCGTAAAATGACGGAAATAAAAATAACTCTTTATTTACCACTTTGCTTAGCGATGAAATTTAGTGGAACACAGGAACATAATTTACATCCGATTACCACGATCTTCAACTCATTTACCGCAGTCTTTGAAGCTTGTAAACCGCATAGAAGTCTCGCCAGAACCCTTCAGCAACACATTTACCAGGATAGAGCAGTTTATCTCACAGTTTACACAAAATTTAATTCATGTTTTTCAACCTTGCATTGACAAAAAATCGCCTAATACATCACAGGACGACTAGCTCAATTAGCTGTCATATCTAAATTATGCATCCAAAAAAGTTACACTTGTCATTAACTGTTAACATCACATAAAAACAGTTTTTTAATCGGACACTTGTGGTACTGGAAATTCAAAAATTTCATGAACGTTTTGATTAAACCTTGTATACGCCGAACATACGAATCCATGTGTTGCCGAAAAAATTCCATGTCTTTCTCTACAGGCAACAACCGGTCTAAAAATTAATGGTCTTCTATATTTTTATTTTTGTTATATGACCAATGAGTTTGATTCACAACAGTCTACTGTTAGTACAGTCATATTTGTATGCTGTCATGTATTGTCGTGTTTATCGACCGTTCATTGTCTATCATGTTACTCAGGTATCTGCGCTTATTAACAGCATCAAATGAATTACCCACTAGCTGGTCAGAACCAACCAAGTAGTGACCAATAAACAAGTAGACCAAGACAAACAGAGAATTACTTTGGTTGTGACATGACGTACGGATAACGTTTCGACACGGAACGAAAACTTAATGAGTTCGCTTACGTCAGTACATTACTCAATATATCATCCCTCTCAAGAAAACAAAAACAGACGCATAGGGAAATATACGTAAAATTCTGTACATGAATTTTTTCCCCAATCTTAATGTACAAAATCGAACGTAGCCGGTTACAAATGAACGCGAAAGTAGAATTCAAACGCAGGAAGTCAAGTTTGTAAGGAGGGTTAAAGGATGTACTGAAGGCAAGAGAGAGACTACGAAATAGAACACCTGGATAGCTCACATCCAAAGGCACCGAGCTGAAATATGCAAAGGCAAAGAACGGCGGAGAAATAAAAGGAATTAATAATCCTGATTATGTACGTTCGCTATCAAGGAAAGGCAGAAGACAAATGAAAAAATTATAAATATAATTTCTGACTCGGATCTCCAAGCCTTTTATGGTAAATATGTTAAACGTTTACATTGTAGCCTCTGATGAAGCTTGTAATCAGCGAAAACTAGTGCAGGCTACAAGGTTTAACATTTTCACCATAAAAGAACCTAGTGTTCCGAGTCAGTAGTTATATATTTATAACTAGTTAATCAACGGACATGTAATGGGCAACAAAATCTACAAATTAAACAAAATAGAAAATAACAGCCACCATCTAAATACAATATCTAAATATATTCTCAGAAATAAAAAACTACATAGTTCACAAGACCATATTCTTCACAGTTATATCGAAACATTTTAATGCCAAGATAATGAAGATAAACATAAATTAGATTATTGTTTTCACAAACTACAGGTTAATTACTGGCCTAAATATCTTACTACTTTTAAACTATTCCTAACTCAATTAAGATCAACCTCAAATTGCTCGAAAAGGGACGAAAATGTGTAAAATTCAAAAATACCTCAAATATAATTTTGTTTTAATATCAATCATGAACTGATATTAAAGCCCCTTGGCGGGTCATCACGTTACGACAGTGTAATCGTTCCACTATTTGTGGTCGATTAATTGTGGTTTTAAAAATTCTTTGAACCTGCCGTGTCCACGTAAAAGGAATGTGAGTGATTGACACAGAGACCTAATTAGGATTATTACCAACAAGCGATTAGTTAATGTCGATGTGGAAATCAATGGATCAATTTACATGCACCACTGTACACTCGCGCCCGCACACCCGCACACAATGTTACGTATAATTTAAAAAACAATCGGAGCATACTTAGTTAAAGTGTATGCGCTAGAAAAAAATTAACTTTGGAACCAATTAGTGTTTTAGTTTTTTCAATAACGTGTGGTTAATGAAAAAATAATTAAAACTGGGATTAACGGACAGTCAAATGCTGACTTAATCATATAATACTTAGGAGTCTTATTTGATAACAATCAGCGCAGATTCTGTTAGAATGTATTTTGTATGTTAGTTTAGTGAACAATAGTTAGTGTTTTGTTGCGAGAATATGGAATCAATTACTGTGTGGAGACAGAATATATGTAGTTAATGGATAAACAATGAGCGCTGAGAGATAATGACACTTCCTGCTAATTGTGTTACAGTCTAGATTTTAAAATAGTATTAAAACAATTTATTTGCTTCCAAACGGTTTAATAATAAGTTTTCAATTATCTGACTTCACCAAAACGTAAGTTTTCACGACCGGTACTTGATTGAAAAACGAATGTCGAGCTGTTAGGCATGGCCCGTCACTACTAAACCTACAACGGTTATCGCATAACTCGTTTATAATAACAACACTGTAACACAAACTGCTTGAAAACTTAACAAATTCACAATGGAAACAACAGACAGTGTAACAGGCAATTCACAATAGACGTTTCGGCCGACGATGGCCATCTTCAGTAGTGCGGAAAACAAGTAATAGGTATCTCCCGTGAGAAACAGGCATTGTGACAGGCCTCTCGTGAACCTCATTCACATTGATAAGTTTTAAGTAACAGGAACATCGTAAATAAAATAACCCATTCTGGATAGGTGCACAATCATGTCAAAGTCCGTCTCTTCTAGGAATGCCTGACTTTACACAGGAAAAACAGTATTCATTCAGTAATAGCTTCTTCCTAGCTATTAATGCTTCGATCTCCGCAACGATGGATTTCCTTAGGAAATGGCGGGAGACGATCAACACGGGGAAATTCGAGGCCATCTATTTCACGCGTAAGTCCATTTTCCGATGCCAGCCCCTCTCCGTGGAAGGGGCGCCCATCGCCTGGAAAGAGACGGTGAAGTATCTAGGGGTGTCTAGGGGCTAGACCGGCGCCTATGCTTTGACTCCCACATGATCGAATCCCCTTGACAAGGCTCTTCCGAGCTACATTATTCCGGTTTCTCCCGTGTCGTAGCCGCCTGGAACGAAAGTCACAATCTATTTTATGTTTCTGAAGTCTGTACTGACCAATGCGGGTCCCGCACGGTAGTCACTTCTTTCAGCCACCAACAGGTGTAGACTGGAAAGATTCCAAGCGAAAAACCTACGTTCCTTGTCGGGATCTCCCTGGTTTGTCAGAAATGACGTAATCCGATGAGGTCTACGAGATCCTACCTTGTATGTTTTTGTCCAGTCGTTAGCTGTAACGCTCTATGCTGCAGTTAAGACCTCATCCTTTCTATACCTGAGAACCATCAGCACCACAGAACCTCCACCACCGATTCCCTCTGGAGCGATTTTTGATAACCCGCCATAAAGCCATCCTCGCAGTAATTACGGTTCATGTCCCCAGAGTTCGCCTTTGAAACCGTCTTTTTCCCATCTTCAACTGACTTCTATTACGCTGTGTTAGCTGCTTGACGCTGTTACCTTGATCACCGACACGGAGGTTCTCTGTCTCGTCGAAAGAGACCGACGCCTCACGACGTCTGCTTGCTGAGTCGGCTCCAGCAGCAGTACCACAAATCTAGTGTCTTCTTTCTCCCGCGCCATCTAGCGAATGATCGTGTTGGTGGTTTCTCTTCCAGTTTTTAGGCCACCTGTCGTCTGTACCAACTCTAAAGTTTATCTTCTGGCAGCTACTGGGCCCGACCCAGATGCTACAAACCTGCCACGGACACCCCACACGCACAAAGGAAGCGGTGGATTTCAATCGCTTCTCTTTGCAAACGAACATAGTATCGCCGCTGCGTTTCATGTGAGGCCTGTTCACAATGTCAGTCTTTCGCAGTTACCTCTTTCCCGTATCGCTGAAGAAGGCCGTCGTGTGCCCGGCCGAAACCTTTAGTTTTGTTTTATTGCAAAGTTTTTTATATAGTTTATATGACAGTGTTGTTATCGTCAACAAGTTTTTCGTCTATTTTCCGTGTTTTTGATGATGATGAAGATAACAAGGTCTTCAGAATAATTTACAACAGCACGGACAGCTTTGAAAAACGTTAAGAAATCAGCTTTATTTAGAACTGTGAACATTATATGAAAATACTTCAGTTTTTAATTAAAATACTTGATGGATGAAGGGTGAAATTGTACGAACCAACAAAACCAAACGTACCCCGTTAGTTCGATAGTGCCTTTATATCATTTTTTCAACTTTCTGTATATTCATTATTTAGTAGCTCTAAAGGAAAAATATTGTTACGACATCACAGAACAATCTACGTGTTTATCGACGATCCATTGAAATACGGCTAAATGTTGTGGCGTACGTGATTTCAACATGGGCTCGCGAGAATATTCTGGAAGCCGCCAGCCGAGCGGACTGTGTCAAGGCCGCAATTAATTACGTCGTAGTTTAGAGCTAACTCCCAGTATGGAATAATCTAGTATTTCGGGGGGGGGGTATAATCTAGTATAAATACCAGTACTCAACGACGTTCAGTTGAGTTATAGTTGCGATATATTACAATGCGTTTCGAGTTTATGGTTGGGCAATACTGTGTGCGTTCAAGTGGTTACTAGTGAAGTGTTGTGTTTTATAATCGGGCGGTATAGTTGTAATACAATTGTGTTTTATATTAGTTGACATTTTATTGCGTACGAACAATTTTTATTTGATTTGTTGTAAGAGACAGTGTTGTTAATTACGAACTGTTTATCTGTGAAAATTAAAGCTGGTTATTAGTGACTTAATTGGTGTCTCGTACCTACGACGATCAAATAGACCGTCGTAACAATACGTAAGGGTTAGCAAATATACAACTACAGGTACAAAAAAATAAAGACGAAGATAACAATGATAAAAATAATACTTCAGTTTAATAAACAAACAGTTGGTAAGTTCTACAGAGGATGATTTTATTTTCCTGACAATCGTTTCACAAGTTACGGCAGCTTCAGAGGTTGGAGCTGGTGAAACAATTGTCAGGAAAATAAAATCATCTGTTGAACTTACCAAGTGTTTGTTTATTAAAATCAAGTAATTGTTAAATGTTCTACCAAGTTCCGAGCGACCATCCATTCGATCAGACTACTTGATAAAAATAATATAAACAATAATTATAAAAACATGTTTATTAATATTATAAATAAATGTTATGTTTATTAACATACTTAATATGTTTAGGTTTATATATTATTAATAAGTGTCACTATTTAGATTATACAATTAGTTATATAAGGTATTATAAATTACAAATTATAACTAATATTAATGATAATAATTACTACAGTTATTATTGTTTTGGACGCGCGCGCGTCTGTGTATACGTTCTACGGACACAAGTGCAATTCAGTTACACTAATCTATATTATCTACAGCTATCAATTCACTATACACAACTGGACTGGAACCAGTATTTCAGTTAGTAAAGCTCGTAAGAAAATATTTTCAAATATTATATGTGAGATAAATACTGTTGTTACATTCAACTTTAAATACCGTTAACTGTTTTAATTTATATAGATTTAATTTATGAAATGTCATGAATTATATTGTTAGAATATTTGTTATTATCAGAATAAAAGATGTAAAAAATGCATAAAACTAATGAATATTATATGTTTACTGTCATGCACACAACTCACAGGCACACACACAGAATTATAAAGTAATTCAGTTCTTTTCGTTTTTCAGTCAGTATGAAATTATTTTGTCTAACGAAACTGTTGTACTCACATATATGCATGATTGCAGGTTTAATTCTTTTATTTTATATCTTTCTCTTCTAGGTTAGCAGCCCATAGGCTCGTTGGCAGCAGCTCGCCATTCTTCATGCTTCTCTGCTTTTCTTTTTAACTCACAATATGATGTGCAGTTCATATCTTCCATAAGCTGTTTCATGTAGTCTAAACGGGGTCAACCTCTGTGATTTTTCCCTTCAATTGTTCCTTCTATTATTCTCTTAACCAATCCATTGTGTTGTAGTATATGCCATATAAACTTAGCTCTTCTCCTCCTGAGTTCTTCTAAAGACTTCCTCATTCGTTATCTTCTCCCTCCAGCTTATCTTGAATATTCTTCTGTAGCACCAGGTCTCAAATGCTTGGAGTCTTTTCTTGTCACTTTCTCCAATCGTTCTAGATTCACTCCCGTATAGGGCACTCCACACGTATGTCTTTACTAGATTCTTCCTTATTTGTAGGCTGATAGTGTTATATTTTTTAGGCTGGAAGGTTTTTTTGTTTGTTGAAAGCAATTTTAGCCTCGTTAATTCTGCTTATAACTTCCTTACTGCTACGTCCATCACTTGTGATTTTGCTTCTTAGATAGTTATATTAACTGCCTGGAGAACATTATTTCTAAGAGTTATTCTGACTGGATCTTCTTCCTTCCGACTACAGACTAGCACTTTGGTTTATTCATTTATTTTCATATTGAATTCCTTCTTCATTACTTGATCCATTGTGTCAAGAATCTTTTGTAGATCTTCGTTGCTCTCCGCAGTCACTGCTATGTCATCTGCAAACCTAAGCATGTCCACTTTTTCCCTGTGTGTGTTTACTCCGAGATGGGTGTCTTCTCGTACTCTATCGATCGCTTCTTGGACTACAAGTTAAACAAACATGGAGACAGAAAACATCGCTTTCTTACTCCCTTCTCAATGTTCGTTTCCTATTGATGGTTTCCACATCGAACTATGCCTGTCTCGTGCTTGTAAAGATTCTGGATCAATCTTCGTTCTTTTTAGGGCACTCCCTTTTGTGTAGAATACGGAACAGCTTGTTCCACTTAATGTTACCGAAGACCTTTTCTAAGTCAACAAAAGCTATAAATTTATTTTATATATCGTAACCGTTCATGTTCGTTTTCTGATGATCCAGATGTAAGTCGCTGAAACGTGTGATAATTAGAACAAAATTGCTTAAACTTACAGAAAGGAGTTAATGGTCTTTCAATAATGTTAATATGGCTATAAGAAACTTTGGAGTGTTGGTGATGTTTGCAACTTCTCCTTACTACCTTTCTCAACTTCTGAACCAGAAGAGCAAGTAACATACGTGTTGCAAACACGAATACAGTGTCATTTGAAAAACAATAACTTTTATTAAATGAATATAAGCGCACTGTTACACAAAGATTCTTGAGCCTTATAGAAACAAAAAAGTAATCAAACGTTTATTTCCTTCAATTTTATTCTAAGGTAAAGTAAATTCACACACACGCACGAACTCTCTCTCTCTCTCTCTCTCACACACACACACACACACACACACACACCACACAACAGGATTTTGATCGCCTCGGAGTATCAAAAGCTAATTCTCTACAAAAGTAACTAACAAATACTTAGGAATTATGTTAATGGAAAATAGTTGAGATTTCCTACTGAGCCAACAAAGGGGATTCCATGAACATTGGTTTGACGTATGTAGAGCGCCAGTCTGTGTGTGTGTGTGTGTGTGTGTGTGTGTGTGTGTGTGTGTGTGTGTGTGTGTGTGTGTGTGTGTACGTGTGTGTGTGCACGCGTGTGTGATAGAATTTAATGAAAGTGTGACAGAAACAGGTGGCCAGACGTAGTGGCGATCTGTTCACCCACGCTCGCATATTCAGTTACGCTGGTCCAGTTACACGTAAACTACATTTTTCCAAACGTTTTGCAAGCGGAATTTAATAGCTGGGGAAATATAAAATTTTACGCTGAAAGAGGAAGTAACAATATTAAAATTTATAAAATTGTAAAATGTAGACTTCCACCAACACACACATGTATCATCTGAGTTTTTAATGAATCAATAGATTTTAAATTGAACTACGAGGGGCGGCTAAGTAATGCACAGTCGCATATAACTCGCAAATGACATGGGGTAGTCAAATGAAACAAATATGGAATAAAAGTAAATTTTACTGGCTACACAAACTTACAAAAGCTTACATTTATTTTTTCAAGTAGTCACCATTTACAGTATTCATTTCTCCTAACGGTGAACCAGTTGTCTCATCCCGTCAATGAAGAATGCCGGTGGTCTTTCCTTGATCCACGACCACAACCGCACTGCGTCTTTCAGTTTATCATATGTGGTGAAATGAATACCATTAAATTTCCTCTTTAAATATCCCTTCATCACGATAACGTTTCAGAAGCTGTTTACAACATTCCTTTTGTTGTTGCTTGTTCTCTTCTGTGAGTTGCGTGACACCCACCGCGAATAGATTTTACTGTATCCCAGTTCTGTAATAATGTGTCCTACTCGTTCTTTCGATATCCCTATCCGGTTGACGATGCGTTGTTGTGTGATGCGACGGTCACTTTGAATCAATTCATTCACCTCCATTTTGTGCTCTCATCAGTCACACAAACTGGTCGACCACTGCGAGGTTCATCCTCAACATTCGCTTTATTGTCTCAAATATTGTATGTGGGGGAATTGGTAGAGAACTTCAAATAATAAAAATCAATAAAAATTGTACAGTTATATTTTACAATATATCAAGTATGAAAACATTTTCTACCTTCTTACACACAAAAAGTCCTAATCTAACAAAATAAATCTTGTTTTAAATTACTATAAATGGTTGAATATTCGCCAAACATACCAACTGTACGTATATAAATGTTACTAGAAACGGGTACGACTCATTACAAATTCTTCATATTTATACAATTAAAAAGTTGCATACATATAGTACAATGAACTATATGCAAGACGAGGATTTCAAAACTATTCAGCACGAGTTCAGCAAATGGCTATACACTTTTTTACCATATTAAACTTTATAAATATTTCGAATATACTCACGTTCCTTAAGTTATTACACTTTGGAAAAATTTAAGCAGTTTGCAAAAAAATTTACACATATTTGAAGCAGTGGGAATTTGTATGCCAAAGCCGACAAATTTTTAGTACCTATGTGGGGAAAAGAGGTATGGTTGTCCTGGCAACACTGAATACAATAGCTTCACGCGCATGTGTGTTATGTGTGAATGTGCCTGTAATAAACTTAATAACGCTTACTAAAAACCTCATTATTTTAAGTACAACGAACCAGGAAAACAGAACCGCATATAAAGTTAATTGTAATTAGTAAGAGACAGGAAAAATATCACTGACTAAAATTTATTTTCAGTAATATATTTTACGTTCAGCTTGCGTTCATCAACGTTAATTGATTTTAAAGTAGACGATGATTTATTAACGAACGGTAAACGTTGCCACAGCAGCCGAAGGGGGAAACTCACCTACGACCGCATGGTGTCAGCTGTTGACGGTAATGGAAGTATAATGATAACACATGTGGGCAGATCGATGCTGTGAGACAGACGTCCGTCGTAGCCGAACCGAACGGTACGGAATTATATTTGATTTGTAAATCCCGCACGGGACAGGTAACACGAGTTTATCTGACACATACACTCAGTAACAATACAAGTAAAGGATCACAGCAGGGATTAAATAATTTAAACCAACTGGGACTACAATTATGCAAGTTCTTAAGGATTTACGGACGGTCTCAACATTGTTGATATTATTGTTAGCCGTTTTATTAGGTCTACGAGAGAAGTCCTTTTATAAAAACTCTCGTCCTCCAAGTCTCGGGTTTTTCAAGAATGCTTGCAGCATATTCGCCGTAAAACCGCACGTAACTCAAAAAGCCAAGAAAACGAACAGAATAATTTGATAATTCTAAATAATTTTGGTCCCAATGTTGAAATTATTATTGTCAGCCGGGCTGTCAGGGCGTGACGCACAGTTGTCGTTATTGAAAAACGTTTCGGCCCCGCCATCGGAACCATCGTCAGTGTCCAGATTGGCACGGTGTCCGCCAGTTCACCTCAGACATGAGTTAGAGACTAACACAATACATACTAATAGTCTCGTCACCTCATTTCTGAAGTGGCTTGGCGGACACCGTGTGAATCTAGACACTAATGACTACCTCCGATGGTTGGGTCGAAACGTTTATCAATTCTAACTGTAAACGTTTGTCGCCCTAACAGCACGGCTGACAATAACAATTTTAACGATGAGACTAAAAGTATTTAAAATTACCAATTTTTTCTACTCGTTTTCTTAGCTTTTTGAGTTACATGGTGTTTTATGGCGGACATGCTGTAAACATGCTTCAACAACACGATACACGACGACAACGACGACGAGAAGGAGCAGGAAGAGGAGAAGAGTGAGAAGAAGAAAAACCGCAGCAGAAATAAAATACGAACTTGAAAATAAGAAGAATAAGTAGAACATATGGTCCATCTTTTAATATAATGTGTTATAACAACAATACCATTTTGACACATATAAATTATGAATTTGTTTACAGTACAGCACTAGAACACAATATTGATATATTTATGTAAATAAATAAATCGTATAAAACTTAATTCGAAAGAACGAAATCTGTGTCGCTCTTGGAAGATTCCCGACTGACTCAAACCGTGGCACTAGTAGCTCACAATGGAATCCTATCTACATTTGCTTGATTACTTTATGCACTACAATAGACGTGTAAGCGTGTAAGCACACACTGACCTACGAAAATAGGAAATAATAGACGTTAAATTAAATTTAGTGGTTTTGGTTTAATAGTACAGCAAATCTAATTTAGCGGTATTCTAAACCTGGTTTAGCAGTGTACGAGTAGTACATTGCTTATTGACAGAGTGACATAACTGTGGAAGATAAAGACAAACAGTGAGCCACAGACTTCGGACCGAATGAATACACAAAACACGGCAAACAATCGCGTACACTACCGCTTTATCCCACGAATCGACTAATTTTCATCATTTCAAATCTACTAACCTATCAGACCAAAACTATATTAAACAAGAACGCAATATATTAAATAACATTGTATCTTTGTCTCGTACGCATGCACACGCTCTCTCTCTCTCTCTCTCTCTCTCTCAAAGACTATACAATCATAAACTTTATCTTTTCCTTATTATTTATTACCGCCTTTCTAGGAAAAAATTAATTTATCTGTATCATTAATTTTATAACCTGCATGTTACTGCTTTTTTCTGTTGTAAATATTTTTTAAAAATTTAATTTGCTTCTCTGTTCACACCTTTCTAAGGTTGAATAATATTTAACGACGGTAACGTTTAAAACTAGCATAATATTTTTAAATTTGATAATATAGTCTTACCACTTTTATTCTATCTACACATGTGCCGAACTGGCTTCGGCAACGTATTATTAGTATTTTAAAAACGAGCGCCGCTGACGTCACGCACGGCCACCCTGCTACGATTGTTTGTTGTCGGTCGGTTATACACACAAACGGTTGAGCAGCTACGCAATACAGCTGGCGCTGTCAGTCAGCTGTGTCTGTACATTCCTGCATTCTGAGGTTACTTGGCTGGACCGAAACGTTGTATCGGCCTCATTTCTGCTTGATCCTCCAACCTGTTCATCTGGTCTCGGCTGGCGGCAAACTTCTATCCAGGACTTCCGAACCTATCACTATGATAGGCTAGATAAAGTGTTGTTCCAGGTACGTGCAAGTCTGCGGGTTCTAAAAATATTCTAACCCCAAATATATTTTGTGTTTCAGCTTTCATTATGAGTTATGCTTGTGTGTGTGTGTGCGTATAGAGCAGTTTTTAGTTTAGGCATTAATGCTATTACAAAATCAAATTAAATTAAATTTAATTAAATTATGAATGTGAGAGTCGTGGGTCAAGTTGATTTCAATAGAGAATATGCTAATGTATCTTGCACTCAGCTGTTTTGATGTAATTAATAACTACGAAAGACACAGCAAATCAATTTGAATATTTCAATGAAACATTAAGAAAGTAATTGCTAGACGAGCTTAATACTGTTTAATCTGAATTAGTGGCGATGTGTGTGTGCGCTGTTGCTGCTTAAAGTTAGTGTTGGTATTTAATGTGGACGGCCTAAGTGGCGTGATTTTCTTTATGACACCCTCTACAACCTATTGTATGTCCAGGTGCTCGACCAAGGGCGAGATGGGTGTCAGGAGTGGACGAACATCTGTCCACCCTAATGGCAGAGACGATCTTATAGCCACAAGGCCGTCAGTCGAGGACTTTTCCAATGCTAAGCTGCACCAGGGACTTGTGACACGACTGTGACATCACTGATCCGCGCCTATACGAACTAAGTACACCAGACAATCCAGGTGGGAAAATTCTGATTATCTATTTCTCTCTCTCTCTACAACATGTGAATGCACAGAAGCCGCCAGAAGCTCACTCGTGAAGTTCTGAACATTATACTCTAGCACAAACTCTCGTGTTCAATTATGTTATTGCATGTGTGAACATTACCACAGTACACCTAATGAAGTATCTTATAACTGTATAATGTGTAAGAAGTTACACACATACACACACATCCGCAGTTTGCTGTAAGATCTAACTTTCATCTAATTAAGACCATTAGGGAGTTAATTATCTCGTGCTATCATGTCATCTGGTCATGGCTGAGTTTTAATAACGTAGCGGGGGTTGTCTGATGCTGTAGATGAGAAACGATTTTCTTTCACACACATACTTAACGCTTAATGATTAAGGTAAGGGGTCGTTTGGCTGGTTGAGTTTCGGGGCGGTCACTCACATTTTCTGGTGTGAACTATGCTTGTGAATATGCTGGCAAATCTATGCTTAGGAGCTGAGATATTCCATTTACGTTGTCATTTATATTTGTACCTATCTATACATATTAGGGTTCCTTCATTTACTGTAGTTGGAATGGGTTTATGAGGAGGTTAGTGTTGAAATGAGGGATGTTTTGTTATTCATGTCGTATATGTGTTTGTGTGTGTAATTTTACTATATATATATTTTTTTGGGGGAATATGTAACGGATTTAAAAAAGAGAATAACCATAAATGTTCTTACTGAGACAACAGGCTAGCCTATTTGATATTATACAACACTGATGGATTAGTATTGCTTTATGAATGAGATTATTACTAACTTTGACTCATACATAATCAGGCAGAAATTTTTGCAATTAGTTTAATATCAACTCACTTACTTTGTGACATTATGAATTAAAAGATATACATATATATACATATATATATATATATATATATATAATTCTGCCTTTAATGGTGTGCTCACACAATCACGAACTTGTCATGTATGTAAAATCTTGCAGGTTGAATAAAGCACACGCTTGTTGGTTAAAAGAGTTTTTCATTTGCAAGTCCTGTCATTCACCTGGGGGGACATGTCTGTAATTGTATTTGGGCCTTGCACACTTTTGCTTCCTCTAGGTTTTTTTACCTAGTTCTAAATATGATGTCTCTCCCCTTTTACAAAAAAAAACTTAATAAAAATAAAATTAAATAAAATTCAAAAAAAATTACAAAACTTAGAAAAATAAAAGGGGGGTTACAAATGGTAGTTCAGAGCGTGGTTGTTATGATTCTGGGTGGGTAGTAGGTATTATTTCTGCCTTATTTTGCTCTGTTGAACTTGAGAAATTTTAGAATCTGGGGACTTATATTTATTTTCTTAAATGAAACTTAGTGTGGCTAGACATGTCAGCTGGTGTTAGGACTTGCAAATTATTTCAAATTATTTTTGATTAGAATCCAAGTGTTGTAAGAAAACTTAATGGTAGTGTAATAAATTAACAGAATGAACAACCAGAAAAAAGAGCACATTTTATAAAATGAATAAGGGGTTAATGAAGTTTAAAATAATTTAATATGTGTTAGTGTTTAAGTGATTATTTTGTGATGTTGAGTGTGAGATGAATTTTGAAAAGGGGTTATAAGAATGTGATTAATTTTTTTAATGAATGTGTGCTGATTGGTTGTACTTGCACATACCCTGGAGCTCATACGGAGTCTGGACATGATGAGGGCCGTCGGTACTTGTTGAGTTTGATTACGACTTGTCTCTTGGATTAGACAACGTGTTTGGTAGCATCCCAGTTATATGGTAATTGTTTATTGAGGGCGTTGCGTTGCGGTATCGTGTATTTTGAATGCGGTTATGGTCCGACCAAGGGCATGGATGTGATAGTTTATATTTTCGATTATATCGAATTTTATGTGTACTTTGTGTGTTGTATTTAGTGAGTTAGTTTGGTTGTTTTGTGTTGTGTTCTCTTCTGGGCATTTTGCATGGCTGTTTCTCTGCTTTTATGACACCCATCTCGTCGTATCGCTAGAGCATTCTGGAGCCACTTGTATGATCAAGTTCTTCCTGTCGTTCTCTTTAATTCTTGCTTTTACGTGGTGTGTGTGTGGATTGCGCGGTCATGTCCATTTCGGTAAATGTGGATTTGTTTGTAAAAGATGAGCTCGAGTGGGAGGTCCGGTTCCGGGGACGGAAGCCGCAGGAGACTGTTGTTTCATTAAGGAAGCAACTCCGTGAGGCTCTTGCCTCCGGTGAGGCACCGAGTGGGAGAGTATTACTTACGGATGTCACCGCCGAGGTGGAGCTGTGCTCGGAAAAATTTGTAGAACTGCTCGATTTGGCCGAAGGCCTGCAGTCGGCGGCACCCACCTCTACGGCTAGACAGAGGGTGCGCCAACGTTTACAACACGTTCTATGCCGTTTACAGAATGCTGAATCACAGGCTACCACCTCGGAATTAGAGAAAAATGTTGTCACTCTTAGGGAGCAAGTGGCGATGGTATTGCGGGAGTTTTCTCTCGGCCAGCGTCGCCACGTAGATCCGAATTCCGATTCTTCTTCTTCTTCTGTTGAGACGGCAGCCAGGGTGGAACCTCCTGTGCATGTTCCTGCCTTTTCCGATATGGCCACCGCAAGCTATCACAAGCTTCCTAACCCACTGTCGGATGTCATTCAGCGTCTCCCAGTTGTCGATGGTCTGGATCTTGAGGCGCTTTTGAGATTCTTGCGCGTATTTTTTCAGTTGGCCGATTTCCCTGGGCTGTCGGAGCGGACTTTGCTTGAGCTCATTTACCCGTACTGTCGGGGATCTATGGCTGAGCGCGTGACAAGTACCCTTAGGGATGGTGGTGGCATAGACCATTTCCATCGGGAAGTCCTGGACGCTTTCGTACCGGGAAGGTTACACGACCGGTTACGACACAAACATTTCTATAGAGTTCAAGCAAGCGGAGAGTCCCTTGCTCATTTCATTTCCAGTGTTAAAGACGCGGCCCGGATCCTGAGGCTGGGGTTGTCAGAGTCTGATGTCATTCATACTATTTTGCAGGGCGTGACGCCGGAGGAACGGTCACGTTTGACTTTCGCTGCCCGTCCCCAAAGTTTTATTGATTTAGACCGGCTGTGCGCCGAGTCGACCACTATACAGGGTAATGACGATATTAGAGCCCGCGAGGCTAGGAGGCGTTCAGAACGCCCTAATTTCGAGCGACGAGTCGGGCAGCCCGGGTCTTGGGGTCCTAGGCCTGCGCCGGTTCAGAGCTGTGAAGTACGAGAATTATTCTGTTCTAGGTGTCATAGAGCCGGTCACGGCGCGCGCTATTGTAACGATGCTAGACAGCGTCAAGGGACTTCCCGAAAAGGTAACCTTTCAAAAAACGTAAATTCTCGGGGAAGATAAGTCGGGAGTGGTCTTCCCCGTTAAGCCGTTCTCTTCCGGTTTCACTTAACCCCAGGCGGATAGCTAATCCCGGGTCATCCGGCTCCAAGGTCCTGCGAACTGTCCCTAACTACAGTTCAGTATGCCCCTTCCTGTTGGTCGAGTTGAAAAAGGGTCAGCTCAGAGCCTTGGTTGACTCTGGATCAGCCCGATCCATAATTTCATCTAGAGTATGTGAGGACCTTGAACAACAGGGCTTACTATTAGGGTCGGATCGGTCTTCCGTGGTATGCTGGACTGCATCGCGGGAAATTCTGCCCATCTCCCGGGTGGTTTCCCTGAGTATTAAAATCGAGTGTTTTTCATGGGTGTGGCGATTTTTGGTTTCTCCGGCTCTGGGAGTCGACTGCATTGTGGGTGCCGATTTCATCTCCAAGAGTGGTCTCGTTTTAGATCTTCAAGCGCACCACTGTTATTTTAAATTCAATCGGGAGGTTGTCATTCCTTTCCTTGGGTACCAGGGAGCTAAGGGAGGTGTCCAAGAGGTTGTGTGTCCCGATTCAGAAAGAGACCATCTCACCCCGTCCCAGAGGCATGCTTTAGATCATTTGTGTGAGCAGTTCCCCACTGTATTAACTCCCAACCTGGGGCTCACACATCTTTTGGAATATAAGATCCGTTTAACGGACTCCGCCGTAGTCCGCTCACACCCATACAAATTCGCCCCTCCAAAGATGGATGTCCTAAGAGAAAAGGTTCAAGAGTTGCTTAAACAAGGGGTCATTGAACCTTCCAACTCTAGTTATGCAAGTCCAGCATTTCTGGTGCCCAAGCCTGGAGGTAAACAGCGTATGGTCATTGATTATCGCAAACTCAATGCTAATATTGAGGTGGATTCAGTTCCTCTTCCCGATTTACATTCCGCGTTCGATTGGTTTAGTGGGGCCAGGTACTTCACCATCTTTGACCTCAATGCCGCTTATCATCAGATTCCTCTGTCTAAGGAAAGCCGCCCTTATATGGCATTCTGTGTGCCATGGAATCTTTATCAATATACTAGGGTACCCAGGGGTCTGGCAGTGGGGGCTCAAACCCTCACGCGACTACTTGACACTGTATTCCATGACGTAAAATTTAAATTCATCTTTAATTATCTTGATGACCTCTTGGTCTACAGTAAAACGTTCGAGGAGCATCTGGGTCACCTGAGAGAGGTGATGTGCCGATTGAGGAGTGCTGGCCTCACTATCAATCCAGACAAGGTAAAGTTTGCACAAAGGAGTATTTCGTTTTTAGGGCATCTCGTCTCATATGGGGGTGTGACGGTCGACCCGGAGAGGACACAAGGCATCCGGGATTTTCCTCCCCCTAGGGATGCGAAAGGTGTTGCCAGATTTGTTGGCATGGTCAATTTTTACCGTAGATTTATCCCTAATGCCGCGGAGATTGCTGTACCTTTAAACGAACTCAGGAAAAAGGGTACCAAATTTGTATGGGGAGAGAGGCAACAGCGGGCCTTTGATACCCTCAAGGAGTCGATCGTCTCTCCCCCTGTGTTGAGGATGCCTGATTTTTCAAAAAAATTCATTTTGCAAACGGACGCGAGTTCTGTTGCGCTCGGGGCGGTTCTGTCCCAGGAAGTCGATGGTGCTAGGCAGCCGGTGGCATTTATATCCCGGACCTTAACCCAACAAGAGAGGAAGTCTTCAGTGTATGAACTAGAGTGTCTTGCTGTTGTGTACGCTCTAGATAAGTTCAGGCGTTTCTTGGAACACGCTGAGTTCCTGTTGGAGACCGATAATCAGGCTCTCTCCTGGCTTCTCGCTCATCCCCGGCAGCTGGGTAAAATAGGGCGTTGGGTGGTCAAGATCTCATCCTTTAAATTCAAAGTGCAACACATCAGGGGAACACAAAATGTTGTTGCAGACGCCTTGTCACGTATGTTCTCCCAACCCAGCGAGACCAATTCTGAGCAACCCTGTTCCGTTCTGCTGGATTTTCCTTTGGCTTTTACTGATGTGTTACCCCATCAGTTAAATGATGAAGAGTTGGGTCCTATCATCCAACACCTAAAAGAGGGTAACGTGCAGGTACCATATTTTCTGTCCAAGGGCGTCCTGTGCTGCCGAGAACGAAAAGGACGTGCCCCGAAGGTTGTGCTGCCTAGCAAGCTCGTGCCAATGGTCTTCAGCTACTATCATGATTCCCCAATAGGTGGCCATAAGGGATTTCGAAGACCATTTCCAGTATTAGGAGGCATTTCATCTGGAAGGGCATGGACAGGGACATCGCGGCTCGTGTGAAAGCATGTCATCTCTGTGGCTTGAGTAAGCCTGCTCAAAACACTAAATTGGGTCTATTGTCATCTGATGTGGCGAGCAAACCCATGGAGAAGTTATTCATAGACTACGTGGGACCTTTCCCTCGTAGCAAGTCAGGTAATGCTTACCTACTTGTTTGCGTGGATGCTTTTTCCAAGTTTGTCTGGCTACTGCCCTTACGACAGGCAAACACTCGCTCAACTATCCTTATGCTACAGACCCATGTCTTTCAGCATTTCGGTTTTCCGTCCACCATTGTCTCTGACAATGGACCACAGTTCATTTCAAAAGATTTCCGGCGAATGTGTTTCACTAACGGCATCAAACATGTGACCACTTCCCCGTACTACCCTCAACCGTCCCACGCGGAGAGATTTAACCGGAATCTCCGTTCAGCGCTTATCGCCTATCATGCTGAACAACAGGATTGTTGGGACCAAAATTTAAAGTGGTTGCAATTGGCATTTAACACGGCCCTACACGAGAGTCACAAGCCGTACCCTTTGAAGTCATGTTTGGGTTCTCGCCGAGTTTGCCGTTGGACAATTTGTGGCACATTGATGATCTTCTGCCGAACGATCCTGAGGTCACGACTGTGGACAGATGGCGGGAGGTCCGGAGGAATTTGCTTCGTGCGCACGAACGCGTCCGTAGTCGCTACAATCAGGGGCGAATTCCGAACCCATTTAAGATTGGCGACTTGGTCTACTGTCAGAGCCATCCGATCAGCTCAGCCATAAATAGGAGGGCCGCTAAACTATGTTATCGTTGGTCGGGACCATACCGCATTCTTCGGTTTGTGTCGCCCGTCACAGTGAAATTGGGTGATCCCGGAGGGGATGTTGAAAGAGTAACCACTCATATTTCGAAGCTAAAGTTTTACCATAGGGCATGAGTTAGGGATGACAGTTAGGCCCATAAAAAAAAGGGGGGAATACTATTTGGGGTTCCTGGATCTCAGTTATTGGAATTGGGAGGCCTTGGTGGTCAGTACTCAAAGCGGGATCCTGCGATTCTTCTCTTTCTCCTGTTCTTTTCTGTCTCTTATATCTGCATGCGGACCAGGGCCCGGCGAGCATGCAGGACTCACACTTACATCTTCTCTTTCAGACACACACTCACTAACTCACACCTCTTCCTTCTGCCTTTTCGTTTTCCTGTGTTACTGAACTCACCAAGAGCGTTTTAGAATCTGAGATTTTCCAGGTTTCCCGCAGCCGTCGTGCTTGAGGACTTGTTTGTTTTGGGTCAACCATGTTGCCCTTTTGGGGTGAGGGTGTGCCGAACTGGCTTCGGCAACGTATTATTAGTATTTTAAAAACGAGCGCCGCTGACGTCACGCACGGCCACCCTGCTACGATTGTTTGTTGTCGGTCGGTTATACACACAAACGGTTGAGCAGCTACGCAATACAGCTGGCGCTGTCAGTCAGCTGTGTCTGTACATTCCTGCATTCGGAGGTTACTTGGCTGGACCGAAACGTTGTATCGGCCTCATTTCTGCTTGATCCTCCAACCTGTTCATCTGGTCTCGGCTGGCGGCAAACTTCTATCCAGGACTTCCGAACCTATCACTATGATAGGCTAGATAAAGTGTTGTTCCAGGTACGTGCAAGTCTGCGGGTTCTGAAAATATTCTAACCCCAAATATATTTTGTGTTTCAGCTTTCATTATGAGTTATGCTTGTGTGTGTGTGTGCGTATAGACCAGTTTTTAGTTTGGGCATTAATGCTATTACAAAATCAAATTAAATTAAATTTAATTAAATTATGAATGTGAGAGTCGTGGGTCAAGTTGATTTCAATAGAGAATATGCTAATGTATCTTGCACTCAGCTGTTTTGATGTAATTAATAACTACGAAAGACACAGCAAATCAATTTGAATATTTCAATGAAACATTAAGAAAGTAATTGCTAGACGAGCTTAATACTGTTTAATCTGAATTAGTGGCGATGTGTGTGTGCGCTGTTGCTGCTTAAAGTTAGTGTTGGTATTTAATGTGGACGGCCTAAGTGGCGTGATTTTCTTTATGACACCCTCTACAACCTATTGTATGTCCAGGTGCTCGACCAAGGGCGAGATGGGTGTCAGGGGTGGACGAACATCTGTCCACCCTAATGGCAGAGACGATCTTATAGCCACAAGGCCGTCAGTCGAGGACTTTTCCAATGCTAAGCTGCACCAGGGACTTGTGACACGACTGTGACATCACTGATCCGCGCCTATACGAACTAAGTACACCGGACAATCCAGGTGGGAAAATTCTGATTATCTATTTCTCTCTCTCTCTACAACATGTGAATGCACAGAAGCCGCCAGAAGCTCACTCGTGAAGTTCTGAACATTATACTCTAGCACAAACTCTCGTGTTCAGTTATGTTATTGCATGTGTGAACATTACCACAGTACACCTAATGAAGTATCTTATAACTGTATAATGTGTAAGAAGTTACACACATACACACACATCCGCAGTTTGCTGTAAGATCTAACTTTCATCTAATTAAGACCATTAGGGAGTTAATTATCTCGTGCTATCATGTCATCTGGTCATGGCTGAGTTTTAATAACGTAGCGGGGGTTGTCTGATGCTGTAGATGAGAAACGATTTTCTTTCACACACATACTTAACGCTTAATGATTAAGGTAAGGGGTCGTTTGGCTGGTTGAGTTTCGGGGCGGTCACTCACATTTTCTGGTGTGAACTATGCTTGTGAATATGCTGGCAAATCTATGCTTAGGAGCTGAGATATTCCATTTACGTTGTCATTTATATTTGTACCTATCTATACATATTAGGGTTCCTTCATTTACTGTAGTTGGAATGGGTTTATGAGGAGGTTAGTGTTGAAATGAGGGATGTTTTGTTATTCATGTCGTATATGTGTTTGTGTGTGTAATTTTACTATATATATTTTTTTGGGGGAATATGTAACAGATTTAAAAAAGAGAATAACCATAAATGTGCTTACTGAGACAACAGGCTAGGATATTTTATATTATACAACACTGATGGATTAGTATTGCTTTATGAATGAGATTATTACTAACTTTGACTCATACATAATCAGGCAGAAATTTTTGCAATTAGTTTAATATCAACTCACTTACTTTGTGACATTATGAATTAATGGATATACATATATATACATATATATATATATATATATAATTCTGCCTTTAATGGTGTGCTCACACAATCACGAACTTGTCGTGTATGTAAAATCTTGCAGGTTGAATAAAGCACACGCTTGTTGGTTAAAAGAGTTTTTCATTTGCAAGTCCTGTCATTCACCTGGGGGGACATGTCTGTAATTGTATTTGGGCCTTGCACACTTTTGCTTCCTCTAGGTTTTTTTACCTAGTTCTAAATATGATGTCTCTCCCCTTTTACAAAAAAAACTTAATAAAAATAAAATTAAATAAAATTCAAAAAAAATTACAAAACTTAGAAAAATAAAAGGGGGGTTACACACAATCATGAGCATGCTTTTCTATTATTAAATTTACAGATATTATATATTATTGAACACTTATTACTTAGTTCTTCTATCTCGTATGCAGTCGTTTATGCACTCTCACATTTTGACTCTTCACCATATAGACTTACATATTGAATAAAATTTACGAATGTTTGCACCCACGTAAAAGATTATTATGGACTTGACTTTAAAATATTTAATGTGAATTGCCTTTTCCACAAAGTTCTCTTGATACTTTCATAAATTTCCTGAAATCTCTTTCTCAACGTCCCATTTAATTCATATATAATATAAAATCATGATTTTTGAAATTCGAATTCATTAAGTTCTACCTATAAAATATTTGTTTTCTTTTCTGGAGTTATTCATGTTATAGCCAGTAGTCTCCAGTTGTTGTTTTTTTTTATTAATAGTTATGTGTGCACTGTTTGCGTTTCATAATAACTACGTATTTGGTATTTTCCTATTTCGTATTCAAAGTTGTATTTGAATTCTTTTTTGGGACCAATACACAATTTTATTTCCTTATGTCTAAGTAAATTGCATTTACACAGATTGAACAGGATGACAGCAATGATAATCATAATATAATAGTGAATGTAATAATAATAATAATAATAATAAGAAGAAGAAGAAAAAGAAGAAGAAGAAGAAGAAGTATAAGGAATAAGAAAAATATGGTGGAGGAGGAAGAGAAGGAGGAGGAGGAGGATGAGGAGGTAAGGGACCTATTCTGTATTAAATTTTAAAAGCCACGCACGCCGAATGTATTTTGGGTGATGATACAGAAATAACAGTAATGAATGTAACAGTAATGATAATCGTAATATAATAACGGCAATAATAATAAGAAGAAGAAGGAGAAAAGGAATAAGATAAAGGAGGAGAAGGAGCAGCAGGAGGAGGCGAAGGAGGAGGATGAGGAATCGATGAACGAGGAGGAGGTGGAGGAAAAGGAGGAGACGGCTACAAAGTAGAAAAAAAGAGAAGAAAATGTGTTGAATTGATTTATTTGAAAATTTAAGAATAAATCAAATTCGACTGAAATGAGATTCAAAAAAAGCCAAAAACAAGTATATCAGTTATAAGCCCGACTCGTGACATCAGTCTAGAGAAAATAAAACTTTTTGTTTTAAACAATAACAACAATAATAATGATATTTTTTTAAATTCGGGGTCAAAATGTCCGATGCCCAACCTCCATTGCTGCCTGCCGTTGCAGTTTTTATCGTTTAGTCCTCTATCGCTCGTTTATATTCTTATGCCCTCTATCCATGTTTTCTTGGGTCTTCCATCCTTTCTGTGCTATCCAGGTATCCATCTCATTGTTTTCTTGGTAGTCGGCCTTGTCCCATTCTTTATACGTGTCCTTACCAGATTAGTCGTGTTTCTTCAATGCAATCGATGATTGTCTTTTGTACGCCCATTTCTTCTTTGATCGTTTCATTTCGTATTCGTTCTAGCCTTGAAGTTCTAGCAGCTCGTCTCAAAGCATCCATTTCTGTAGTTTCTAACTTTCTTTTTACATGTTCCTTTATTCTCCATGTTTCGGATCCGTACACCAACGTGCTTTTGATCATATTATCGTATATTCTTTTCTTCCTTTCTTTTCCAATTTCTGGGGCCCATAGAATTCCATTCAATAATGTAATTATTTGTTTTGCTTTGTTTATTCTTGATTTTATTTCAACATTAAATTTTTTTCATTAAGTTTTATTCCAAAATATTTGCCGCTGTTGCATTTTTTTATACGTTCGATGTTTTCTAAGATTAAATCTGTTGGTTCTTCTCCGACACACAGACACTGCGTTTAATAATAATAATATTATTATTATTATTATTATTATTATTATTATTATTATTATTATTATTATTAAGGCCATATGGTGTACCTATAGATATTTGGAATAACAATTGCTTATCTAAAAATGAGAAAATAAGGCATTACAGTACAGTAGTGAAGCCAGAATGCACATATGCAAGTGAATGTCTAGCACTGAATTATAATTTAGACAAACTAGAAATATTGAAAAGACAAATTATTAGGAAAATATTAGGCCCACGAAAAACCTCAGAAAGTTGGAAATTTAAAAGTAATGATGATATATATTAAAGTATAGGAAATATGACAGAAACAATGAGAAAACGAATACTATTATTTTTTGAACATTTATATAGAATGGACGACTACAGTTAACAAAGCAGATCTTTAAATACCTGTAGGGGAAGAAGTCAACATCAAGTTGGATTAAATAAGTCTAGATGGGTTTAAAAAAAAATAATATAAATCAATTTGAAAGAGAAGTTTTTCGGACAAAAGTGTTAAAAATGGAAGGAGTCCAGGGTAGGAGAGAGAGAAAGGTAGGTTCAAAGTGGACTGAAGACAAGAAGAAGAGACACAGTGAAAAGATGAAAGAATATTGGAAAAAAATAAAAGAACAAAGAATAAAGAATTGAAATTGGCATGTGGTCCTTAGATGGTCGATAAAATAATTAAATATAATACTAATAATAATAATAATAATAAGCCAAAATACTACTCAACGGGAGTTTTTTTTAAGCTGCAGAACGTGTGCAACCATAAGAGGAAACACGCGCCAAAGGGAAGTAAGGACGTACAGAGGCTTCATTAAGCGTAGCTGAAAATCTAGCGGACCGTATGTGTCAGGAATGTCTCGTGCAACCCGTACATGCTAACAGCCTAATCCAGTTATACTGTCCGGCCGACCACAGCCCAGCTGTCGCGTTTGTCACTCGCGCGGAATTTCTCTTTCAACTCGTCACCTGCCCACTTAACTCGGAAACGCGTTCTAATTTGACGTTTTTAACACACCGTAAATCGTGTAGCGTAATTTTTGAAGCGTTCGAGGGATTAGATTACAGACGCGAGACGCGTACCTACAGGTTTTATTTTCCCTTCGTAAAATTCTCGAATTTTCTGATGCCTGATGTTAAAAATGAATGAAGAATAAAATCTTGCCTAATGAATAGAAGTTCAAATGAATATACTTTATCATCCTGCGTATTGTTAATAATAATTGTAACCACAGAGATGCTGTCATTAACGGAAGAAATTTAATTTGTCTTTACATTTTATTTGTGAAGAGTATAGCTGTGATTATAGTTGTGATGCAAAAGTATTCGTGATTTGTTTAAAATTTTTTAACAATTATAATAATAAAAAATAAAATAATGTTTAAGCTTACAGAAAGAATTTAATAGTTTTTCGATAATTTTAATACGACTACAAGAAAGTTTATAGTTTTGGTTATGTTTGCAACATCTCCTTAGCCTTCTTAAACTTAAACAGCAGAAGAGCGGGTAAAATACGTGTTGTAAAACATGAATACAGAGACATTTGAAAAACAATAATTTTTCATTAAATAAATGTAAGCACACTTTTATAGCAAGCGTGTTTAAAAATGTAAACAAATGTTTAGTTCCTACAATTTTATTCCAAGATAAACATAAATTTTACACACACACACACACACAAAACAGGATTTTACTTGTATGGGAGTATTTAAGCACATTTTATACACAAGTAACTAAAAAATACTTGTAAACTAAGAAGATATGTTATTAAAAATTAGTAGAGATTTCCTGTTGTGACAAGAAGGGGAATTCTATTAACATTGGTCTGACTTATGTGAAAGTGCGCGCGCGCACATGTGTGAGTGTGAGTGAGTGTGTGTGGTGACCGCTTCGCTTATAACTTAAGGGAAGTGTGATAAAACAGGTGGCCAGGTATAATGGAGATCTGTTCACCCACGGACTCGTATTCAATTACCCTGGTATAGTTACATTTAAACTACATCTTGCCACATGTTTTACAAGCGAAACTTAATTCAGTGTTTAGTTAAATAATTTTTTTTTTTTAACGTATGAAAGTTGTTGCAAAGATTTATTTTAAATTTGGTCCAAAGTTGTTGTATTTCATTTAATTTGCAAAGTTTATATAAGATTTAGTGGAATATGAAAATTTTATTTTATGTTGAATATTGCCATAACTGCCAAATATTAGGTTAATTATTTTATATTATTAATAATAATTGTTAATACTATATTTCAGTTGTAATCGCTGATGTGAATTAATGTTAAAAAAGAATATTTCAGTTGGGGTAATTTTGAGATGTTAGGAATCTATTTTTTTAGTATATTTTTAAATTTAGTATAGTTTGTATACACTTTCAGTAACTGCACAATAAATATGAGACAACTGTTGAGGATAAGAGTTATCTGGAACTATGAAATTGTTTTTTGTCGAATTAAATATATAGCAAGTGCATTAATAAACTTTAACTTATCACTGCTCACAGTATGTAATGAGCAGGTAATTCCTAGTCCTGTGAATGTAAACTTTAATAATAGGAATAAAAAAATGAAAATTAAAAAAGATTATCCAATTTTTAAATGTATACATTTTGAAGTGTTGTCAAATTGTCAAATCGTTAAAACGTTTAACAGAAGACACAGAATTATTTATTCCCTACTAAAGTATGACAACCAAATTAAACATACACACATCTGACTATGTCTAAAGTTCTGTTGTTTACACTTATGTATTTTTCATTTTATGTAAACTTACTGCCCACGTGTAAGTAAAACGGAATACGTGAATGTAGACCAAACATAGTTTTTATAGTTTATTGCCTGTGAGTGTGAATTACTGGTGTTTGCATTTGTCAAGGTTTTATTTGAATCATCATCATCACCATTCTAAGGATTAGGCCCTAGACCTGGTCTGGAGCCCGCCTCCTCCTCGGTCTACCGACATATCTTTTCTCAGTAGTGTGATAAACCAAGGCAGCCACTGGCAAACGGATACCATTCATGCAGTTCAAGTGATCACACCATCTCCTTCTGTGGTAATACACCGTCTCCTTCAATCTTCTGTTGCAACAATACAATGTTTAATTAGCGTCTAACATCCTCGTTCCTTTTCCAACTCAGGAGAGAACAACCTTGCGTCCTCCTTAGAAATTTAATTTCAGCTGCCTGAATCCTTTGTACGTCCTTTTTTACTAAGCATCCAAGTGTCTCTAGCAAACGGGAATATTGGGACAGTCACAGTTTTGTAAAATTTCATTCGTGTATCCTTCCGTGTTTTTTTTTTTCAGGTACCTATAAATCGTTCCACAGATGCGTCTGAATGTAGTTAGCTTACTACCGCAATCAAAAACTACCGGGGCTTAATCAAATAAATAATCTGCATATAACAGTATATTCATGAAGAATTATCCATTTATTTTCGTCCCTCAGAGAGCCACGCGCTGAAAACGAACGATACTAGACTGGCAGCGCGTGGCTCTCTGAGGGACGACAATAAATGGATAATTCTTCTTGAATATACTGTTATATGCAGATGATCTGGTACCGATTAGACCATAAGAAGACGACCTCCAGAAACAAATTTACTATTCACATAAAATTTTAACACATCATAGAAGAAATATATTAGCGAAGAAAACGAAGGTAATAGCTCACTTGGGGAAAGAAGCTGTTCGAACAATAATAGTTCAGATAATTCCCTACAGCAGGATTATAACTTCCAGTTTTAACTTTTCCAAAATACTGATAAATTCTGAAATAATTTATAATAAATTTTATTTACTGCTCTTTGCACTGGTATAATACAAGTACAATAAGTTTTTTGACGAAAACCAACAAACTACAGTATTTTGGAACCTGAAAGAACTTTAATGAAAAACTTTCGTTATTCACTGACATAATAATTTTTTCTTAACTTATGGAATATCTTTAGAGTTTTCCTAAAATGTATTTGATTTATTTTGTTGCCCCAAGTTTAAAAAAGTATAAAAATCTGTACTAAAAAATATTTACGGTTGATAAGAGAAAACACTGTTCTTTGCAGTAAATTAAGTTGAGATATAGTTATTGACAGTTTAAAACATATAGTACATGTAATAAATCAATTTGGTAATTGTTGCCGTGACTGACGTGACTAACATTATTCATAATGACTTCACTGTATATAATGAACTCAGGGAGGGACGTTGTGGCAGAGGAGAGCAAACGCGTTTGTCATTCTTGATATCGACATATGTGTGACATTTACTACACGTTAATGGAAGCGTAATGAAATCGGATACCGAAGGTGTCATTTCAGACGTACCCCCTAACTATCTCTCTCTTCCTCGCTCTGTCTCTCTCTTACATTGGCACAATTATATCCAATGTTGGAATTTCCACTTAGGATTGAGTTAATGCGCAGCATACAAACATTTTGTTTGTATTTAAATAAAACCCAATTATTTATTTGATTAAGCCCCGGTAGTTTTTGATTGCGGTAGTAAGCTAACTACATTCAGACGCATCTGTGGAACGATTTATAGGTACCTGAAAAACAAAAAAAAAAACATGGAAGGATACACGAATGAAATTTTACAAAACTGTGACTGTCCCAATATTCCCGTTTGCTAGAGACACTTGGATGCTTCTTAGTAAAAAAGGACGTTCAAAGGATTCAGGCAGCTGAAATTAAATTTCTAAGGAGGACGCAAGGTTGTTCTCTCCTGAGTTGGAAAAGGAACGAGGATGTTAGACGCTAATTAAACATTGTATTGTTGCAACAGAAGATTGAAGGAGACGGTGTATTACCACAGAAGGAGATGGTGTGATCACTTGAACCGCATGAATGATATCCGTTTACCAGTGGCTGCCTTGGTTTATCACCCTACTGAGAAAAGAGATGTCGGTAGACCGAGGAGGAGGCGGGCTCCAGACCAGGTCTAGGGCCTAATCCTTGGACTGGTGATGATGATGATTCAAATAAAACCTTGACAAATGCAAACACCAGTAATTCACACTCACAGACAATAAACTGTTAAAACTATGTTTGGTCTACATTCACGTATTCCGTTTTACTTTAGGTTTCGGGACTTGATCGTCACACCATCCTTGTTGGTTGGTGCAACTAAGTCGGTGAAACAACTACATTCAATAACTGTAAAAGAAATGGTATAGCATGAGAACAAATTTTACTAAACTAAAATAGTAGGAATCTTTACAAAAAACGAGTAAATGTTTTTACTTTTTAATTCGTTTATTTATTTTGTATTTATTGTTTTTTATTTTTATGTAGTAACCATTGATGAATCAAATATCGTATTCTAGTAAACAAGAACTAATATTATTCTAAATCGCTTTATTTTGACGTACATTACAAAAGATAAAAACTAATGAATTATGCTTTAATAAATAGCATTCAAATAGAATCTGAATTTTTTGATATGCGGAGTAACTAATGTTCATTGAAAGGAAGAGATTTGTTACGTATCTTATGTGGAGCATCGTAACATATGCACCAGAGACGTGGTAATTACAAGTAATGAAAAAGCTATTTGCAAAGCTTCAAAGTGTAGTTGTGGTCAACAATATAAATCACTTATTGAAAATTAAGTCTCGTAAAACCAAAATAAAAATCTACAAAAGCTTGATCAGACCAGTCGTGACTTACAAGGCTGAAGCATGGTCACTCACAGCTGTATCAAAAAATTCGTTGAGATTATTTAAAAGGAAAATAGTGAGAAACATATACGGCCCACTAATGGAAGCAAGAGAGTGGAGATGCCTTCGAAATTCTAAAATGTATGAAATATTACAGGGGGAAGATATAGTGGGCTTCATAAAGGAGGGCTGATAAGCTGGCTGGGACATATACAGAGGATGTCACAGGAGAGACTGCCCAATCAAGTGCTAAATGGAAACATGTAAAAAACACGAAGAGGGGGCAGCCCTAAAAGGCGATGTATTCATAAGGTGAATGAAGATTTAAGAAGAATGGGTGTACAAAACTGGAGGAACGTTGCAACAGAGAGAGAGAACTGGAGGCGAGTGGTGGGGGAACTCAAGGGTCATTCAGGCCTGTAGAGTTTCAGAAGAAGAAAAAGATTGAAAATAAAAGAAAACAACTGAAGGTGTATTACGGAGAAGAGAATATTGATTAGCGTGGAAAAGATATTGAACTGATTACATCTTGAAAAAGAACTCTTTAAAGAAAATTAGAGAAGAAACGATTCCGGAATAGTGAGGAAGAGGAAACGTGGTATGTCAAACCTTGCGCGATGAGACAAAATTACGTAGAAATTAAAGACGCAGCGCACGAGAGAACAGACAGCACTATAGTAAACAGTTTGGTTGAAGCCGGCTTTCGGACATAATAACCACTGATAGATAATGCCAACGATAATGATCACGATGAAACGTTCAACTCGTACTATTTCGGAGTGTTTATGTCCTTTCTTTCTTATGATGGACATGATTAACATTGTTATATTATGAATAGTTAATATTCTTATATCTTGTCGTTAACAATGTTAATATATTATACATTTGCATCTGTTTTGCATTGTGTTAATATTAATTTGTGTTTCTTTGGGGATTCAGTCAAATGTTCTTATACGTATATGTGAACAGGTACCAGATAATAATAATTTACCAAGTTAACAATTATATGAGATGTACTCAGAATTTTGTCACACACACACACACACACACACACACACACACACACACACACACACACACACACACACACACACACACACACACACACACACACACACACACACACACACACACACACACACACACACACACACACACACACACACACACACACACACACACACACACACTTGAATATTATGTTGTTTACTTAAGCTTTTAGAGTGTACGATGTATGCGTTTTCTCACCGAGGCGAGCATTTTAAAGGTTCAACGTGAGACTTCGAAGATCGCCATTATCATTATCAGACATTGAAATCGAGCATACTGTTACGACGGTCTACTTGGTACAGTGTAAAACAAAATACAAGACACCAATTAAGTCACTAATCACCGGCTTTAATTATCACGATAAAACAGTTTCTAATCAACAAGATAGTCTCTTACAATAAATCAAATAAAAATTGTTCACACGCAATAAAATGTCTACTAATACAAAATACAATTGTCCAGCACGATTACAAAACACATAACACTTCGCCACAATAATTACTTTTCACTAATAATCACTTCAACCCACAGAGTAATGGCCCGACAATAACTCGCAACATAAACTGAACTGAAAGTCGCTGAGTACTTGTATTTACATCCGCTGGAAATCCAGAAACATCCATACTATGCATTAACAATAAAGGAAAATATTAGAGCGTAATTTATTGCGGCCTTGACACAGTGCACTCGGCTTCTGGCACAGTCTAGCTAACGCGTTGAGAATCACGTACGCACACACATTACAACTGTGTTCCAATGGAACATTCGATAAACTTGTAGAACGTTCCGTATTATATAACAATACTAACACCTCAAGAAGTAAAAGGGGAAAATGATTCCTCTCATGAAACATATAGTCAGAGCAAGGGACAAAAAATATTAAATAGAGAAATTCTTTTGAATGTAAGACAACCCCCCCCCCCAAATAAAATAAAGTATTATCATCAGAATAATTGAAGCCTACAAGGCTATATATAGCAGAAACTAGCACAAAAAGGTACAATAAAAATAAGGAAATATTTCCTACTGTACTCAATGCTATATATTCGCAAACAAGAGTTAGAAAGAAAGAAAGAAATTATTTTATTTGTTGAAATTTTAATTTTATTTATGGCTTAACAAAAAATTAGTTACTGATGAAAGTTACTAAACACATTTAAAACAGATAGTAATGTAATCGGAAGAGTGTACAAGAAATGACAGGTCAAGAAAAACCGATATCAATGTTGATAAAATGCGATTGACTGTATGCTGAACAAGGTCAAGGAGAACAGACGAAACGGGAGTAAACACATTTGTAGAATGGATGAAAGTTTTATAAATCTCACCAGGTTGAGCTTCAGTGGTAGATGTCTGGGTACGTCGAGGAGACTTTGGATAGCAATACAGGCATGTCCTAATTGGCAAAGTGTAGAAGAAGGTGAACAGGAAATAATATTATCACGCTGAGTGTATAGATAACGTGCAGAGCTTCTGTGGCGGTTTGCACTTGTTCCATGAACTGTAGGATGACGTAACACCCGCTCATTCTTGTCCTTCAACGACTTCCTAGAGACGACGACGCCCCAGTTATTCTCAGAGAATCGTACTTGTGATGTAATTGTGCACTTTCTTTCATCATCGAACAGAGAAGTAACAGACCGCTTCTGTTGCTTGTGTATTGAGAACCGAAGCGATAAGACATGTTCTTAAACACTTGTTGTGACACGACGATTCGATGCGTGTTACTTGTAAGGGATCCACTGTAAAGTAATAATGTTTAATATATTGTGTGGATATTTGTAATCTATGCTCTTTATTATTTGTTCAGATTGTCGGTAGGACAGTTTGTCATATTATTGCATTCGGGAGTTTTTGTTACTGAAATTGTCCTAAAGGAATGACTAAAATATTTTCTGGTGCTAAATTGTTTATTCTACTGATTAAAGGGGACGAAAAGCGCAATCTCCGTAACACTGGCTCTTTACACAAAATTTTGTGTATGTGTGTGCGTGCGCACATGTGTGTCGAGTGCAATCTGTTTTAAATTTTTAATAAAAATTTACACAAATGGAAACAAAACACAGAATTTTGAATATTATTACATAAAAATACTCTTAAATTAAGTTACAATTACAATAAAATGAATGAAACTTTTTAAAATTTAGAAGATAATCATTCAGTGTTCCGAGCCATTATTTTTCCTGTAACTGTCAAACACTTTACGTACCCAGAGAAAACGCAACGTTATTTTAAACCACTGCGGTGTAGGCAACCGATTCAAGACCAATTGCTCGTGAAATTAATTTTGCTGTCGACAAAACTCGAAAATCCAATTATTGCCGAATCCATCGTGTTTCGCGTCGACGACAGGCAGATGTTGGTTCAAAAGTTTGATTACAGAGGGAAACTTGTACAATCTTCTGCTGTATAGGTATTGTGTCTGCGATTGTAGCAGGCGCACAGGTGTTCGTGCGTACTTGTGTGTGTGTGTGTGTGTTTGAGTCATAAATCTTCGTATGCGAAATACAGGCGCGATGGAAGACATTTGTAAAGGAAGGAAATACAAGACGACAGGGTCGGGTCGGCTAGGCGCGGTATCTTGTCTCATCCCCGCACGTGACTGCTTCAGCTGCCGGTTGCCATGGAAACGATAAGCAAACACGGCGCTACATTGCGTGAAAAACAATATTTCCCTGAACGCAGTGGCAAAATCTCTCTAAAACCGTGTATGATGGCAAGTCTCATTACGGAAACTGTATTTAATGGTGTTTAACTGACAAGTATGCAGTGCCGGATGGTTGTCTCTAATAAATATACTTATGAATTATAAAATACATTGCTACAAAGTCATAGGGCAAACCTTTTTCAACTAAGGACTTTCAATCACGCACTAGTTTTCAAAATACGCGTGACACGTAAAATTAAAACAGCTGTTGAACAATAAATAACCGGAACCTTACCTTTATCCGTTCCTGCAATACATTTTTGATGTTTTTATATGCGATTGTATCGATATATTACGGAGTAGACAAAAAAGGAGCGTACTAATTGTAAATTGTCTTATTTCTTAATGTGAAGCAAAAATACGTGTTATTTTTATTTTTGAGGTTAGGTGACACATTTGTTTGGTTTTTTGTTTACTGCTAAAATAAACAAAAGCCATGGTTGAGGAAAACAACGTTTAATGTGTATATACAATGCTTATAACACAGTAATACTTAAAATAAGGAACCTATCGATTTTGAATTTACAAATTAACAAAACTACAACAGCAAATGTAAACTGAAAAGTACAAATATTTAAGGTTAATGGAAAACACAAAGGACAATGTGTTAAGGAATGGCAACATACGCTCTACATATTGTGCATAATGGACGTATCTTTTTGGTTAGCCAAAAAACGAGTACTTGTTGGAAAACGAATATTACAAAAAAAAAAAAAAAAAAAACAAGTTCTGCCACAAAAAGTGACATGTATAGTAAGAACGCCTTACTTTTGAGTTCGGTGGTTTTTCAGTGATCTATTCGCAGAACGAGTATTAATGAAAAAACATACTACCGAGAAAACAAGTTCTACTGAAAAACGGAGTTCTGCTACAAAAAAGTATAGTAATAGGCGAGGCCCAAGTATACTGTAGGTAGGTGGGTAGTAGTATAGTACAGTAGGGTTTTTTGTAGTGTCCGCAAAAAAACGAGTTTTACATTACTCGCGTATCGCTTTCCGTGTGTAATTTCAAATCTCGTGTTAACCTAACAACATCAACTTTTGACGTCACAGGTACGCAACTGTGATATACTACTGCTACAATCAATTTTCACTAAAGACAGGACTAAGAACACCAACTGTCATCGCCAGCCAACTATTTTGCAACATACGAAATTAAAATTTCTATAATTCTTTCAGCTACATAAAGTTACGTCCGATATTCACTAAAGATCCAAGCCAAAAAATCGTGCAATCAAAGTATCGAAAATTACTACTGGAACGGATAAAGATACAGTACCAAATAAACTTGTAGTTAGATTTAAGAGTTAACAGGTGTCCTTACGAGAGTCTTATAAAACACGAAAATTTTAGTTCTACATCTTAGCTATAGATGTCGCTCTGCGAACAATTTAACTTTAATCGTAACTTAATGGTATTTATTATTTGTTGTATATAATACGTTTTGGATAATTTTACAACAACAAAAAATTGTTTTAATACGATTATGATCAATGATAATGTGATGTATTTTGTATTTACACTTATTGTTTTTTATTAATGGTAACTATAATTCAATTTTTTATTTTTTTATTCTTTTATATAGCCTAAAGGTACCATATAATGTTATTATTTGTATTCTTAAAGCGATCGATTTCGGTCACAGACCATCGTCAGGTCACAGCACATTTGTTTTCACAATATTATAAAACACTATTATTTATAATATTGTGAAAACAAATGTGCTATGTAACCTGACGATGGTCTGTGACCGAAACCGATCGCTTTAAGAATATAAATAATAACATTATATGGTACCTTTAGGCTATAAAAAAAAACGATTATGATTGTTTTGTAGAAGTACAGCAGGGCGTCAGCTACCGATCAGACCGCCAAAGTTCCGAACCCCCTACTATCCAAACTAATAGAGAAAAGAAAATTCCATGTTGGTATCCTCCGTTGTAGCCGATTCGTGATAATCACTAAATTTGATTCCTCTTAAATAGATTAAATTATATATTATAGTCTTCTTTTTCTTCTTCACTACATGGCTTGGGCTATAGCTCATTCCAACTTCACAGAGAATCTGGCTATTTTTTCCGGGGTCTTCCACGATCTCTTGTTCCCAATGAATATTCAAATGTTTGTTTAGGAATATGCGTGTGTTCCACATGGGACTTCAAATTCTGCCTGTATTTCTTTTTTTTCTCTCCAGAACCGACTGTAGATTCAGATCTTCTCGTCTCGTAGATGACCTCTCAAACTACATCCCTTAATTGCTCTTAAAAATTTCATTTCGGAGGCCTGAAATTTTTCAATATCTATTCTCACAGCCACGACCTCATGGAACTTTAGCTGCGTGTCTGTCTTTTATTCTTCAATAGTCGTCTTGTTGTTCCACAGGTATAACTAAATATATTTAACTTTCTCTCGATATCGTTGTCCTTCCTATATGAAGTATTACATACTAAATAATTAAAATGGATACCTGCTCCAAAACAGATTATATATTACATGTTTTTAAGTTTATTATTTATTTGTTAGATTTCTGTTTAAAATCCAGCAATAATTCTTGAGTACGAAAGCAAGAATATAATACACACCGTAAAATAAATAGGTACTGTTAACGTATTCCTGTTTTTAACTAAAATATAGACTTAAAACATTTTACTTTTAAGCGAATGATATCAGTACCGTTTGGGTGTACCCGTAGTGTGAGCAGAATATGTGATATACAAGTTATAGACCATGGTTTGTAATATGTCATTGTTTCTGTTTCGTAGCGTTTATTCATTGCAACTTATCTATTTTATTATAATATCCATAGCGTCTTCTTCTTCTTCTTCTGTTAAAACGTTACGTAGTATTTTAAACATAAAAACTAACAGAGAACTTACGAACTTTCAAAAGATGCGTTGTTTTTCGTTAAATTTTATAATATTGGAAATGACACCACAAGCCAAAAAAATCTAGCAAACAAAATAATAAAAAAAATAAGTATACATATGAAGGCTCGACTTTAATGATGTTTTGATAGAAGGAAAAAACTTAGAAAATGGAAAATGCTGCGTAAGATTCAAATTAACAACATAATTCAAAAGGAACAATTTTAATGTCCTTATTATTGCAACAAAGTACTTAATTTGATTAGAAACTTACATCGTGTAATGGACGACGTACCTGAACACAGAAAATTCAGGAAACTTCAAAGAAAAAATGTACACTGCTTTTAATATGCTTCTAACGATGTTTTATATTAGACGTGATAATGAATACAAATTTAAAGATAAAAATTATGATCTACGAAAAAGCCATACTGTTGTTGTTCCGCGGACAAGATTAAGTGCTCAACAGAAGTTTTATAGTAGAAGTGTTTTTCTTTGATTTCCTAACGCCATGTGACAGTTTTTTGGGGACTTCTAAACAAAATATGTCATAAACTTGGTTGCTTTTATTTTCAAATACTGAATACATTTTGAAAAATTTTGAATAAAAAAAATTAATTAATAAAAATAAAAATGTAATTTTTTATATCGTGGAATTGTATTATTATATTATAATCATTATTGTATTCTAATTATTCTATATCGTATTATAATTATTTATATTATCGTATTATGTTGTATTGTATTTTTCAACGCAGGTTGCTGGACTTGTGTGTTTAATATTAATTGTAAAGCAAAAAATTTATTTGGTTTGTTTTTAAAACGTTTGAATATTGTTACACAAAGGAACATTCTCGAACAATAGTGTGTGCCGTACTACACGTTTCTCGGCTATCCCAGCAGAGCGCAGCTGTAACGTTTGTGTGCGTACATATTGCTAATTTGAGATGAAAGACAATTACACGACACTTATCACGCGTCAACAATCGAGGCTGTTCCATACCGCATGGGTCCGCGCACACCGTGTTCAAGGCCTGACACGACACTGTTTTTAGTGGATTCGAGAGCGCCCGTCAGAGCCTGTTGTTTAACACGTCATCAAAAAGGTGACAGATTATTTTGGCATCTCAACAGGATATAAATACAAGCATCCAGCTACGGTCATCAGTTTAAGTGGCGATATATTCAAGTAAGTTTCGAAGTATTGTGGCGAAATATTATTGGTTTATAATGGTGCGGAACTCTATTAGTTGACATTATTGTTGCGTGCGGACAAATTTCATTTAAATTATTGTGCATGTATAATCTTGTCGAATAACTTGTTGATTACGAACTGTTATTTGTGATTAATTAAAGCTAATGATTAGTGACTTAATTGGTGTCTTGTACTTTGTTTTCCACTCTACCATACGACGATCAGTTAGACCGTCGTAAGAATATGTTTCATCCTAGCCCATTGTGTCGTATGTTTTATTAAATTTTGTTGTATGTTCAAATATCCAAACTTTTATGTATCCGAACTACAACTACTTTTGACTCCAGTAAAATTTGTTAACAGACGGCCTACCGCTTTAGAAAAATTGATTCTTCTGCTCTAATAACCCGTACCATGTACTACTCCATGTACCACGAACCATGTTGAATTAAAAGTTTATTGTAATTTTTAAACGGATTTTAGGGTGTATAGTGTTATAAAAAAGCGTGCTCAATAGAGAGTAAGGGAGAAGGAGGTGTGTGTGTGTGTGTGTGTGTGTGTGTGTGTGTGTGTGTGTGTGTGTGTGTGTGTGTGTTGGAGCACAAGACGACGACGACGACAGCGCCTTACGACGTGTGCCCCATCCCCGCGTGTGACAGCAGCATCGCTCGCCGGTTGCCACGGAGACAAAAACAAACACCGGAGAAAGCAATATTACTCTCAGTGTCACATCTCCGAGCCTACTTACTGCGTCGTACGTGCAGGGAAAATATCATTGAATAAAGAATATTTAATGTTATTTGCATGATGCTGCCGGTTTACCGTCTACTTCCTAATGGAAATCATTTCCTCTTCTTTGCATCTTTACTCTCCTCTCGCTTACTCAGTACCGACCGTCGTTTATATGTTTCTACAAAAGTGCTTGTCAAACACGTAACATTCGTTTCAAGGCAAGCACGTGTTTCACAGATCAGTGTGCTATGTTTAAACATATTTAAAGTACTGCATGTAGGCATACCTTTATGTCATTTCTTATCAGATTTATCAACTACTTTCAGGTTCGTTCATGACAAACAATTTGTCTTATAATAATAACAATTATTATTATTGTACACACACACGTCAATGTAATAATTCTGTAAAAGACAAAACCCCTAACAACGGGAAACAGACTACGTTACCAAAAAAATCAAAGTTTCTTTCTCACTAGAAAGAATAAATTTCATAGCAAACAGCAACAGAATAATTGGTCGATATATGTAATATCGAGAAGTGAGAAAGTTGTATTTCTACAAACTATTGTACACAGTGTTTTTTTTTGCACACAACCTACAAAAAATCAAAGCAATTCTGTTACCATCGTAACTTTACAATGACATGTGAAAGAGTCTCTGAAGCCAAAAAATTAAAATTTTAACTTTTTCCAAAATTTTTGTTGTATTTAAATTTCGACCTTTATGTATAAAATGGTCTATAAGTACGTCAGCACAGGAAAATCAACTCAATTTTGTACACGATTCCTTTTAATATCTATAAAAATGAATGTTTCTTTGTTTGTCCCGTATGCGTTACTATACCATTCATCCGATTGCGATGAAACTTCGGTGAGTTGTTGTGCGCACCCCCGCGAAGGTTTCTGAATTAGTGTTTTTTTCGATGGGGTCCTTTGGGGGTTCTTTGGGGTCTTCAACATCTCCTCCTAAACCACTGGACCGATTTCAACCAAACTTGCCACAAATATTTTACGCAACGGGAGAACCAACATAGGATAGGTGTTTTTTTCGACGGGGTCCTTTGGGGTCTTCCACATCCCCTCATAAACTACTGCACCGATTTCAACCAAACTTGGCACAAATATTTTTCGCAACGGGAGAACCAACATAGGATATGTGTTTTTTCGATATGATCCTCCGGGGGGTTCTTTTTGGGGTCCTTTGCGGTCTTCCACATCTTCTCCTAAACCACTGGACCGATTTCAACCAAACTTGGTACAAGTATTTTACGCAACGGGGGAACCAACATAGGACAAGTGTTTTTTCGATACGATCCTTTGGGGGGTCCTTTGGGGTCTTTCACATCTCCTCCTAAACCATTGGACCGATTTCAACCAAACGTGGCACAAATATTTTACGCAACGGGAGAACCAACATAGGACAGGTGTTTTTTTCGATACGATCCTCTGGGGGGTCCTTTGGGGTCTTAAAATCTATTAGATCTGGTTACCATGGCAACCCAATAGAATAGATTCTGTTGTAAATATATTATCGCATTAAATTGAAGACCACGCGAACGAAGTCGTGGGCAACAGCTATTTATTTTTAAGAAAGCTACTTTAATTGATCTTTAATAATTAAACTAACATTTCCATTACGTACAACGTGAAACTCCGTAGCGAAGCACGGGTATTCCGCTAGTATTTTATAAATGGCTTAACTTAAAATGATGTACTTTCCGTTATGTGAAAGGGGATATTATTTTGTACTTCGTGCTGGCAACACTGAAGTCAACAATATGGCTACGTTGTATGTTTGGTTTTCGTGCCTGAAAACAGTGTTTGGTCAAGAATTTGAGTTTTCGTTAAAACCGATATACAAGGTCTGTAAAGTAAGTAATGAGGCTAATTCAGTAAAATCTTTCATTTACAGTCTAACTATATCTAGACTCTATATTGCCTTTAAACTAGTTTCCTCGGGAAGCCACACAGCGCTTTAGACGGTTTCTCCACTCTTCATAGCAGTGCTAGAACTCAAAAAGTGGAATCTTCTTCAACTGGGCGGTTACATTTTTTAATGTTGTCTATCATCCCAAAGTAGTGTCTTTTGAGATTTTTTTTTCAATCTTGGGATAAGAAAGTAGTCACAGGGACTCAAAGCAGGTGAATAAAGGGGACGAGAAACATCAGGAATATTTTTCTTTGTCAAAAACTCATTAACCAAGAGTGCTGTGTGACAAGGTGCATTGTCATGATCGCATGTGTTGTGTGATCCAGGTGTTCACGATGGCTGGTCTCATGCGGGCAACTCTTGTCTATAGCCTTTGAAGAACTTCTCGGTAAACGTGTTGCCTGACAGTCTGTCCTGTAGGCACAAATTCCTAATCCCTTATTATCAAAGAAACACACGAACACGGTTTGGTTTTGGATTTACTCATTTTTACTTTTTTTGGATGCGGTGAGTTTGGTGTGTGCCACTCCCCGCTCTAGAATTTTGTTTTTAGATCGTACTCAAAGATCCATGATTCATCACCAGTAATAACACTTTGTGTAAAATCAGACACTTTCATACTAAAAGATCACGGTACACTTTCATCCTGTTGTCTTTTTGTTCAATAGTGAGGTTTTTTGTGACCAGTTTCGAATAAACTTTTATCATTCCCAAATCATCTGCAAAAATTTGAAAAACTGTAGTGTGGTTCAAATTTAATTGTTCCGCGATCATTCCAACGGTTAATTGACGGTCTGACCGCACCATGTCCCTGATTCTATCAACACTGTCGTCAGTTCTTGAAGTTGACGGTCTTCCAGAGCTTGGATTATCTTAATAATTGATTGCCGGCCATCTAAAAATGATTCAAACCATCTGGTTTTAAAGCTTAAAAAAGCTCCACCTCCATATGACTTTGTCAATTTTGTAAAAGTCTCAGTATCATTGTGCCCGAGTTTAACACAAAACTTAATTGCACATCGTTGCTGGTAATTGATATCACTCGTTTTTATAATGCACAACAAAAACCACGAAAGTTTGTTTACGTTTCACGTGGCAACAATGGACAATAAATATTAATACTCAATATCAATCAGCTGTTTCTCTAACCATCTGTGTTAATGGAAACTTTACAGTGTTGCCATATTGACTGCTACATGATTAGTCTCATTAATTAATTTACAGACTTCGTACTTCAAAACGCGTCTTTCGTGAAACCATATTTTTCTACACTCAGAAACTATGCTCCGTAGTATATTGAAATTTTCAGAGCTGATGTAAGGTACTCAACTCTATCTAATGAAGCATAATCGTAGAACTGAACTGTATACTTTGTGTACTGTAAAAATAAATGTTTATTAGTTTTCCTTGAAAAAAGTTAGAACATTAAAATAAACATAAATCGTGTTTTTGACACGACAATTAACTAATTCTGCTTTGTACACATAAAAAGTTTACAAAAATTTGAAAACTCCATTTCATCAGGTTTTAAACAAAAATGTACCAAAATTTTCGCAATTTAACCAAAATTAAGCGGGTAGCCAACCGACTCCCCTTAACAAACAAGCATAACACTGAACCATAATGCTAACTTCACCGATTAATCAGGTAGTAATTTTAGCTGCTCTGAACTAATTTTGTGTGTAATCGTATTTACATAAACTCTCCAATCATTAAAAACATACCAAACTTGATAGGCCAAAGAATATGTTTCTTAACATCCGCCATTTGTTCTTTTTTACAATATTTCGTATACCTGTCGATGTTTCAAATTTAATACGTTGCCATGACAGGTCACTTTTTAAAGTTGCAGGTCAAGATGTTTTAATGTACAATATAACAATTAAAGAGGGATCTTACAAACTTTGCTGTCCTACTTGAAAAGACTGATAAATAAAGAATTTGTCCTTCTTCAAAATTATAGTACTTTAAAGGTTATAAAAATTACACTTGACTACGTATTAATTACAATATTTTGCAGCAACGTATGGTCAGTCTGTTAATGTTGTTTAATCAAAATAAGGATAAATAGAAAACTGACATTTATCGTTTATTCGCGAAGTCGGGTAGCTCATTTGTATAATAAGCTGTTTATATTGGTTGCGTCCAAACGATATGTTTATACAGATTAATTCTGTGCGTTCGGTTTATTCGCAGTTGACTGAAATGTAATTAAAACTGACATATTCGTTGTGGGTGAAGAATACTCTCACCGCGCGTTGGAAACGTTTTTCAATTGATCGTATACGTAATTTTCCTAAAATTTACTGCTCAAGTTATAGATTGTGTAAAACTGCGCTACGGGTGTGAAAAATTTTAGTTTTCAAAAGCAACACTTCTGAAAAAAGCTTAAGGTTTTGCCAAAATATATACACAATGTAAAAATTATTATTGTCAGCCTCCTCAGAGGCCATCGCCTAATAGTAGCACTGTCCGTAAGGGCGAGGAGGATTCCGTGCTCTTTTGAAGTTGAGAGGTATGCCGGCGGTATCGCTGTTACTAACAGGACCTCCCTTGTCAGACAGGTCTCAGCCGAGGAATCAGACGAAGTCTGCCCTACACCGACTCATCTTGTATACACAATATCCTAACCCCTCCTTCCTGTCAGTGTATCCCTTCTATTCCAATTTAGTAGTAGGGAGCGGCTGAATATCTTACGGTGTCTACTGATGTTGATAGGTGGTTACTGTAAATACTAAGAATTCTTCAGCCGCAGAATAACCGTTGCAAAGCCACCGAAATCCATCTCTGATCAAAAGTGTAAGGGGGAGTTATCGGCACCCTGAGACCGGGGCTAAGTAATGGTAATTCCTACAGACGTATGCCTGGTTCTCCGGGTCTGGGGTTATACAGCAGGGACCTGCTTAAGTAAAACCTGATAAATACTTACAAAATTTATACGGTCCTAAGTAAGGATGTTGGCAGACCAAGGAGCCGATAGCTTACGGGAAAGGTCTAATAGAGCCTAATCCGTGGAGTGAAGAAGTAGAAGAATATTATGAGCTGATCTGTAGATATTGTTACGACGGTCTAAATGATCGTCGTATGGTACAGTGGAAAACAAAATGCAAGACACCAATTAAGTCACTAAAAACCAGCTTTAATTATCACAATTAACAGTTTGTTAACATTAAATTACGAGTATATTCAACAAGATTATGCTCGTGAAATAATTCAAGTTAATTTGTCCACACCAATAATAATGTCAACTAATAAAGTCGCGCATAATAATCACTTTTCACTAATAACCAAAACGCACAGAGTAATCGCCCGATGTAAACTCGAAACTCACTTGAATAAATTGCCACTTAAACTAAACTAAGCGTCGCTTACTACTTATATTTATACCCCGCTAAGGTTCCAGAATAATCCATAATACGCGTCAGCACTACTAGAAAACACTATAACGTAACTGCTTGCGGTCTTGAAAACACCGCGCGCACGCGGACCGGTGAGTCTGCAACAGCCTCGTTAACGCATGTTGAGAATCACGTACGCACACAACATTACAGCTGGTTCTGCTGGATAACCGAGAAACATGTAGAACGTTCTGTGACGGCGCAACAAGACATTACATCTACTCGTGGGGGAATACGCGAGTTTACTAGTCTTTTACAGACAAATTTCAATTTTCTCTGTTGTCCTTTATTCTGTCTACAATTTAAATTACGTTAAGGTTTAGGTTAAGGTTAAGGTTACTTAGTGATTTGTAAGCTACATACAACCCTTTATAAGTTTTATGAACTTAATTCCGTTGATCTGTATTTTGGACACGGTTTTTCTTAGAAGGCCCTGTGTTTGATCTCTTTACATTAAAGTTGAAACGCTCATGCTTATTTTTATAAAAGATTTTATAGGATATTCAAATTTGGCTTTTTGTATCTGCTGTCTACATACATAATATTAGTAATATCGAATAATAAGTAAAGAAAGTTATCATAAATAAACATATCATAAAGACGGTTGTTGTAACGAATTTTTAAGGAAAGTTCGTAATTTCGTAGAAGCAGCGTGTACCTGTCTGCATATTAAGTTTTGACTGTTAATTTTTGTGCAGAACGATATTTCCCAAGAAGAAGACGGTAAGGGGAGATAAAAAAGAAAGAGGATGAAATGCACAAACCGAGGGGCCTAGTGGAATCAAATGATACTACTTCTATAAACATTTACAGGACAATAAAGCTCTGAGTAGGTAAGAAAATAAAAGCGTTATGAAGGCTGTAGCGTCTTAGTTTTATGGCATGGGTTGTATAATGGTATCGTACGGTAATGAAACCAAACAGTCTTCAAAGATAAGTATAGAGAAAGACGTATAGGTAAGTGACGAAGATCAAATAAACGTTGAGGAAAGTTTAACAACTAAATCACGAACAGATTGTTTCTTTAGGTGTTCTTAAGGTGAAAGTTAATACTTTTGCTTTATTTATACTTAATATTGCAATGACGAAACGTCTCGAACTATGGAGTGTGCCGTTCTACGTGTTTCTCGGCCAGGTGTGTGTTTCTGAGAAGTCTGCACTGAAGTACCGTCTAGACTTTTCGAGTGCTTGGTGACGAAAAATTATACTGAACATCCGCGGGCTATAAACAGACAACGGTTGCCGCTTAGAAGACAGTTCACATTGGGCGATTTTACAAGTCACACAAAGTGGATGTTGTGCTCTTCATATCAAGTACGGAATTCTTTATAGTTGACATTATTGTTGCGTGCGGACAAATGTAAGATACGACTTGATTACGAATTGTTGTCTGTCATAAATTATAGCTGATTTTTGGTGACTTCATTGGCGCCTTGTATTTTGTTTCCCACTGGACCATACGGCGATCAGTGAGACTGTCGAAACAATATTTAATAAAATTAATATAAAGTATAATCCTTATACTTCTCTAGATAATATTTTTCATTTAAAATTAATGTCATAATTACGTTTTATTTTTCAGAATTCGTAATTGTCATCCAAATATGAGGATCATATAATAAAACACATATTTAGAAGAAGTGTGGATAGGCAATTGCGTGTTTATATTTTATAGAAATTATTAATTCTTAAAATAGATACAATCATTCTAAGAAAAGTGGAAAACTGAAATGCTACGGTCGCCTCTAAATACGATTATTTTCGTGAAAGCAAAGCAACAAGTAAGAGCTCGCTAACTGCGTTTCTGTGAAAGCGGTCGTAATTCGAAGTCACTTTTCACCGAAGAGATACTCTAAATGCGACCAACGACCAAATTTTCACACATGTTCTTGTTGCAGACAACGGCGACTGGACAACACAAAGTTGGTTAGCTGTAAATGCGGACTGTCTGTCTACCACAGTGGACGACGACATAATCTGCAACACGATGCAGCAATGACCTGACGATTCAATTTCCTGTTGTCACTGCACGTCGCTGATCTGTCAATACATCGTATTAACACACGTTTTGTTCGCCCTCTCTCGTTCTCTCTCACCCCCTTACTCCCTCTTATTTTTTTTCTTCTACTTCTTCTCCTCTTGGACAGTTTAGTACGTTGCGGTTCATACATCAAACCACCTTCTATTCTTTTTCACCTACCACAAGCATTAGACAGTTTGGTCCGTTGCAAGTCATTGCTCGGACCATCTTCTTTCCTTCCTTTCCTCCCAGAAGCTTCAGATAGTTTGGTCCGTTGCAATTCATTGCTCGAACCGCCTTCTTTTCTTCTTCTCCTCTCACAAAGAATTGGCCAGTTTGGTCCGTTGCTCGACCCTATTCTTATCGCCCTGGCAATATTCTTATGCTTAAGGTTTACGTATAAATCCTATAGGAGGTCATTTATCCTTCATTCCTAACATATGGTCCTTCCGTCCTTCTCTATTTTTTTAAGCTTCCACCGTAATTATAAATTTATTTTCCCTTCCTTTAATTTTAAGTACATCCCTTTTCATTATTTCCAGATTTGGCCCTAGAAATCTCACCACAGACGAATAATCTCTACTACAAATTCAAGTGTTCAGGGTCCAGGGACCAGATTTTGCGTACATATTGTAACCACAATGTAACTTTATATAACGTTAACAATTTGTCTTTTCTAATTTACTATTTAGCAGTTTTGGATTGTGCTGCAGATGTGGTCAAATTTTCCTACTTATCCGACATCAACGTCGACATGGTAGGATTAGTCGTAGGGTATTATTATGAAGGTATTGACATCCTATATTATTTCTTTCTCTTTCTCTCTCCTTCATCAAAACACTTTACAATACAACAGAAACAGCATTTACCACACACACACACACACACACACACACACACACACACTTATTTCTTTAAATTCTGTCTATAACTGTATGTTTTATTTTTGTCCCTGCAACTGTCACTTTCTGCGTGGATACATCTCTCTGGGTCCAGCAGTAACCACAGGAAATCACGAAGTGTCTACAGTAGTAACCAGAAAATTGTTTGCAAAACAAAAACGTTTATCTCCCACTTTTCCATAGTTACTTTTAGCACTGTGATGTTATCTATTTGTGATTATATCCATTCACCCCTTTCGTCGTTTCTTTTTATTGTTCCGGAATAGTTTTTTTATTCTGCCTCTCTCTCTCTCTCTCTCTCTCCCTCTCTCTCTCTCTCTCTCTCTCTCTCTCTCTCTCTCTCTCTCTCTCTCTCTCTCTCTCTCTCTCTCTCTCTCTCTCTCTCTCTTTTCTCTTTTCATCCACTTCCTTATCTTCTTTCTTTCTCTCCTAAATCCGTTCGTTTGTTCGTTTTAGAGCTAATTTCAGCACTTTCTCATATTTCTTTATTCCTTGACCTCAAAAATATACTTTTCTCTCAGTCTTCCAGTAATCCTACATCAGTCCATAATTCTTTCAAGTAAAGCGGCAGTGAAAAAGATTCAATGTAAAAATACAATGACCAAAACTATTTTTTATTCTTTTCGGGATTGTTTTAACGTTCTCCATTCGCATACTCTTGTCAGGAATTCATCATTCTATATTCGCTGTGTGATAATTGTTTCAACAATAGTCTTCTTCAAAACCACATCCTTAAAGCATCTAGCATTTTTATCGCTTTTGTTAAAGTAAAGATATTTTTAAAACACGTACAAATTTTACAAAAAACATTTTGTATAAATTATTTCTTTTTTTTAGACAGACAGTTCTACAAAGCAAAAAACTTCTCTTTTTAAAAACATTTTCCCTGGCTTGTGCTGTACTTTTTATCATTCTTTGCATTTGCAAATCTGCCATTAATTTTTTTTTTACACTTTAAGCGTCCCCTAGATCAGTGTTCCGCAACCGGTGTGCCGCGGCGCAATAGTGTTCCGTCACAGGGTGAAAGGTGTGACGCGAACTTTTACCTATTATTGTAATAAATTAATTGTCGATTTTAAGTAAGAAGGTGCTTGTTTATTCTTTAATACATGCTGATAACTGTTATATTTTCATAGAAATTAAATGTAATTTATTTACTCAATATTGTTGTTATAGTTTGCTTAGCTTATCTTAAGTTATTTGTATTCTCGCCTGAAATATTGGGCCGGTTTGATGGGTTACAGGCGGCAAGCTTTGTGTTCACCGCAAAGAAAGCCGCGTAAGACTTTTAGCAAGCGTTTTAGCGGCCCGCACCAATCATACAATAGAGTTTACGTTCAAAACTCTAAACGTTCTAAACTCTATTCAAGAGAGTTCTTTGTAACACCGCATCTTTTGTGTACGGCTGGCTGTACGTGCTTTTAACTAAAATTGCGGCGATTAGCAAAAATTTCCCTCTCTTTTATTATTTTATTGCCTTGTTTTGATATTTGTGCCTGTTTGTCGACGCTTCTTAAACTTTATTGCTCTTTTCCTTCGCCGAAGGACCCACACAATTTCAGACAACAATTACAGTATTTCAGTTCAGTTCTATCACAGCTGTGCTCTGCAGTAGTGCGAATATTGTGATTGCTACAAAACTCTTTGGTGACAAAACATGCCCAATCCCCGAGTGTGTTGTGTGTGGTGAAAAACTCAGTAATGCTGCTATGGTTCCCAGTAAATTGAAACGACATTTGTCAACAAAACATTCCTCTCTGTTAAGTAAAGATGTGAATTATTTTCGTCGGTTGTTGGAAGAAAATAAAAAACAAGTGACGCTCATGACTACGTCGGTACGTGTTACCCAAAAAGTACAGGTAGCTAGCTATAAGGTAGCCAAACTTATCGTAAAGGCCAAAAAACCACACACAATAGCAGAAACTTTGTTAATGCCCGCGTCTAAAGAAATGGTAAAAATAGTCCTGGGTTTAGAAGCTGGTACTGAAATTTCAAAAATTCCTCTCTCTGCTGACACAATCAGCCGCCGAGTTAGTGACATGTCCAGTGACATCGAAGATATTATGAAGGAGAAAATAAAGAGCAGTCGAAAGTTCTCACTTCAGATCGACGAGTCCACCGATATTGGCGGTCACGCACAACTTCTTTCCTACATAAGGTATGTTGATGGGGATGTAATTGCAACTAATTTCTTTTTTTGCAAAGAACTACCCGAGCGAGCAACCGGTGAAGAAATATTTCGTACGACTAATGAATATGTGGTCCGTAATGAATTAACATGGGAGGATTGCGTTAGTGTTTGTACAGACGGAGCCGCTTCTATGACAGGCCGAATGAAAGGATTCGTGGGTAAAGTACGCGAAGTAAATCCTAACTTACGAACCGACCATTGTCTCATTCACCGCGAAGCCATTGTTGCTAAGTCTTTACCATCTCCTCTGAAAATTGTGATGGACGAAGTAGTAAAAGTCGTGAACTTCATCAAATCGCGGCCCCTAAATATGCGGCTTTTTAACGTTTTGTATTAAGAAATGGGATCAGAGCACACTACACTTCTGCTACATACAGAAGTACGATGGTTATCTCGAGGTAAAGTGTTAACGCGAATGTTTGAACTTAAAGAGGAGGTACTTGCATTTTTGACTATTGAGGGGCATGAGTATGCGGATTTATTTGCAGATGATGAATGGGTATCTAAGTTGGCATATCTTTCCGATACTTTCGTACACTTGAATGAACTAAACAGAAAAATGCAAGGTAGAAACGAAAATATTCTGACTAGTATGGATAAGATTCAAAGATTTATTAATAAGTTAAATTTGTGGATACAGACAATTGAAAATGGATCGTGTGAGATGTTCCCAACTGTATGGCCCCTTGCTGACGATAATAAGGTGTTGATGGACTTAATTAAAGAACATTTAGTACTCTTGCAGCAGAATTTCAAAAAATATTTTGGAGAGAGTGTTGAAGATTTTGACTGGGTTCGTGATCCATTCATTATGGATTCGAAACATCTTCCGAATAATTTAGGCTTACAAGAGGAACTGGCAGATTTGAAAGGAGACAGAACATTGAAATTAAAATTTTTCGAAGTGCCTTTGGAAACATTTTGGTTGTCAATAAGCAGTGAATACCCGGCTATCTCCGAGATGGCAGTTAATGTGTTGTTACCATTTTCAACTACATACTTGTGTGAACTGGGCTTCTCGACGTTGACTAAAATTAAAACATCAAAGAGAGAGAAAGACTCAAATCCATCGATGAAGAAATGAGGCTTGCTTTGTCAACGATTCCGCCACGAATCAGCCGTCTGTGTGCAGCTAAGCAGGCTCAAGTATCACATTGAAGGTATGAGTAGAGTTATTTACTTTAAAATTCGTATTTTCTACAGTGAATTAAAGTTAATAAATTGTTAATAAATGCTTGAGTCTATTCCTGTTTTATAATAATAATAATAATAATAATAATAATAATAATAATAATAATAATAATAATAATAATAATAATAATAATTGATTACATAACGACGTAATATTTCGTAATTATATTAAGATTCATATGATTTTGAGGGGACAGACATTTTGGTGTGCCGTGTTGAGTCTGGGGTGTGCCGTGAGTAAAAAAAGTTTGCGGAACACTGCCCTAGATGATCAATATTATTGCACAGTATTTAAGGTTACCCAGTAATACTGAACGTTTGTAGGTTAGATTGAAAGAGCCTGTAATATTATTGAATGAATCAAAACTTGTTAAAATATATTGTGCAACATATACATATTGAGCCGTCTGTTGGTTAGTACTTAGCATTAGTTGTTCACGTTAGTTCAGTCCTTTCTTTTGTTTTCATTTTTTGTCACTTCTTGTTTTGTTTCAGTGTATTTTTCCTTATTATTACGGTGTTTTAGTATGAATGCAAAAGAAGAAGAAAAAGCATGTCATTGAATCCATAAAATTTTTCAAAATTTTACCATGTTTATGGAATGTTGAATGAATACAAAAGTAGACAGAAGAATAATAAGGCGTATGAGGTAATGCTAAATAAATATAAAGAGCGATATCTGACTGCTACAGGGCAAGATTTAACAATAAAGTTCAATTCCTTGAGAACTATCTACAGACAAAAAGTGAAAAGAATTAATGACTAAAAAAAAGCGGTGCGATCAGTGATGACGGAATGGGTAACAATTCTTCATCCACCTTCATTCTTTTATTCGTCTTCATACAGAAAAATGGACTAATAATATCAGCATCAGGAGCAGCAGAATCCTGATCGTCAAACATCTCTTAACAAACTAAATTATTGTACAGTAATATTAATTTCAGATCGAGCTGTCTAGGAGGAACTAATATTATTAGACCATGTGATTGTTCAATTATACTGATCGTCTAGGCGCAGCTTTAGACAGTAGAGTATTGCACTAGAGGCATCCCTTGAATCCATATCTCATTCTTCTGTTTTTTTGTATCGTGTGAACATAATTATTTTTTTCTATTCAGCCTTCTTTCAGACCACATTTTTCCCTAATGATCTCATTCTCCTTGTGGAATGACCTCTTACTTCTTTTTTTTCGCCGTTAGCTAATTTGACAACACTATTTGAAAAGGAACGTTTTATCATTATCTCAGCTGATTTTCAATAATTTCTTTGTTGCATACTTTACGTAATGGTGAATAAGTTGAATCCTAGTCTGTCAGCTGTTGATACACTTGTCTGTAGTGAATTCTGGCCTAAGAGAAATGTGTTTCTGGTCCCAGTAGAGCTGCGGAATATTTTTCCCGTGGTCATAACCAATTATTCTGTGTGCAATCTTTATTTATCTCATGTAATCATGGTTGACTCTCTACGACGTCATTATTTTGACATAAAATGAACAGTAAAGATGTTTGCAAGTTCTTAACATTTCAGGGCCAGCTTCATTATTGTTGAAACTATTGTTGTCAGCCAGGCTGTTACGCCGTGGTCCACAGTTGTCATTGTTGATAAACGTTTCGGCCCCACTATCGGAGGCCATCATCAGTGTCTACATTGGCACGGTGTCCGCTATTCATCTTATACATGAGACGGACAATGTTTTGCCAGTTTATAAGACTTAGTCTTCTCAGGCAAAACAGTCGCTACCTCGTCTCTCATGTGAATTGGAGAATACCGGTGCCAGTCTAGACACTGACGATGGCCATCGATGGTGGGACCGAAACGTTTTTCAACAACGACAACACTGGACCCCGGCCTAACAGCCTGGCTGAAAACAATAGTTTCAACAAAGTAAACTTGTTATTCATTATTATTACGTATTTCATATATCTGTATCAATAATGTTTTCATTGTTTTCCTTTATATTAAAATGTTCTGTTTAGGCGTTAAAAAGAGACAAATAAATGCTTTATACGCACAAATTTATATGCAACATTCTAAAGTAAACCATATTCTTCGTATAGTGCCGAATGTTTCAGTGCGTGTCTTTATAGAAATGAATTACACATGTGAATGTGAATGTGAATATGGCTGTATGTGAATATCACACTGACGAAAGGCAGGATGGCACTTCGGGCGAGACGGGTTCAGTTTCTGGTCCCATCCCCACGTGTGACAGACAGCGTCACACAGCCGCCGGTTGCCATGGCGACCGGAACAAACAACCGACCCGCGCGCGACGTGGTAAACAATAAAGCCTACCGCACAGCGATAAATTTACTAAGAGTCGTATTCGCTGAAAAACGTCTTAAAATAAGCTCTATTTGATGTCATTTTGTAATAAACAGTGTGAACATTTTCTCTCTCACGGCTCTTTTAGTGAAGGCGTTTGTAACCTTTTATAAGTTATAAAAATTGCTTTTATCGTTTTTTTTCATATTTGTTCTTATCTGGTAGTGTACATAAAGTTATACAAATTTAATTGTAATGATTTTATGTTTGCTAGTGACTTTTAGATACAATAAATAAAGACAACCCCAATATTGACGATATTGTGATAGTAGCCACATCAAGACGACGGCTGGTTGAGGTACACAAGGATCTGAATAAAAAATCCGCTGGAATAAGATTCAATGTCAATATCCAAAAACCTAAATATAACTTATTATGATTTCTGCATCAGAAAAGAGAAGAAATCTATATAATCTACGCATAGAGGATAATTTATTTGATGAAAGTTAATAAGTTCAGATACCTGAGTAACATGATAGATAAATAAATGTCTATAAACACGAGAATATATTACAGGATAAAAATAAAAATATATTACAGTCGCAACGCAAAAATAAAAACTTATAAAACACTTATGAGGTCAGGTGTTACTTATGGGGGCAAGACATGGAGATTGACAAAACAGGAAGAAGTGACACTAAGAAGGTTTAAAATATAGATCGTAAGACGCGTTTATGGCCCGGTTAAAGAACATGATGAATGAAGAATAACAAATAACCAGGAGACAGATGAGGTGTTGAACATTGATCACTTTTAAGATTCACGACGGCTCAACGAATACAGTGGCTAGGTCACCTTGAGCGGTTGGATGATCAGCGTATGTCAAAGAAAATCTTGAGGGCGCAACTCTATAAAAGCAGAAAGAGGGGCCAACCTAGGATAACGTGGTAGAATGATGTTCTACATGACCTCAGAAGAATGGGTGCCAATGGTTACAATGAGATGGGAATCAACAGGAGACTTTGGAAAAGATTGGCGTTGGAAGCCGGGGCTTACGTAGGTCTGTAGTGCTGATGAAGAAGTTACTTTAAGATATTATTAGTAACGTTTGTTTAAATTCAAAATAAAGTTTTCAAGTTTTGAAAAAACTGGGAATTCGGAAAATGTGTACCCAATGAAGAATAACAGTAGCTGAAGTTGGGAAAGAACGTTGAAATATGTAACATGCAGAGTGCTAAAATTATGTAGGTAGGATCCTCATTGCAAACAACATCAATGAGAGGCGACAACTAGTGGAAGGGAGAGAGGATGAAGATAGCGATCAGAAGATGGAACATAGCGATCCAAAACACTCAGCTACTAGATCAAATTCAGACATTACAGTGTCGTAGTCAAACCTGAATGCTAAAATGCGACAGACACAATCGATGGTAAAGGAGTCTCATTAACGCAGAAGAAAAATTGAAATGTGTGACGAAAATCCCGGAACTATGTACAGAGTGAGAAAATGATTCTACATTTTAGTAAAGATAAAAACACGAGTTTATAATAGTTTTTTTTTTTTAATTTCGAACACGGAAGAATAAATGACTTTCTGTGAGCATCTTAGAAAAATGTAACCAGAAGGAATAGCAAATCAAAGCTGGCCTTACGGGAAAGTAGGAAGACAAGTGTACTATGGATGAAAATGTCTATCGGGAACTAGAAAAAATGAGTGACTATGGAAGAAGATATAAGAAAGTGAGTAATGCTTACAGAAAAATTACATAATTAAATATTATCTCCTAAGAGGAAACTGGGAAAACCAAGAGTTTGTTATCGGAATAAGAACGTGCAAGCGTGGGGCAGAAAATGAAGGAATACTGGAAAAGTAGAAAATAACTTTAAAATGTAAAGAGAGTTGTGTCATCGCGGCCCATGACTGGTTGAAAAGTAAAAATGACGTCATAAAGATGTCTCCTTTTGTAGCTCGAACGTAACTTAGTGTTTAGCCATTGTATGCAGCCTGCCTTATGAGGGGCGTTGTCAGACAGCAGATAGGTACATGAGAGCAATAGTGACCTACATTTCTTTGAAGCACACATTAAGTTCACACATTAACTGATATTTACCATCCCTTTCACAGCTAAAGATATTTAACGTAAACTCTTACAAATTACAACGTTATTCAAGACCGAAGCAATCAGAGTGCAGATGTATCACCATTATCATCTTTAGCAAGCGTTAAATTAAAAATGGTTTGTTCCTGTCACAAGCAGATAGACTAGAGCTGGTCAAGGCCTTTTCGGATGCCCCACACCTCTCCATTCTTTTGGCTTATAAGTTCATATCGTTTTGGGATGCGGCAGTCATCAATTAGGTCAAGATGTTCCAACCATTTTAGCTGATATTGAGCAATTCCTTTCACGTATACTCATAATCCTTTTATTAAAAGCTATATTAAACATAACGTTAGATCCGTCCGCTTACACCTTTATTGCGACAGTTTAGGATCTAATATGTCCCTGGAATATGTTACTATCATATCGCAGGATAACCGATGGTCGGGCTGCCACCTTCGGGCTTGACGTCCGATTTATACGACGGACGTCCGTACAAATCCACATTGGGAATCTGCTCCCTGTGCAGATTTATACGAGAGCTAAAAACTCGATCTCTTTGTCCGTGAAAACAGTGTCCGTTCAAGAACACACTTTCAGTTGTAATCCTGTGGCTCTGAAGCTTCTTGGAATATTTAGAATTAATATTAGGCAATTACCTGTATTAACTTCCGTCTTGTGACTTCTTTAGTTTTTTCCTTAAAACAACGCGTTCGAGAATAAATTCTCATCATCAGGTTTTTTAAAAATTATAAAAACATCAAATTCACCCAAAAGGGGTCGTCAACTATTTAAAATACACAAACACAAAAACACCACACATAACTAAACACCGACACAGTCACGGCACAGTCCGATGCGCATCGTCTCGCCGCCAACGACCAACTGTTGCACTTTGTCTTGTACTATCTTGGAATAACTTTTTGATGTGCCGGTTCATATGACGTCATTCACTATAACATGATTGTTTTTTACTAAAACCTGGTTATTCTAAGTCCTTAATTTGATTCAGACTTTATTAGGTTTAATAACATTTTTATTATTTATAGCTTGTAAGTTGGCAAAACAATGCATTTTGTTTAAAATATTTTCTTAATTTTCATTCCTAATAAACTTTTTTAGAAGTATTGTATTGTTCACTTTTTGTTTAGAAAATTTTTTTATTTTTTAAAATTTAGATATTAGTTTTAGTAACTGTATTAGTATTAGATATTAGTATTTTAATTAACTTTTCAGAGAAAAAATATAAGTAGAAAAAATTATGTGCGTGTTGTACATGTTTAGGATAGTTTAATTACTGTAGTCACAAAAAATAACAACTTCCTTTAAATAAAAACAAACTAAATTAAAATATTATATTGCTAGAAAAATTCCCATGTTGCAATAATTTTTCATTATTAGGTTTTAAAATATTACCAATAGAGTACAGTAATATTAGGAACCATTTTTGTTTCAGTTCGTAATACAGAAGAAGATAACCTACGTGCACACAATAACACCTTATTAGTTCATCTTCTAATTTCAGTTAGCAGTCTCTGTAATTCCAGCTTTGTCGTGTTTGCTTGCTGAACTGCTACTTGTCATGTTCCGGACGAGGCCTTTCAGTGTCTCCACCATTATCAAGTCCTAAGCCACGACAACTGTTCAGGAGGTAAACACGATAAATTTGTATTCCTATTAATTTTATTTTGTTTTTATATAGTATCCAAGTCACTTTTTCACAATAATTTATTACCTTTTTATCCGTCAGTGACTTCGTTCAGCGTTTTTTATTTAGACGCGTTTCGTGACATGTGTCACGTCTTCAGTAGTCCTCATCAAAAGTTAAAATTCACGTAAAACACATAAAAACACATTTGCACATATTTACAAAATTACAATGACGACACACACATAACACGATGTAACTACGGCTTCGCTGGACCAGTCCGACCGCGCGTGCAGTTGCCGAGCCACTAATTGAACTAAGTCAATCCTTATCACCAGTCATTACCGTCATGCGCGATTATATTTAGGGCTGTATCAAATAGTGAATGAGATTGGAACCTTAATTGTTCGTTTAGTATACTGTTATTGTTGATATTCTTGTCTTTAAATGATTTATAAATCTCAAACTCCTCGAGAGCGTCCATTAACCTACCCTTACCGCATACATGGATTGCTTTGAAATTGGTATTGAACTCTGTGTAATTATGGTTATGCATCATTAGATGGCGCGCATAATTAGATTTGGTCTTGTCTAAATCATTCCTTGATAGATGTTCTTTGTATCTTTTCAAGAAAGACCTGCCAGTTTGACCCAGATAGAAACAATCACAATCATCACATGACATCCTGTAAACACCTGTTTTCTCTTCTAACGGGAATGGTTGTTTTATGCGTAACAAATTTGATATATTATTATTTGTTTTAAACGCGACTTTTATATTGAATTTAGGGAACACATTGGACATAATGTTAGGTAAAAGGCTACCGTACACTGTCCTATTAATTGAGGGCCAATTTGTATTGTATGTCCTTGAGGGCTAAAGACACCTAAGTACAATTACAGGCAACATGCATTTCTTTCTTTAAATTTTAAGTATATTGGTATAAAACAGAAGTAAAGTATATTTAATAAACGGTTACAACTATTACAAAATATCCATGCGCATAGAACATGGAGGAGTAATTCAGTTTGCCTGAACAAGTTAATCGCTTCTCCTCTAAATCTATGGTTTTGTAGTTAGATTACTATGGTTCTGAAGTACAGAAATGTGCGGCTAGAATTGCACTGAAACTTCCCATTAAGATTTTACAGCAAGTAATCTTTTCAGCAGGCTGAGTCTATATGTAGACTGAAGGAAGCACATTGTTAACATGGTGCACCTGAGATAACCTCCCTAGGCACTTTAGATATAACTTTAAATTTCTTTACATTTTAAATATCTTTATAGATAAAAATTGTTTAACTTTGATACAGCGTAATTTACTATGACTTTTCCAATGACGGATAAATTAAGCGATTTTTTTGCAAAAAATTATTTTCCTATTTGTGGCACGTTTTCACTGCAACAGGATAGGTAAACGGTATCTCTACGCTCTAAACACCAGCCGTAGAGCTAAAATCTCACGCAACACTGAAATCCATGACTGCTAACATTTTTATCTGATAGACTTGCAGTCCTACTCCCCGAGGGTTTCTGCCCAGAAGTTGCTTTTAGGGTACAAGGATATTCCATTTTAATCAACTGGACCATCCATCATTGCCAATTCTGACGGACGTTATCAACGGAAACTAAGCAATTTCAGTTTGTAAACCTTCTGCTGTGCGCCTGGTGAATGCGAATGACCTCTTACGAAAAATTATGCTTATGAGTTTTGTTGAAGCATTAATTACAATTAATTTTATCAGTGTAACAAAATTATTATGTATTAGAAAAAACATAATAATATGAACTTACATATTCATAAATATATTTCCGGATGTGTGTTGTGTGTGTGTGTGTGTGTGTTTGTGTGTTTGTATGTGTGTGCGCGCGCGCGCGTTCGTACGTAACCAAAGTACAAATTTAAATATAAGAGAAATATCCAGCATGTATTATATTTTTTGACATTCATTTGATGAGTAGAATCATGTTATATACAGATCCTGTATAATCATGAGTCTGTATAATTATATTGGATTTCAAAACATTACCTTGAAGTGCTTTCGTCCGTTGTAATCTGATAATATCAGAAATACTACAGTAATATTTGATTGATTACTCTAGTCATTAATCGTTAGAAACCTTCTTTATCGTTTCGGCTTCCTTCTTCTTTATTTTTTTTCTTTCTCTTCAAAACGTAAAAACATATACCTATGCCTCGCTCATTACACAAAAAGAAAGCTTCTTTTCCATCGTTTTTGGGCCGACCAAGTCGTTTCATCTTTTCTTGTTTTTCTCCTTCCAATTTTTACTATTTCTTTCACCGTAATTCCCCTTTCTCCATCATACTATACAGTCTAAGTCTTTTACACTTTACATCTTTCTCTGATATCTCTAGTTTTTGATGATCTCTCATGATTTTCCGTGCATTTTCTTTTTATATATCTTTAATTCTGATGACTCCGTTATTCGTTTTATATCGCTAATTTATTACTGTTATCTTCACCATTCAGTGGTAACGGTCTTGTAACTGATTATGTATTCTGATTTTGGTAGACTGTCTTAAGTTCTGTTGTTCCAAATGAAATAATTAAGTTTTTAGTAATAAAGTATGTAGCCACTTTATTGATTGTCTCACTATCTAGACTGTCAATATAATACGGAAGTAATATATATCTCCGACATATTCTTACGGTGTATAATAACACCATGACCATTTTCTAGTATAAGGTTATCGAAATGTTTCTATCAAAATTAGATTGTTTTATTACGTACGAATTAATGTCTATTTTATGTAAGCTGTATATTGGTCGCTGAAGCTCGTTTTCTGAAGTGGCGAATAAAGCTTGGTCATCCGCAAAGAGAATAGTTTTCAAGGTTTTATTTTGGTAGATTTTAATACTGTCAGGGGGTTGTTCCTTAAACTACTGATTCTGAAACTTGGGTCTCAAAAAGTAAAAAGATGAACAGAAGATACAAATAGCAGAAATGAAATTTCTGAGATCAGTTAAAAGGTGCAACAGACGAGATCATATAAGAAATTGAGAGATAAGAAGTGATTTAGATATGTTTGCAGTTAATGAAAGGATTGAAGAATACAGAAGAAAATGGATTCAACACATCAACAAACTGGAAGAAAGTAAAATGCAGAACATGGAGAAAGATTACAACCCTAGAGGCAGAAGAAAAGTTGGTAGACCTAAGAAAATGTGTACTGTGGAATAAGGACAGTCCGCTAGAGCCTAAAACCGTTAAGAAGAAGATGATGATGATGGTGACGAATCAATTTCCTTTGGTGACCACACGTACAAGAACGTGTTGAGTATTTGAATGCGAATTTAATACTTGTCACAAATATTGTAGGAAATAAATGAGGGAACGCATAAAAACACTGATGCGTGTGTATCTCATTCTCTTCTCTTGTATTTGTACATTATCTATATTCCTTTCTCTTATATTTGTTTCTCTCTTTCTATCTATACCACTATTTTTCTATCTATCTATCTACCTCTATCTATCACTAAATTATGTTCCGTACTTTTATGAATTCGGTATTAAGTTTATCATTATCATTTCCATTGTATGGGGTTATGGAAATGTTGCCATGAAAATTAGATTTTTATTGCATACGAATCAATTTCTTATACCGAAGAATCAATTTCCTTTTGTGACCACACGTACACGAACTTAGTGAATATTTAATACTCGTCACAAATAACGTAGGAAATAAATGAGTGAACGCATACAAACATTGATACGTGTCTATGTCATTCTTTTCTCCTGTCTTTGTACCTTATCCCTATGCCTTCCTCTTATATTTGTTAGTCTCTTTCTCTCTCTTTCTCTCTTTTTATCTCTACCTCAATCTATCTATTTATCTAACTCTGTCTTTTTTAACTCCTAAAGGCAATACCTTGTCGCTGTAGCCACGTCACTCTATCCCTTGCGATATTCTTCATTTCTTTATAGGACCCACTATTCACGACACTCATTGTGCTGCGGAAGTATCCAGTTCTTGGTCTTCCTTTGGGCTTCTTCCCCACTACTTTGCCCTCAAAGATGTTAGTTAAAAAACACTATGTCTGATCACATGCCCTATCAACTTAATCTTCCTCACCTCTATACTCCTAAGCAGTGTTCTATTCTCATTTATTTCCTCTAAGATCTGTTCATTCGTCTTCCTATCTGTCCAACTAGTTTTTGTCATTCTCCGCCAAATCCACATCTCCATTGCCTGAAGTCTGTCACTCTCCCCTTTCCCTAAGGTCCACGATTCACACCCGTAAGTTAAAACACTCCATACAAATACCTTAACAAACTTTTTCCTTGTTTCAATACTAATATGGTTGCTTGTCAATAAGTTCCTTTTGCTCTGGAATACTTGTTTTGCCAGAGCTAAACAAATAAACAAAAATGTTTGTTTTGCCAAATAAACATCTACATGCTGTAACTCAGATGAAACGGAGTTCTAGGGGAATTAAAATAAATGGGGAACAGATACACAGTATTCGCTTTGCAGTGATACTGTACTGATGGCTGACTCAGAAAAGGATATGACCCGAATGTTGGGTACGTTTAACAAAATTCTTCACGCTTGGAGATTGAGGATAAATGTTAAGAAAACTAAAATAATGGTTGTAAGTAAAAAAAGGAAGACATTAAATCAACCATTATGTTGAACAACACAATATTGGAGCACGTTATTGAATTTTGTTACCTGGGTAGCGTAGTTACAAGTGGGAATAACTCTGTCTATCAATAAATTATATTCCATACTTCCATGACAGTGGTATTAAGTTTACCATTATCATATTCATTGTATGGGGTTATAGAAATGTTGCCATGAAAGTTACATTTCTTGTTGCAAACGTCGAAGAAAAAACTACTGCACGATCGATTAAACTGATGTAGGAGACCTCATTGCAAGTTATCTATAACGTCAGGTATAACGACTGCATCGTCAGCGTAACGTAACATAAACATATTGGTGTAACGATTTATAAGAAAGATGTTATAGAATCAAACTGCAGTAAATCGAAACCATAAATATGAAGCCAGTGTGCAGAAAACATGAGCCGTGCAAAAGAGACGACACGACGGGTTTGCGTAGCTTTTTCAACAGAAAGTTTTTATCTCCAACATAAAACGAATGAGAATCAACAAGTGTAGCAGCATGCAGACGACTTCTCTCTCCGCCGTGTTGCATTTCTTTACGCTGTGAGACGATCTTTACGTTAAAGCAAGCGTGTCGTCTGAACTTGTTTTGATTAAATCCAAACGGAGTGACGACTCACTCGCTCGCTCTTCCCTTCCCGCTACGGAAATGCGACTGGCTCAGCAGTTGTAACGCGATCTGATGACGATGTGACGAATCAATTTCCGATTGTCACCACGCGTACACGAACGTACTGAGTATGTAAATGCAATTTAATACTCGTCACAAATAACGTAGCAAATAAAATTACTGGACGCGTACAAACACTGATACCTGCGTGTCTCGCTCTATCTCCCTGTCTTTGTACCTTCTCTTTATCCTCTTTTCTTATACTGCATGAGACTGAACTCTGTGTCTCTGATGGAGAGGATACAGTATGAGTGAGTGTGTTTGTGTTAGTAGCATTAGTTTGTCAAGGCCAATGGTTCATGATAACTTCCACGCCCTCATAACAGTCAGACTGGCATACACTCGCAAAGGCAACTAAACACTTTGTAATTTACTGCACTCTGGTATTCACCGTTGCAGGTAACTAAACATTCGTCGCGAAATTGGTTCTGTGTTTACAACTTAGTACCTACTTTTCAAGTAGTTGTGTTATAGTAACGTTAATAGTCCGAATTTGTGAACTATCGTTTACGATTAGTGTACTTTTAGTTACCTTCGGTTAGTGAGTGAATTATCCTGTTATTTGTTGGTTTGTTTCTTTGTTGTTCGAAAGAAAGAAAATGAAGTTTTGTTGTTCACAGCAAAGGAAGTGCAGTACAGAAGGAAAACTCTTGCCGGAAATCTCTTTCGGGGAAAACGTAAAACGTGTGAGAAAAGGAAACTTTTTCTTGATGATTCTGATAAGTGTGTAGTAAGAAATGTTGTTCAGGAGTTTTATAAAAATCAAAATGTTGTGCTCACTGTTAAAAAGCGCCTACCTACCGTGAAATAAAGAATCCATTTTTGTGGGACGCTAAATCATTAACGCGAGTGTTTAAAAGTGTGGTATTCAAGTGGAAGAAATGTAGAAGTAAAATAAAAGTGTTAATTAAAAAACAGAAATTGTAGTGATGTGTTACAAGTGTCTTGTGGAAATTTAAAAATTTTAGGAAATCTGGGAGAAATATATTTTTTTAGATGAGAGAAAAGTCAGCGTTGACTTTTTTATAATGTAATGTGGATCGGTATTTCTCAATAGCCGATGGTTTGCTTACTCCACTGAGCGTGCCTACGCGTGCGCATGTCTACGCTCGCTTCCTAAGTCACATACCTTTCAGAGACTTGGAGTTTAGTCTAAAATTTGTCTCTCTCTCTCTCCTCTCTCTCTCTCTCTCTCTCTCTCTCTCACATTCTCTCTCTCTCTCTCTCTCTCTCTCTCTCTCTCTCTCTTTATCTCTCTATCTCTCTGTCTTTCCCTCTCTTTTCCTCGCTGCAGCGTGAACAATATTCTGTTACTTTTAATAACAGTTTGCTTCATTTCTGATTACTATACAAGACCCTCCTTTTAAGTTTGTTTCCAAAACTGACATTTATTTGAATGTACCTTCTAATTTTTTTGCTGTTCGCTCTTTATATTCTTTATCTCTTTTGTTATTTTTTATTTCTAGGGATATATAATTTGCGGATTATATCTCCGTAAGCGTGGACAAGAGACAGGGTTTGTTTGTACGAAATATTCTTAGATAAATATGCATAAATGGAAAAGGAATTGTGGCTGCCTTCTCTTGTGGTCTACGTTAAGATCTGAGCACGTTTTCCCATACCAGACAGTTTTTCCTGTGATACAATGAAACTTATCAATAAAGAAGGTCTAATATTAAAAAGAATTTACCTCTATTGATAATAAACAGATTAAAATGAAAAAGTGTCATTTACATAACTTTTACATAACTCATTTCACGTATCTTTTACATAACTTAGTAAATATTTATGTACTTCCAATTTTGCTAAATCTGTTGAGTGAGATAAGATTAGCTATACGTTCTTTTTGCAGCAACAAATCACAAATTTTTCCTCGGCAAGCAGTGTTCATGGTGTGTTCCCAGAAACATACAAGGTCTGAACACCTATTAGACTAACGGAAACGCTTATGTTCACTGATCCACTGGGGGGTTACATAGAAGACTATACATGTTACTCCAGTGGACTTTGTTTAGGAAGAACACTGAAATGGTTCATGATCTGGTGCACATTTGAGATTACGATGCTGCTGTGATTACGATGAAAACAGTAGACATGACTGATTATACTTTTCAGGAGGCCGATTACCATTTTGACTCCTAAAAAGCTACAAATGGTCACGTGTAGCAATTTATTATATTACTTTATGTTAAAACATGTAAATCTTTCAAAAGGTGTTAGCAACTATTTATTCAAATATTTTTTATATTTTTGAAACTGCTTGTTTTTGAAATACCAAAATTCTATACGTTTTTGTCTGTATTTTCTAGGTATAGCACACGATAGTAATGAAATGTTTACTATATACGAGATTTGATTAAAAGTGTTATGCAGTTATTGTTTATTTTAAAAGTTATGCCATCATTCATTGACACTTATACTGCCTCCTTCAAAGTAGTCTCAGTCGAATGTAAACATTATTAAGCCAGACATTCTACAGTCTTCAAGATATTTCCAGCATGCACTTTTTGGTACAACCTTGAGGTCGCTTAGCAATTATCGTTTTACGTCTTCAACGGTTGCAAAACGTTGTCCTTTCGTAAAAATTATTACTATTGGGAGGAGGAAAGATCGCGTTGGACCACATCTGGACAATACGAAAGTTGCCGTGTTAACATTATGACTTTTCCTTTTGGCTAACCTGGCAAAATTCTTAACAAGCAATGACGTGCGGCCAGGCCCATTATCGCGCTGCAATTTTTATAAATTAGTTTTTTGCATATCTCAGCGGTTTCTACGAACAGCTTCATACAAATGGTGTAAATAATATCGCGCCTAGCTTGTAAACCGTTTGTTCACGCACAGTAGTCTCGCCAGAAACCTTCAGAACATGTTTACCAGAACAGAGCAGTTTATCTCACAGTTTACACAAAATCTAATGCATGCTCTTCAATCTTGCATTATACAATGACAAAAGATCGCCTAATACATCTAAGTACAAGTTACTCAATTAGCTGTAAAATATAAACTATGCATCAAATGGTGCTAAAACTCTAGATGCTTGTGACTAACATGTGTACCAACATTACGTAAAAACAGTTTTTTGATCGGACACTTGTAGGTCTGGAAATTGCAAAATTGCACAAACTTTTTAATAAACCTCGTATGTTATTGAAGTCACGTGTCTAAAGAACCAGTAATTATGTTCACAAGAAATACTATACGTAGAACATATAATACAATGGCTCCCATGTGTACCACCGAAGCAGCTTAGGAGTCAGGCAGGGTAGGCAGCCTTATGCGAACCGTACAGCATACAAGGAAGGCAGTGTGGCCAGCACTACGCTTCAGCCGCCCATTATTATCCCCAGGATGTTATCCCAGGTACTTATTTTCAAGAGGCTGAGTCGACCTGGGGGCTGAAAAACGCACCTTGATTTTATGGTGCGGGCCCAGGAATCATGTAGAATATACATGGCTCAAAAATGGTAAGTGAAACAGCTAAATTAGTGACGAGGAAGGTATGAACATGGAACTAGAGAAGAAGGAATCAAGAACGAGACAAAAGTCACAATGCGAACAGACTGGTAAGACACACCAAGTGACATACGAGTAGTTGCGTGTTACGTTACACCCCTCCCTTCGAGGAAAATTATTCTTGAACCTCTGTGGGGCCTATATAAGCAAATGCGGTCAGCTTAATCAGTTAGTTGCATGTGGCGTTATTGTAGAGTGCGGATCAAGTAATTGTTGTTGAATAGTGGAAAGTGATTGTTATGTTATAGTTAGTGCGGAACTTTAATAGTTGAGATTATTATTGCATGTGGACACATTTAACTTGAATTATTGTGTGACAGTACCTGTTAAATTCAAATTGTTAATTCTGACTAATTAAAGTTGGTAATTAGTGACTTCATTGGTGTCTGTATTTTGTTTCCGCTGTACAATACGACAATCAGTGAGTTCGTCGTAACACCGTAACAGACTATATAATTTTTTTAATTCTTGTTTATGAAAACGAACTATCAGTACATATCTTAGTGTTGATTAGACAATCAGTTGCAACGTAGTTCATTCAATTTAATATGCGCTCTCTCAAAAAAATGTTCAGTATTTTCCTGATTTTTGTTTTGTATACCGACATCGGTCCGACTATTAACCTGGTTTTAGTCTCAAAACAAAAGTTTGGCTACAAAAAAATTTAATTTACTGTTGAAAATTACATCAAACCAGTGTGTTGACTGATTCAAATGGATACGAGATTGATTTTGCAATTATTATAAAACTATTCAAAAATAATTCAGTTTTTAAACCAGACACTATATAAATCTAGAGCCATTTTGACATATGTACTATGAAGGTAACATAGTGTTTCAAAATGAAACATTCGTCTGCAAGGTAAGTTAATGTCACCGTTTCCGACAAGACCGTAAGTGACAGTTTCAAAAATACATTTGGTCTTCGTATTGGTCTTACATGTCATCCATCCCTAAGAACACTTGTTCTAACTAGTAATATTAAGGTATGGACACTCCTCAAGTACCACGAAAGGGTTGATGGAGACTGCTTTCGACCTCACGACTGGCGTAAGCACATGACATACTCTAAGCATGAGCGCACGTTGTAACGACGAATTCCAGTGTCCTTCGCGACGACTATTAGTATAGAAAACAAATGATTGTAGTAAAGAAATCCAGATTTCAAATCTGAGATTTGAAGAGGCGATTCTTAATTAGTGAAAATGTAGTGGAGGAGTTAAACATTATAAGTGACCTGAAGCGTAGTGGTTATTAGGAAAGATCAGAAGCCATTGTTTAATAAGGCTGAAGAGAGGAAATCTGGGGACGCCCCCCCCCCCGATGCCTCTGATATTTTTGAATCAAGTTGAGCGTTTAAGATAATTAATTCATACAATTCATGTGTTTTGAAAATATTATTTATCAAATAAGTACATGGTTGGGATATCATTGGAAAGGTGGGAATAATTTGCTTTTGAATGAAATTTTTTGAAGCACTCAGGTACACAGAAGGCGCAATCACATTCTTCACACATCCATCTGGTATCGTTTCGTATTCTTTTGCCAGTTTATTTTTTTCCCCTTCTCTGAACACACTTTACAGTAACGCCTGGGGTATTTCATTTTTTTCTGTAGTGGGAATTCCTTTTGGAAAATGTGTAGCAGAAAGCCGACTGACCGAGCTTTTTGGAGAATAGTAAAGAGTATCATTCTCCCTTCAAATTCATCATCATCATCATCATCATCTTCAAGGATTAAACCAAGGATGGTTTGTTCCGGTCTCAAATAGGCAGAGATTAGAGCTCGTATGTTTAACAAGAAGTGTTTCTAATCAACGAATGCTTGGTGCGAAGATTTACCGACAACGAACATAGAGCATTAACACTACGGTGATATAAAATCTACGCACTCCTATGAGAATGATGTGAAAGAGAAATAACGAAGAAAATAGGAAACGGAGAATGGATACCTAGTCAAAACTGAACCAATAATGCTAGTTCTTAAGCTTTCATGGCCGGAGTCAGAATTGTTAAAATTATTATTACTCATAGCCGGCGTGTTAGGCCGTCGCCGACTGTGTTGTTTGTGACAGACGTTTCGGCCCATCTAGTCTCTACCTCAGTACTGGGGTAAATTGACGAACACTTGCCAAACACTTTTGACACTGAAGATAGCTTTACAGAATAATAATAATTTTAAGAACAGAATCCTAACAAGCCTAAAATTCTACAAGGTGATGGCTCTTCCCACACTTCGTTATTGGTCTTAGAATTGGACTTTAACGAAAGTCCACGCCAGTCGCTTCCATGTAGCAGAAACACAGATATACGGCACAAACTGAATATTATGAGTATACTCGACAGGATCGCCCAGTATCGGTTGAATTGGTATTAACAACTTTGTCGAATGGATGACTGCCACATCCCCAAACAACTCTGGAACTCTAAGCCGAGGGGACGGAGAGGTGTGGGACGTCCTAGGAACCGCTGGAGTGACCAGCTCTAATCTTTGCCGATTTGAGACCGGAATATACTAAGAGCATACTAGTCACATCCAAATTCCTAACAAACGTCAAGTCTATTCGGTTATTTCCAACCATAGTCGGCGGATCTCTACGTACCTGAAACTAACTTCTCTCTCATGTATTCCTACAGTGATGTATACTTGGATACGTCTGCGTTGAAATCATCGTTGAACACGATGGCCATCGTGGCGATAGAAGCTGCTTTCGGTATCAGCTTATGTATAAGATGGACATACTGTACTTGTATTTGTGTATAATATTCTTCTTGGTGTTAACGTTGACGGTGTAATCGTCTTCAAACCTGAAGGAAAACTGTGTGACCACGTGCGTCTACGCAGTGTCGATTTTAAAAACGTATACACGTCAAAATAGCACGTCTCTTGTACCCCCGTCCATGAGACCGACATAATAATATCTTGTTTATTTTTTGATAGTTTTACTAATTTTCCGGCGAATCATTTGGTCGTAACATACATTATATAGAAACACAGTTACTCTTCTTGTAGTTAAATTCCAGGCTCTTTTATTTTTATATCCTATACACCTACGACACTTTTTCATCGGCTTATGTCATTCATAAAGTTGACAACAAGTAATAAACTAAGGGAAAAATTCAATATTTTATTTGTTGACTCCATTCGGTGACATGCGATGCGTATTGATATGCGTATTGTCGACATCTTTTTCTTTCTCACGGAGTACAGCGAAAATAAAAGAGAAAAATAAACGAGACAATATGCGCCGTTTGTCAGACGAGTGTTGCGTAACAGCTCTTCAACGCAAACGACTCGACCGACGATGGAACAAGTGGTAAACGCAATAAGTTATGTATGAACTTGCGGCCCATAAACGTCGGACAACACCGCAGTTAACACTCTGCCTGCCTCTGTGCCTGTGTACGGGTCGCCACTGCCTCGCTTTGTTTTACTGCCCAACCTGAAATGAAAAATAAATTCTTTCCACGCCCCCGTCTGCCACAATAAAACGCTTCGTCTAGCATGGCACATGATGTTGTACACTGGACTCGATAGACGCATACATAACTAAACTAAACTAAACATTGTTAAACTAAATATTGTTTAGAAAGTTTATATATAAAAATATATACCTCCCTAACGCTTTCGATAGGTTGCCCGCGGAAACTGATGGCGGCCGATTTTTCGCAAGATTACGTTGCCCGCGCTTTTCGGGGGCGTGTCTATTTGCGTGTGTACAAATTTAATTACGTAAAAACTGCAAGCTGCGTTACCTGGAACACGATTTTTCACATATTTTGTTCACAGAAAAAATACAGATGGCAGTACTTTTACGTTTAACGTTCCTTATTTTACAAATATTAATCATATGTTTTCGCGGCCATTACGGTGAAGTCAGTTGTTATTTACACGCGTCCAGCATGAATTACAAGGACCGTTTTTTTTACGGAAGACGAGATTTGTGAATTATTGTACAGTATGAAGATTTTTGTTCGGAATTTTATGGATTTCAAATACTCTGGATTGCAAATATCCACACTTAAGGCCAAGGTGATGTGTGGTCCACATTTCGTGGAACTGATCCCATACGGGTAAAAATTGTCGTAGATGCTACTGCCTTGGAACAAGCTTGCAATGTTGAGTACCTCGGCTACAGTGTGTCTTATAATGCAAGCCACTACGTTGTGAATCAGTTGCATATGTTCAACCTTATGTGCGGGACCATTAGGCGAATGCTTAAGTCAGCAAGTAAAGGAACACGCCTAAAATTCTACAAGGTGATGGCTCTTCTCACACTTTTTTATGGGTCTGAAAATTGGACTTTAACGGAAGGTCAGGCCAGTCGCATCAAAGCGGCTGAAATGAGATTTCTCAGGCACGTGGCAGGTTATACTCTCCATGATCATAGGAGAAATACAGATATACGGCAGGAACTGAATATTATGAGTATACTCGACAGGATCAGCCAATATCATCTGAATTGGTGGAACATCTTTTCCGAATGGATGACTGCCGCATCCGCAAACAACTATGGACTATAAGCGGAGGGAGGACGGAGAGGTGTGGGACGTCCGAGGGAGCGCTGGAGTGACCATCTCTAATCTCTGCCTATTTGAGACCGGAAAAAACCATCCTTGGTTTAATCCTTGAAGATGATGATGACGACGATGATGACGATGATGACGACGACGACGACGACGACGATGATGATGATGATGATGATGATGATGATGATGATGATGATGATGATGATGATGATGATGATGATGATGAATTTGGTGGGTGAATGATACTCTTTACAATTCTCCAAAAAGGTCAGTCAGCCGGCTTTCAGCTAAACATTTTCTAAAAAGAATTCCCACTACAGAAAAAATAAAATACCCCAGGCGTTACTGCAAAGTGTGTTCAGAGAAGGGAAAAAATAAACTGGCAAAAGAATAAGAAACGATACCAGATGGATGTGTGAAGAATGTACCTGTTGCGCCTTCTGTGTACCTAAGTGATTCAAAAAATTTAATTCAAAAGCAAATTATTGTTAAAATTTTGAAGAAAGTAGTAAAGGTATTATTACCAAATATCTTTTCAGATTTTGTTTGTGACTAGTTTAGATATACAATTAATTTTCAGTAGATTTTACGTTAGATCTATGAATGAACACTTATGCAAAACTTATGTAAAAGGTTTTAAAAATAATTATTAAAAAATTAATTTTTAAATTAATAAAAAATAATAAATGTCATAGTATTGTAAACTTGTTTATGTCAAAATAAAACACAAGAATTGAACGTTTAAATTACACACACACACACACACACACACACACACACACACACACACAATTTTTCTGTAAAATCTTCAAATAAATACACTGCAAGTAGGTTTATTTTTACCTGATGTACGTAACAATACACTGTAACAATACAATTATAATTCAAACAAACCTCGGAAGATGCAGAATAATTTCTGTGAAACTTACATCAGGTGAAAATAAACCTACTTGCAGTGTACTTATTTTGAAGATACTGTATAGGAGACCTGCAGGAAACTCCACGAGTTACATACAAAGAAATAATATAAGTTTTAGTAAACATTAATTACTCTTTGCAGAAAAAATTATTAAAAACATGAAAAACCATGCGTACTCGAAGAAAATGCAATTTAAAAAAAAAGGAAAGGATGGGAATTTACTAGGAAATACGATACGATAAGTTACGTTATGTATGCAACGTAACTAGACATAAATACAGTATAGCCTATAAGTAAAACTTCTTTTATACGTTTTTCACACTTACTCGTTTCTTCTCTTAGTTCCCGGCAAAATTCCCATACTTTCCGCGTTATTTTATTTTGGTTTTACGTTTTTCGTTTTTCTTCTTACACTTATACGATTAAATTTTTAAGTCCCTGATACGAAACTTCATTTGTACGTTTAAACATGTTTTTCTTATTTACGTCGCGTATATCACAAAATGCATATCATGTGAATGTCCGAATGCAAATATTTTGAACGAACTGTACATTTTTAGGGAATCGTCAATTGGTGCCGGTAGGCTGAGTTTGCAGTTGACGAGTACCAAGGCCCCACTATATATACAGGCCGAGCTCCTACTTCCGTGACGTCACAACTGTAGACGGTCACGCTGCCGTCAGTCCCCTGCTCGCTTACCTGTATTTGCTGCTTAACTCTGATTAACTGTAAATATTTTAATGGCATCTTATCTAATTATTTACTGATACAATTTACTACACTGTTAGAAATTATCTTGTTGTTGCATCCTCTTCGTTCACTTTATTAATTTAATAATATACATAAAACTTTCACTAATGATCTTACTGTTGTCACTTCCCAAACGTTGCGAGATGTTGTTTCTCTTCTTCAGTGGGTGTAATACCAATGGGTGTAATACACTGTTAGAGTTTGATACATTTAACAACGAAGAGGAAAATAATTATCGTACAGTTCTTTTCTGGAGAATAACATTTAATCAGAAATAAAATACAAAACACTTTTGTCTTATTTTAATCCTTATTACTAAGCTTATCTAATTTTCTCTTTTTTGTGGATTTCTTTCCTTCATCAATTAACTTTTGTTTTTTTATTTTACTATAATTATTCAGTAAAATATTACAGAAAGTAAATATGCAATTTTTAAAGAAAGTATTTAAATCTCTTCCACAAGAATGGCATTCATCAAGGTCTATGCCGTCAAGGGCATAATATATTACAGACATGAGTACATTTCTCTGGGATTTACAATTTAAGAAGGTATTTTCATACCTTTCACCAATCATAACTTTAAAACCCTTAAAAACCTTAAAACCTTTAAAAACCTTAATATGTTTATAACAATGTCTGAGGGGTATTTTAGATTTCCCGTCTATGACGGTAAAATAATAGGAAAGTGTGTCTGAGCTGAGAACAGATGTTTTATCAAGTAACACAAAACAAGATTTACACCCTTCACATTCAAGATATTTTAGTAATTTATGGCAAACGTACCCCCCTATATAAGTAATTCCATAGATCATTTTCAGAAATATGTACACTTTCGAGCTCATGACAAACTTCTTCAAACTCAGAAATATCACATGATTCAAAGCTTGTTTCACACTCAGTATCTTTTTCATTAACAAAAAGATCTCTTGTCTCTACCTCACGATGTATAGCAGAAAATACCTTAATAATGCTAAGGGTTTTAAGCTTTTTCTCTGACTCGATAACCTGTGCAAAAGAAATATTATAACAAGCGCCACTCATTTGGCGGTACTGCCCAAATCTAGCCTCTAAATCATTCGTTTGGAATTTTCCTAGTAGCACATACTTAAAATTTAAAACAGTAAATAAACTTTTAACTATTTCTAGAGTAGTACTGACAGTGTGGGTCAATGCTAACTAGGTGTCAGATGTGAGTTTGCCATTTATTTTTTTTATATTCCCTCCTTCTCCTTGAACTACAACATTAATCCATTTCTCTACCCAGATCAAAAATTGTCTTAAATATAAAATACTCTCATGATCTACAGATGTTATTGGATGGCAATTACTATCATTAAATCTTACTCCTTTATATGCATGAGTCACATTAAATATTTTCCACCACTTGAGTACAATTTCTAAAAAGCAAATAGTACCCTCAACATTGGAGTACTTAACTTCTAACTGGCATTGTTTTAGAGCAGCCACATTTTTTTGATCAAACAACCTTACACATAAATTTACATTTTGCGTTTCCAAGGAAGTCGGAAACAACACTTTTTTATTTAAAGCTGGAGCTAATTTAACTACACTTTCTTGCTCCATATTTTGAAGCATTTTTAAATCAGAAACACTTGCAGTAAGTATTTTATTATGATCTATAAAATCTGGAAAATGAAAGGTTTGTTTCGAATCAATCTGATTCAACCAGTTATTACGAATACATTTAAATAGGTGTACAGAGTCAAACATTACAAAAATATTGTGGGTATTATCAAAAGGATTCACAAATTTAGAACTTAAAGTTCCACCACATAACCTAGTAAACATTGATCTATTAATGCGGTTGTTATCAGATATAATACTAAAAATTTTGTAACCTACTTTATACAACAACTCCAATAATTTTAACTGGTCCCGTTTGACAGTCAAAACAGAACCATCAGGCCGAGTTACTGAGTCCTCCCGCACTATGTATCTCTCGTCAAAATGTTTGATGCACACTCTAGAAGATTTATTCACTTTATAGTCACTCCTATGAATAGCTCTAAGCCATGTTTGAGCCCTTGTGGAATCTTTGGGGAATGAAAATATAGTAACAGGTTGTTTTGGATCATACTTACTTCTACAACCTGGAACGCAACAATTATAAGGCATATTTTACCACTGTTATGCAAAACATACTTTATTAAACTATATACCACTTCAATAAAATGAGTTGACACTCAAGCACAGGTATGAAGTGAACAGCACAACACAAGAAGGTCACTGACAGGGCCTTGACTCACCCCGTCGCTATGTCCGCTCGTCCACAGTTGTGACGTGGCATCTGAGGTGGTGGGGGAGCAGCACGGCCTGTATATATAGTGCGGCCTTGCGAGTACCCTTTGAGCAAGCTTTGATTCCTAGAAACGTACGGCATTTGTTCAATGCTCGTAAAACTCGCTTCGTCAACATCAGTTTGTTATTGTTTCTATTATAGGTAACAACGTAAGTGGAAAATGAGTGGAAGAAAAAGGAAGTGTGTTACGATCGCTGAGAAATTAAACATTTTGAAAGTAATGAAGGAAAGCTGGAATAAGAAGCGAGTATACATTGCCAGGGAGTTAGGGATTGCTACGTCGACGTTAAATCAATCGTGGCTAGAGCAACCAAAATTGAAGAAAGTGCTCGTGTGTTTGGTGTTTCTAGTAATAAGCCAACATGTATTCAAGGCGGAAAATACGAACTCTTGGAAGACTGTATGTTACAGTGATTCCAGCAGCACAGGTTGGAAGGAATTCCTATCAGCGGGTCGTCGTTTGCGAAAAGCAAATGAACTGGCAGTCATCTATAAATACCTATTGTATTATTCCAAATTTTAAATTATACGTTATTTCTATCTAGTACGATATCATTTAATTATACAATTTGTGTACTATTTAACTTATACGTTTTTTCTTCGAAGTCCCCTGAAAAACGTATAAATGAAGCTTTGCTACTTGTAGGCCTATTTGGATTGCAGAAAAAAACGTTAGGTAGTAAATAAACTTGTGAGGGATGGAGAGATGTGGAGGATGAGCAAGAATCCTAAGCCAAGAGACCTGTATTGTATGGAGAAGCGGACATATAGTTGCGGCAGTGAAGGCGCAAAGGTTGAGATGGTTGGGACACGTGGTAAGAATGAGAAGTGACCGAGGCCCAAAAAACTGGCATTGGAAAGGAAGCCGGAGGCAGTAAGGAGGAGAAGACGTCCGAGGAGAAGATGTTATGAAGATGTGGAAGGCGATTTGAGGGAGTTCCAAGTGGCAGGTTGAAGGACTAAGGCCCTGGACCGAGAAGAATGGAGGAAAATCGTAAAGCAGGCCAGGCCCTCCAGGGACCGTAGTGCCAGAGAAGAACAATAAATAAACTTGAGAAGGGACGAAAGAAAAGTGCTGTCATAGGAACTGCAAACAAAACACCTTGAGAATAGTCGGTTGTCCAAAAAAGAGGTGACGTGACCGCGCGCAGCCTGACATGCGTTGTTATGGAGCTGGACTAGACCCGTAACAAAGAAAGTCAATAAGAATATGATAATAGAAATTAATGTTTAAAAATGTAGGCGACTTTCAGGATAAACTGGCAACTTTATAATATGACCACTAAATTATCTCGGGAACTAGGTTATACGAAATGTTGATGTGATTACAATGATATATTATTCTTTAAAAAGTGATTCGTAACATTTAATAGTCAATAAAAACAATATACACACAACAAGTGCTGCAGAGAGGTCAAAAACATTTATTAATATATGCTTGATGTCGGTGATTTTTAACTTACGTGAATCTTTGTATATTATAATTACTACTCTTCTACATACTCACTAGAATTTATTAATTTATTCACTTATCTATTAATTTATTATTTACTCAATACCTTTGTTATACACGAAGCATATTCTAATCCTCAGGTCACTGAATACACTTAGCTTTTCTAGAAGCATGTTGATGATTAACATTATTATTGTCTTCCACCTTAGGCATACGTTTATTTTTAAGGCATTATATTGATACCTTTTTTAATCATATGTAAACAAATTGGTGTTCGTATAAAATTTATATTTTTGATGTTAATAAGTATATTGCAAATATAAAATAATTGTCCGTAGATTTTCTGTTAATGTTTTGGTATTGGAATTGTTGTGCTGAGTAAGCATGAATGTGTTAAGTAATGACTGTGTGTGTGTGTGTGTGTGTGTGTGTGTGTGTGTACTTTTATAGGTGTAGTTTATGGTGTACTAAACCGGTAGGCACGTATTGCCAGAGTTGATGGCCAGTATCTCACGTAAGTAGCTTAGTCTGACAATGGATGCGAAGTACTTAAACTTTCCAGTTGGTTTCCATTACTTTAATGTACTTCTTTTAGCGTGCCTTAAGACCAAACGGCGGGACATAAACCTACCTTATTCTTGAAATATTTATATATACAAACCCAGTTCTTTAAAGTATAATATGTCGTTGTTTTTTTCGGGGATAGACTTTTGGTTTTTCAAATTCTATTTATAAAATATCGTTACGATTATTACTTGGATCTCGATATTAAGACATCACGGCGGAAAACTGGATACTCTCAAATTCTTAATAACACTTTTCGAAAACAGTCAATTTTATTATAAGAATTCTTCTAGCCATTACACTAACCGTTGCACACTATCGTAAGAAATGATCAATGTCGACCAGTTAAATATAATTACAATAGTCGGAAACGCAAACAGGCAATTAAATCTTTGACACATTTAGTAATAACGCCAAAACTCTCTCCAAGCTATGGAGAAGAGATACCTCAGGAAGACTGAAGGAAAGACAAGATGAGATTGAGTCAGAAACAGTAATATAAGAGTGGGTCTTAGGACATTACGTTTAAAAGATCAAATTAAGAAAGCATGATCACGCTGGTTTGGACACGTTTAGAGGGGATACAAGGGGATAGACTTCCAAAACAAGTGTATGAGGCACGAATTTCTGGGAAAAGACCCATGGGCAGGAGTAGAGTTACCTGGGAGAACATTGTGAGGTACTCTGTCTGCGGAGGCTGGGAGTGCAGTGGAATGAAGCCAATGACCTGGCCATGCAGAAACCACTGATGACGAGATGTTTGCTCAACCTCTATACTTTGCGGTAAAAGAGGATTTGAAGAAGAAGAAGAAGAAGAAGAAGAAGAAGAAGAAGAAGAAGAAGAAGAAGAAGAAGAAGAAGAAGAAGAAGAAAACGCCAACTTTAAAGTACTGTAATCAATATCAAGTTTCTGTAACTGTATTACACGGAGTAGTAGGACGCAGGTGTATTTTTCTATATAACTACAGGTCAATTATAAACTTACGGTTTTTATATACCCCAAACGAAATTACCTGTTGTGTAAGGATGTTGGTTAAGTCCAAATGTTCTACGACGGCAAATATTTTAGAATGCATGGCATCGTTCAGATTTTTCCAGTGTGCTCAACAATAAGGAGATACTGTATATATGGTAAAAGTGTGGTACGCTTAATTCAGAAACGCATATTACCTTCTTCGTCGCAAGTTTCTGAACGGCCGTACGATATCTGAAGTAAACAGATGTACAGCTAAGTACGGTGAAGACATAGTGATCGGCGCGTTATGAAACTTGAGTATTAGATGGGTAATGTAAAGGGTAAATTGTCTCTCGATTTAACTTTTAGTTTTGGTTGCAAATAGAAAACTTTTTCTAATTTCTAAATATACATTTTTACGTAATATTTTATTTAATGTAATACAGTATAATATTTTATAATATTTCATAATATTATTTTGTATAACTTAATGTTTTCTATGGTACAGAGAGTTTTTTTAATCGCAAGTCATTTTTACTTTTCAGTCGACCTGGCGTCATAAAAAACATATTGATTACGTGATGCTTCTCTGGGTCAAGCCTAACACACCTATAACTGTGCCACGTCTCTGGCACATATGACTTACAAATCTCATTTTTTATCATACAGTACGAGTGCAAAATTTTTAAATTTATTTTACATAATATTGTAACACCAAGCAATTTAAATTGGTCTGAGTTTAGGAATACATATTTTCAATGAGCATATTCAAACACCTGCTTGTCATACACGCTGTTTCTTTTCTAAATGTTGGCTTCTCGCTGTTTGTACACAATGGTGGGCTAATGTTCCAACCGAACAAAATACAGCAGGGCGAACAGAATGTAATACGCGTCCCCATATTCAGAGAGTGCAGGAGACTTGTTCCCGTGCGCTAAATAAAACTGTGTCAAGGGTAGGAGGAAACGACAAAGAACTCGTGTCGCCTACAAACTGATCGAAACTTCGTGCCAAACACGCAGCGCTGTTCTCTAAATCCATTTGTCTCTTGGATTCCAGCCCACACATACTTATTAAGTATACAAAAAACGTGTTTAAACTATAGTTTACAAAACCAAAATTCTACTTATTAAATACAAGTAGATTCTACAAGTAGATTCTACAAGTAGGTTCTACAAGTAGATTCTACCTATTATTACATCGGCTTTTAATTATTTTTTTTATTATCCATGTATATTTTATAGTATACATTAATAAGCTGACTGAGCTTTAGATCTCACCATTTTTAACGAAATACTTAATCTAAGGTATGTATATAATTTATAGGCCGATAAATTATAACTAATAAATTTTATTTTTGTTTAAAAAAACATTTATAATGTTAATAAATTTCTTTGTATGTTTAACTTTAGATAGCGCAAGCGACCCATATAATATGAATATTGTTCTTTAAGTATTACTACTTCTGCTTTAAAATTAATTATTTATGTTTTCCAACATTCAAAATATAAAGTTAATTAAAATCATACAAAAAGGACAAAAACTGAATATTTAGGAAAATCTTAATATTACAAACACTATAAGAATAATTTACCAACTAAAAACAAATTCGAGTATAAAATAAACAAGATGACATACTTAAAATTATAAATGTATTAAAATCAATTAAATATAAACATAAAATATTTCCAATATAACCGTCAAAACAGTTGATCAAGTAAGTCGATTGAAACAATTACAACAAACAAGTAAGTTGATAAAACAATCGATAAGTTAAATCAAATTAAATCGATCATTTCTTTTATATTAAATTAGATTATTCGTTATTTTTTGTATTACATTGGATCAGTTTGATTATTTAATTCATTTATACCTCTTATAACAATGATATAATCAGTCGAACGTACGCCAGATGAAAATATAATAATAAATTTTACTTGTAGAAATAGTTAAGATATAAAGAACTATTCATAATATAGAAAATCTGCAAGAAATGGTTATGAGTTACTTACAAATATATATATATATATATATATATATATTCTTAGAAACCTATAAGACTATATTTAAAACTTCGCTAACTGACAACAGTATGTATTCTTTTTTCCCAAACATAGCATACAAATGTTTGAAAACGTTCAAAAATTTGCAAAGAGTGTTGCCTATTATTAATTAACTCTCATCATTAAAGACTCCGAGATAGTATTTTGAAAAAAAATGTCTAAAACATATCTATCGACGTTTCGGCAAAATTTCTTGTCGTCATCATTTGTATACGGGCAAGTTAGAAATAACGAATGCGTCTCTGTACGTATATTATAATAAGTGTTTTGTGTTGCTGCTGTATATTATATACGTTCTATAAAAGTAAATACTATACAGTCATTATTTTTCTTATATGTGTAAGGTGTAATTATATGAATAACACTTATCAACTTGGTTCTGCCTGTGTTTTTATAAAGGTGCTGATCGTGACAATAACTATATCAAACCGCCTACACAGTTGTGTCTAAATAATTGTGGAACCTCACAAAACCCTTCATTAGGCCTACTAGATTGTATCAAGATTTTTATTTTGTCAAGCAACTTCTGGCCCACCCGTATATACGTTTTGTTCGAACGTTTATCATTTCAAATATTTCGATTATGCGATTGTTTATCTTTGTTCTTTTGTAAATATCGCACATAATCTTATGGAAGTGAAAGAATTATACGAATTTTAATTTTGTATGTTACAAAATAGTTGGCTGGCGATTGCAGTTGGTTTTCTTAGTCGTTTTTGTTAATGAAAAATGATTGTAGCAGTAGTAAATCACAGTTGCGTATCAGTGACGCCAAAAGTTAATGTTGGTAGGTTAACATGAGAACTGAAATTACACATGGAAAGCGATATGTGTGTAATATAAACTCGTTTTTTTTTGCGAAAAACTATGAAAAAACCCAAACTCGAAATATAGGCGTGGTAGGGGGGTGGCCCTTGCCATGCATATGCATGACATGCATACATGTCCCCTTTTTTGTGGCAGAACTCGGCTTCAAGTGGAACTCGTTTTCCCAGTAGTACTTTTTTTCTCATTAATACTCGTTCTGTGAATATATCATTGAAAAAATCAAAGAACTCGAAAGTAAGGCGGTTTGGCCTCTTCTCTGTTACTAGACATGTCGCTTTTTTGTGGTAGAACTTGTTTTTTACGGTAATATTCGTTTTCCAACAAGTACAAGTTTTGTGGCTAATCAAATAAAAAGTCCATTATCTAGAATATGTAGAGCATATGTTGTCATTCCTTAATACATTAATTTTGGTTTTCAATTAGCCATAAATATTTGTATTTTTCAGGTTACATTTCTTTGTTGTATTTTTGTTAATTTGTCAACTCAAAAACGTTAGGTTCTTTAATGTAAGTATTACTGTGTTATACGCGTTGTATATACACATTAAACGTTACGTTTTAATCAAGCATGGTTTTTATTTATTTCAGCAGTAAACTAAAAAACAAAAACCATTGTCACGTAACCTCACAAATGAAAACACTTATTTTCGCTTTGCATTAAGGAATAGGACAATTTACAATTGTACACTTCTTCTTTTCCACATCGTAATATATCGATACAATCGCATATTAAAAACATCGAAAATGTACTGCAGGAACGGATAAAGGTACAGTTCCTAATAGATATTATTATTATTTTATTAGTATTATTATTTTGTATCGGCCATCTAATGGCCACATGCCAACTTCTATTCTTTATTCTTTGTTCTTTTCTTTTTCTACAATGTTCTTTAATCTTTTCATTGTGTCTCTTCTTCCTGTCTTCAGTCCACTTTGAACATGCGTTTTTCTCTCTTCTACGCTGGACTCCTTCCATTTTTAACATTTTTGCCCGAAAAACGTCTCTTTCAATTGCTTCTTCTGCGTGTATATTATATTTTTCTAAATCTTTTTGGACTTCTTTAATCCAACTTGATGTTAACTTCTTCCCCCACAGGGATTTAAAAATCTGCTTTGTTAACCTATTGCCGTGCATTGTATATAAATGTCCAAAAAATAATAGTCTTCATTTTCTCATTGTTTCTGTTATATTTTCTATACCTTGCTATATTTCATCATTACTTCTTAATTTACAACCTTCTGAAATTTTTCGTGGGCCTAATATTTTCCTAATAAATCGTCTTTCCAATATTTCTAGTTTGTCTAAAATATAATTCAATGCTAGACATTCACTTGTATATAGGCATTCTGGCTTCACTACTTTACTGTAATGGCTTATTTTCGCATTTTTAGATATGCACATTTTATTGTAAATATCTTTAGTTATACCATGTGCCCTTTCCATCTTATGAATCCTTTCTTCTATAGCAGATTTTTCTAAACCATTCTCTAGAATTATTTCTCTTAGATACTTAAATATTAATAATAATAATAATAATAATAATAATAATAATAATAATAAATTCTCTATTAGTGCAGTTTGCCGATCCTGAATAGCGTTGTTTTTGGCTGAACAGACTGTGTGCAGGTCGAATACGTGTGTAGCCTACACACAGGTTGTAAAAATGGAACACACGAGCTGGCGAACATTTGGATCAAGGTTCTTCAGCTGACTGCACTCGTCTGCTACAAAACTCAGTACAGAACAGAACATAAAGAAAGGGGGCAAAAAAAATAAGAAATAAACTGTTGCAAAGATACTGCCCTACTTGTTACACTAGATTTATTGGGATCGATACTCGGCGCTAAAATACGACTACACTCTCGACTTTGGTCTAGTTTCAAATCGGTTTTTCTCACTGCAAACGCTAAAACCATATTTAAAACCATATTGTTCTTAATATTTATTCCCGGGCTGTTTGGCCGTAGTCCACTCTTTTCACCAAAAAACAGACGTTTTGACAATGCCATCGACTGCCATCATCAGTGTAAATTCGGGTTTCATTAACGAAGTGGATGTTGACTTGTGTTAACAACAAAAATGTTGTTAGTGTCATCGTTAGCGAAGCTCGAATTTCCACTGATGATGGCAGTCGATGGCACTGTCGAAAAGTCTGTTTTTGATTAAAACAATGGACCACCGCCAAGCGGCCACGGAATGAATTTTAACAACAACATTGACTGCGGTCTGTAAGCCTACGAAGTATATTAAAACCATATTGCTCTAACGTTTCCTTCAGATGTGAATAAATTTATACGTAAATACCCTATAGTTAATTAAAATATTCAAAGACTGGTGTGAGGCCTTTACGGGTATTCGTAGACCAGCAACGGTTTGTTTGCTTGGTAAAAACACGGTTTGCTGGTTTTCGTCGTCCTACGACAGAAAATCAACTCTCGTACCTTTTACACTGCTTACCCTAAAGAAGAGTTACGCAAACGTGACATGGACAAGCACTTAAGACAGAAAGGTAGACGAAGGAATGGTGACGTGAAGTCATTATTTTTGTCGACTGGGCACAGAACAGAAGTGAGTAGTAAAAGTTGTGAGACGCTTTGGCGCAACTTTGCGACATTGACGGTGGTGGTTGAGTGGTGATGTACCTGTTGTATTCTTCCTGGCAGACTTTTTAAAAATATGGCCCTATTCGATTTCGCAAAAAAATAGTGCATACCATTGATTCCCAAACTTTTCAGTCCGCCGAACCCCTCAAGGAAATAAAAATTTTACGGACCCCGTCGGGGTTATGAAATAAAACAAACAGTAAATATGATACAAACACTTATATTTTAATTAAAAGTATTAAAATCAAAATTTTATTAACTAAAAAAATTATAATATTAACGGTATAAAACATAGTTTAATGTAAACCATGAAGCTGCTTTTGAACACTTAGCTCTGCAATGTTAGGTTTAATGTCTGATAATTTCAATATTAAGTTATTCTCTACATCAAGTTTATTTCTTAAACTTTCCAACCTCGGATCTATCTTTTCAGCCATCTAGCAGTAAAACCAGCTACACGGAAAACCTTTTTCCTTAGATACAGTGCTTATACGTGAACTAAAACAGCGCGATCAGTTCTGCGTTGATGCGGCGCTCTAGTCAGTTGGGCTGGAAAACAGATCTGCTGCGGACATTATTTCAGGATATTATTAAAGCCATTTGTTTGAAATTACTTTAAAATTACAATTAGTTTCACCTAAAATGATACTGGAATCTTTTACTAATTATTTTAAAATTCTAAAATTTTGATTTTAGACTGTAAAATCGGAGAAAATTACGGTATATTCTATTTCTTCATAAAAGTGTCCACGAAGCCCCTGAAATATTGGTGGTCTATACTATACCCATGAGGTACTTATGAAGTCACAAAACCGAATCACCATGGAGATTAAACTCACGGACAGCCAAGGCTCGAGCCTTTCTCTAACATCATCATCACCATCCCCACCACCACCATCATCTTTAAAAAGAATTAAATCGAAGAATGATTCGTTCCGGTCACAAGCAGATAGACTAGAGCTGGTAGCTTGAGCGCTTCTTCTGCCACTCAACATTTATATAACGTAATTATATAAATTTGTATCTCGTAAATATTAATTTCGGTAAAGAAGAGATAATATAACCGGTCAAGCAATATATATTAGTTGAAAACTACGAGTTTGATCCAAGGAAAAAACAATGAAGTCAAAGAGAGAATCCAAAGTATGTTGTTAGTGAAGCTCTTGGTAAGTACAAAATATTAGGCTGCTAAATGAAAACAAAATAAGAGCAGAAGTCCAACTAGCAAAATAAAGATTACGGCTCGAATACTAGAAATATAGTTAAACAACAATCTAGACTTTCGAAATGAAAGACTACAAGAAGACGTAAGTGGTATCAATTGCTTAAAGTATAATTCCCCAGTGAAAGGAGCTGGCAAGACCATAAAGACCAGCAAAATTAAACCAAACCAAAGTGTATGACATTAGAGTACAAATTCAAAATTAATTTTATTACCAATTTAATATAAACAATAAACTTTTAGATAATCCTAAGATTAATTGTAACATTAATTGTCATCGTTATAGAATCATAGAACATTAAATTTCCGAGCCATCCTGTTCAGTCATTAAGTTTGTTTTTCTGGGGTTTGCCCTCAAACCTTCTGCCTTTTAGTTTGCATTTTACATATTGTTTATCACTTCTAAATTTCTTCAAGTCGTTAGACGGGTGGTTGCTTTCTCTTTATTGGAAACGTGTATAATTTAACTCTCTTATCATCACTTGCAATCTATTCCATTACAGCGCATGATTAAACTTATAATATTAATTATTAGTTAACCAACGTATTGAATAAAAAACATGTTGTGTCCAGCTGGCGTCTGTTCTGTGTTAAAATTGGAATGGCCACTCCGCTTCAAACGTGCTCCATATCTATTTCAGAACTTTTAAGATTTTTGAATAATGCCTGTCATTATTTACTATTTCTTAATTTTCTTTGCAATATCACAATCGAATTTAAAACAAATATTCATTGCTCATAATCTAAATGTACCATACATGACAGTTTATATGTCCTGACAATGGTCTATGACCGAAATCGATTGAATTAAGAATGTGAGTAATTAAAACTTTATTATAAATCATATGTATAGTCTATAATCTTTCATTAAAAAGTTACATTCATCTTGAAGTGAAAGTAGTCGTTTTCATAAAGGAGAGACTGCTTTCCTGGCCTACTTCTTGTTTACTGAAAAAAATGTTTAACGGTAAAATGTGAATTTAGTTCAAGGTTTTTGACTCCCAGTCTTCAAGCTGACGCCTGTCTACATATACATGAACACTTGAACCGAAATCACGTGAGACCAATACAGCGGTATATGTGTCATACACTATCATATTCAAAGTCTGAGAATATTGTGTAAATCCAGCAAAACAGAAAATAACAAAAAACTAGTAATAATAAGTGAGGAGACGATCCAGACGACAAGGGGATAGCGAACGGGTCCGTCCACGCTCACCGCCGCACTGGTACAGGGGAGGAGGTAGCGCACAAACTTCACCTCTTATTGATTTCTTTCCCCAGCGCCCTCAACCCCCCTCCAGTGCGGCCTCTCTCTCTCTTGTGACACAACAAAGTTCTAGTTGTTATTATTGTTGCTGTTGTTGTCGTGATGTTTTGATGGCGCCATACAGACAATTTTAAGTGTGGTAGTGGTCTTTCAGATAACGACGTCTTTTGCACTCATGTCGTGCAAATCGATTAGTTTGAATATTTTTTTAAAATAAAACAATGAGTAACGTTTTGCTTTATAGTTGCAGCAAGAGTTTTTAATACTTTTTATCGCGCAAAAGTAAGACAGAAAATCGCGTTCATTTCTAATCGCCCGCCGTCAAAGTAATGAGAGACAAAAACATACTTTTCTAATTATTCTCGTCTTAATGATATCGATTATTTAACGTCTTGCTCTGTAGCAATTAACGACATTCACAGAAATATATAAGAGATTGTCGTTCAGTGTAAAATCAACAGTAACCTTCACTTTCAAAAAAGAATGCAGTTCATTATCCCCCAATAATCTGCCTCATGTATTCTTAACAGTCTTCTTATAGGTTACGAGAACTTCGGCTTGCCGGGCTGTAAGGCCCAGGTCCAAGGTTGTTTTGGGTAAACGTTTCGGCCGAGCCTTCGACAGCCATATTCAGTGCAAAACACCGACAAATGTTTCGTAGTCAATGACCACTGAACTGTGGTTAAGGCTTAGTGGCTGTGAGTAGGACACCCGTATTTATATCTCTTGGTGTCCGCACAGTTATTGTCTGACACTACCCGCCAATCAGAAGAAAGCCCCAGACAGTCTTCCTATATGTTTCCTCCTTTAAATTTTTTTTCTTCAGTCGTTCTCTTCAGTACGTCATTCTGTCAAATATTTGTCTCTTCTCCTGGCTCCCTATTAACTCGTGTCTTCTACATTTTAAGTATACTTGTTTATAGTGCACTACTATACTTCTGAGTACATCATCAATATACACCTTCTTTCTTTTTAAGGTTATCTGGAGCATACTTCTGTAGGACCAGTTCTGAAATGCGTGCTGTGTTTTCTCCCTTCCTTCTCCAATCATCCATGATTCGATCCTCTATAGAGCCACAGAGCAACACTCCACACATGTGCCTTTACCAAATTCTTAATCATCTTTAAGCTGATGTCGTTTGAAATAAAGAAGTCTATCTTTGTATTAAATATTGTTTTGGCCTTATTAATAAACTTTTTTTATTGTTTCCTCACAGCTTCGCCTATTACTTGTCTTTTTTCTTCTAAGGTGTCCTTTTTGGAGGACATTATTTTTAAAATAGAACTTTGGTATTTAGTTCATTAATTGTTATGCTACATTTGCTCTTCATTATTTGAACCTTTAAACGCGACTGAAACCGAGAAGAGGTTGTGGTACATAAACACAGCATCAACAGGAAGGAGGCGAGCTTGGAATAAGCACTGGTATCCGCCACTGAAAAATTCTTTGTTTGCTACCTCAGATATAACATCAAACTCTGTTGTTAACAGAGGTGAACAAAGGGATTGGCCAAGCTACCGGCCAATCAGACAGCAGCTCACACTCAGACGGCTACGTAAATTGCGACGGTTAGTAGTGCTGCGTCATCAGTCGCCAGAGGAGCACAACGCAGACCCACTGAAGATGACTGCCACAGGTGCAGTAGAATTTATAACAAGAGGACCACGGTACAACAGCCCGAACAATAATTTTACTGTAGTTGGGTTCGGACGTGAAAGCTTTAATGTCATCATTGATCCATTGTATTAAGAATCTTTTGCAGATCATCTGTACACTGTTCAGTTACTAGCATGTCATATACTAACTACTTTTCTCGTGGATGTTTATTCCAATATGTGTTTCTTCCCTTAGTCTCACGCCTATACATTGTTTATAATTGAAAAGCACACTCAACAGTGTATCCGTGTTTTAACCCTTTGTTGCGATGTTAATATTTCCTCTAAACATTGGTTCCTTGATTGTTATTTGCAATTCATAATATATGAAGTCTTTGTACAGTAATACCTCGCTTAGCTCTACTATTTGTAGCACCTTTCGTCATCATAGGATGAAAAATCGAGGCCAACTGACTTTTCTTTAGTTATCAATAAGTACAGTTTATTTATTCCTTACTTAGTTATGTACAACGTATATTAACGTAATTGCTATTTCGTGTTTTTTCTTGTACTATTATTGCAATTTTCCGGCAATCGCGCTGTGTTTAAAGCCTGACTCTGTAAACAGGATGGAAACAAAACGCGTCAGCTTGTGTGTGAAATCACACAAATGTTAAGACAATCTATTCATGTTTTACGTACCGAGTCATTTTATGGTTAATATAATTAAATTACCTTATTCGGTCCACCTTAGTGACACTAGCTTCTTTCGTTCAATGACGCGTTTCGGGATGAAATCCCATCTTCAGATACACAATATCAATTCAAAACGTAAATGTATACCACATTTTGTGGTTATGTCATAATTTAAAATATTTAAAATCTTTTAAATAAAATATACAAAACGTAACAACTGAATCGCTCGGAGCGCTCGCATGCATGCACGCTGTACCGCGATTTCCTTACGACTGGCTATAATTATCATTCAACCGTATAGCAGTGTCAAACAGGTTTAGATCCGAAGTTCATTTGATCATTTAATATATTATTATTGGTTGTTGCATTTTTTGTAGCTTTATATATTTCGAACTCCTCTAGGCTATCCATTAATTTACCCTTCTTGCAAGTATGTAACGCTACGAAATTGTTTTCGAAACTAGTATAATTATGACCTTTTGTTATTAAATGTTGTGCAAAACTGGAATTATTATTATTTGTTTTAGGAATATGCTCTAAAAATCTTATATAAAAATCTCTGCCGGATTGGCCGATGTAGAATCCTGCACAATTATCGCATTTTATTTTATAGACTCCTGATTTATTTTTTAAAGGAATATTTATTTTAAATTTGAAAAAAAATTTTAACTTTTTACATGTTTGAATGAAATATTATATCCTTTACTTTTAAAAACAGATTTTAATATATTTGGCATCAAACCAGTATAATTAGCTGAAATGAATTTTTTATGTTTTTTATTATGTTGGTTAATAATGTTGGTATTTTTATTTTCTAAAGGTTTTTTATGTTTCATTATCATTCTATCAATTATTACTGGCCTGTAACCATTATTTAGAGCTATTTGTTTTATAATATTTACTTCTTGATCATAGTCTTCGTTATTAAGGGGAACACAAAGTATTCTGTCAATAAAGCTGTTAAATGCAGCCATTTTTTGGGCTGGAGGATGAAATGACTTAGCATGTATAAACGTATCTGTGCATGTGTGCTTTCTGTATATTTTGTATTTCAGGTGATTACCGTTATTTGTTATGGTTAGATCCAGGAAATTAATATTTTTATTATCTTCAATTTCCATAGTGATTTTATTTTCTTATGTATTTTATTTAAATAGTAGTTAAATGACTCGATCTGTCTATTGCTACCATTGAAAATAACAAAGGTGTCGTCCACATATCTTGAATAATATACTATTTTATTGACAAAATAATTGTTTTTTAAAATTTTAGTATTTTCTAAATGATTCAAATAAATATCAGCGAGGATATCTGAGAGTGGAGAACCCATTGCTAGGCCCTCATTTTGTTTGTAGTATGAACGATCAAACGAAAAATAGTTTTGATTAAGTACTATTTCTAATATTAACATTAGCTGATTAATTTTTCTTATTTCCAAGGTATTATTATTTATTAAATTTTGTTTGAGTAATTTTAAAGTGTCATCAATTGGGACATTGGTATACAGATCCACTGTGTCAAAAGACACTAGCTTGCAACTAGGCTTAATATTAATATGACGTAATTTTTCAATAAAATCTTTATAACTTTTTATACTCTGGTTATTACCTAAGCTTATATGTTGTTTGATTATTTTTACCAGGGTTTTTACTACTTTATAGCTTGGAGCGGTTGTAAAATTTACTAAAGGTCTAATCGGTGTGTCTTTTTTATGTACTTTGGGTAGACCTTTTAAGCATGGTGCACTAGCTTTTATTGGTTTTAGTGAGTAGCATATATGTTTCTCAAATAGATCTGTACATTTATTTATTGTTTTATTCAATTCTAATGTGTATTTTTTGGTGGGATCGTTATTTAGCTTTGGTATGTTGTTATTATTAATGAATTTGTATACCTTTTGTTTATATTCGTCCAAGTCTAACAATGCTATAGTATTGCCTTTATCAACCTTCGTTAAGTAAATGTTATTTTGTAAGAGTTTTTTATTTAGCTGTATAGCTGTTAGTTGTTCATGTTTTGTTTTTGTATAATTTAATTTATTTTGTTTATGACAATTATTATTAATTGCTTTATTGAATCTATTATTTATTAATATTCGTAGTTCACTTCGTTCATTTAAGTCTGGAACACACTTAATTACAGATTCGGCTGCAACTATTTCTTTAATTATTCTATTTTTATTTTTAAGATTCGGTGGAAAATTGTAATTCAGTCCTTTTTTTATAAGATTTTCCTCTGTGTTCGTGAGAACCATGTTAGTCATGTTTATCAGTCTAGGGTAGAAAGCATGTTCATTATTGAATTTATTATTGTTATGATTGCTTATCAAACGGCCAATTTTATTAGTTTGTTTATTCTTCTGGAACTACTCTTATTCTTAACGTATTGATTAATATGTTGTATGATTGAATCGCATAGAGCGGGATGAACATTATTATATAGTTCTAAATGTGTTTTAAATACAGCTGAGTTTAATGAGATTTTCTTCCTATATAAGAATTTAATTTCTTCTTTTATCCTGTATTTACTTGCAAATTGCTCGGTTTTTCTGGCTATTCTAGAGGTTTCGTTAATTTGGATTTTAGCGTAATTTGGGATAAGATTTTCATATAGACAAATTTTATTAAATTTAATATTTAAATTAGTTTTAAATAGTTTAAGCTTTTGATTTTAAAGTGTATACGCTATTTTTACCTGGTAAAGTTCTAATTTCAATCTATTCATGTTTTACCTACCGAGTCACTTTATGGTTAATATAATTAAATTACCTTATTCGGTCCACCTTAGTGACACTAGCTTCTTTCGTTCAATGACGCGTTTCGGGATGAAATCCCATCTTCAGATACACAATGTTTAAACTTTGTACTTGTTTATCAGCTGTACGCAGTGGACTACTGCAATGCGGCACGAGCGGATGACGTCACGCGCTTATCAAACGCTGCCGCCGGTCATCTCGGCCGTCGGGAGACAAGTTTAGTTTAGTTTTCAACAAGACTCCGAGCGGTTCTCTCGTAAAACATTTTTCTCTTCCAGCCGCGGCTTCTGGATCATTATTCAATTATTTTCATGTGCAGCTAGCACTAAATTAGTCAGACGACTTGCGTCTATTTATAATGGATTTCGACTTTTATCAAAACTAATTTTACGGGCGTTATTGCCTCAAATGCATCCGCACGTGCCGATCATGAACAATACTTTAAAATTTCAATAAACGCATGTCAAATATCAGTGATAAAGTCCACTTCTTTCTTATATACAATCCAGCCTTTCCTGCTTAGCGTCTTTGGAATAACTCGCGATTCATCAAGAGCTTCCAAACCGCAACATTTTTGGTCCCACCGGGCAGGATTTCTTATTTTTGGCCCAAAAACGAAAACGTTTTTGGTCACCACGGCACGGATTGCTTATGCTTGGGTCCACAAGCGACAGCATTTCTTTGTACGCATCATATCTGGACCAACCGATCTGAATTTAGTCACGCCCTACCGGCATCATTCTCGTCCTGAGCGACACCATTGTCGTGAATCACATCGCAGTCATCACCACAGGATTCGGCCAAGCAGTAGACCAGAGACGACGGGACACAGCAGGACAGCATTTGCGAGGTCATCAAAAAAGATTCCACAGCTTTAATTCATGGAGTGTTACAACATGAGGCGTCATCTGACCAGCAGAGACAGGAGGTGCAACAGCTCCTAACAGGATCAAGCAACGGGATCGAAGCCAGCTTCATCACGCATGGATCAACGGCCACGTGACTATAAACGTTTTACTTATATTTGATGTTTAATAATATTTCACTTTTAGCAGTTATTTCTTAACACATTTGTATAAACAAACACCATCATTACACAATACAGCTTAATAAATGGTTGGCAGTTCATTATCAGTTAAAACTGCAAAGATAAAGATATATGTTGCTATCATTTAAATTCATAATTTTAATAATTCCATTGCCAACAAAGCTTGATAAGTTAGAGAGAGTAAGTCTGTGTTCTAAACAACGATCGCTAGCTACCGAAACGTATTCAAATTCATTGAAACTTACGTTTATGGTTCACATGCTCTATGCTCAGTTTCTTTCAAGATATTTTTCTTTTTTCTCTTAAATTGTAATAATGGCCGATATAAGGGCTCTAATAAAAAAACGAGGCACAATTAAAGCCTCAATATCACGCGTAAATACTTTCGCGGATAACTTCGATTTGGTAACCAGCGATCCTCATGCGCTGAAAATAAAACTGCGTCATTTGATGGAATTATCCACCAAATATGATGAGATTCAATCCCAAATCGAAGCCGAGGAGGCAGACGTTGCTTTAACGAGTGATAGGGTACAAACGGAAGACGATCTTTGTAATATAGAGTGTAAATTGCAACACCTGCTGGAGCAAGCTGAGCATGTGAACCAGAAACCAGTAATTAATGCTGAAAGTAAACAGCTTAAAACACCCCCCATTCAATTGGAACCAATCAAATTACCACGGTTTGCGGGTAGTATTGTTGAGTGGCAACATTATTACCATATTTTTCTTGAATTAATTCATGTCAGAGCAGATCTGACAGATATACAGAAACTTCATTATTTGCACTCGTCATTACATGGCGAGGCGCTTAACGTAATAAAATCGTTACCAATCACTCATGAGAATTACGCGGTGGCTATCGATCTGTTGAGGAATAGATGTGACAGTAAGCTAATTGTTTCCGCCCATCATGTAGGGAATGTCCTGGACGTACCATTAGTTCAACAAGAATCCCAAGTCAGCATATCGAAATTCATTTATGAAATCTCTGCCAATATAAACGCTTTAAATAATCTCAAACTGCCAGTCAACACATTCGAAATTATTGTCATAAATTATTTAGCTAAAAAACTTGATAATTACACTTTCCGTTTGTGGAAAGAGAGTTTGTCGGAACATAAGTTTCCTGAGTTTAATAATTTTATGAATTTTCTAAATTCACGAAGAAAATTACTACAAAATCTTGATAACGCGACTACCCCAACGAGCAGTTTGAATAAAAGCGATAAGTCTCCTTATCGCAAGGCAGTTAAACAGATAAGCGCTCCAAAGGGCGCATTCCATTCTCATATCAGAAACAATTTATGTAGGCTGTGTAACGGTGAACATAGAATTATCGACTGCTTACAATTTACATCGCTGCCTATCCCTGACAGAAGAAACGTGTTAATAAAAAACAAACTTTGCTTAAATTGCCTCCGTTCAGGACACGAAAGCTCAAAATGTCCCTCAAAATTCTCATGCAAAAAATGTTCTAGGCGTCACCACACCACAATTCATGTCCCTAACAGGGACGGAGCTTCTGTTAACAACCAATGCTCACTGAAGTCACAGACCAATAAATCGGTATTATTATCCACCGCAATCTGTATGACCGCTAATAAGGTCGGTAGGAAATTTCCCGTTAGGATATTACTGGATTCCGGTTCTCAAGCGAACTTTTGCACAATGGATTTCGCCCGCAGAATGGGCCCCCAATTGGTTAAATCGCAACTACCCATCACGGGTATAAACAACTCGCTTTCCCTGGCTGACTTTAGTACGAAGGTAAGGCTACATTCTCGCTATAAACCCTTCACGTTAAACGTGCATTGTGCCGTATTACCCAGTATAACTAGTAATTTACCGGCGGAGTCGTTCGATCTTGCCTCTTTGAATTTACCCAAGTGCATATTCTTGGCGGATCCTCACCTACATTGCTCGGCGCAAGTCGATATATTACTCGGCGCTCAATATTTTCTCCAACTAATTGAACCTATGAAATTTACGCGCGGACCACACTTTCCTATAATTCAGGAAACCAAGTTAGGATTTATTTTGGCCGGTGACTTACCCTTCAACGTCGATATAACTAAAACAGTTTCGTCCTTTATGGTCTGCAAGGATGATAATCAGATTTCCTCGCAACTAAAAGAATTTTGGAAGTTGGAGGAGATCTCTAGTCGCGAAGCCCGCTCTGAGGACTCGCCTTGTGAAAAACATTTCGTGGAAAACACTAGCCGCAACCGCGATGGGAGATTCGTGGTATCCCTGCCCCGCAAATCTGATAAACTTCATTTGGGAGATTCTCTCCGCGGAGCCGTCCGCAGATTCCAATCGTTAGAGTTCAAGTTCAAGCAGAACCCTATCCTTTATAAGGATTATAGCGAGTTCATGGGTGACTACTTGAAACTTGGCCACATGTCGCCACTTTATGACTACGATTTGTCGCAACACACAATATCAATTCAAAACGTAAATGTATACCACATTTTGAGTTTATGTCATAATTTAAAATGTTTAAAATCTTTTAAATAAAATATACAAAACGTAACAACTAAATCGCTCGGAGCGCTCGCATGCATGCACGCTGTACCGCGATTTCCTTACGACTGGCTGTAATTATCATTCAACCGTATAGCAGTGTCAAACAGGTTATTAGATCCGAAGTTCATTTGATCATTTAATATATTATTTTTGGTTGCTGCGTTTTTTGTAGCTTTATATATTTCGAACTCCTCTAGGCTATCCATTAATTTACCCTTCTTGCAAGTATGTAACGCTACGAAATTGTTTTCGAAACTAGTATAATTATGACCTTTTTTTATTAAATGTTGTGCAAAACTGGAATTATTATTATTTGTTTTAGGAATATGCTCTAAAAATCTTCTATAAAAATCTCTGCCGGATTGGCCGATGTAGAATGCTGCACAATTATCGCATTTTATTTTATAGACTCCTGATTTATTTTTAAAGAAATATTTATTTTAGTTTTGAAAACAAATTTTTACTTATTACATGTTTTGAATGAAATATTATATCTTTTACTTTTAAAAACATATTTTAAAATATTTGGCAGTATAATTAGCTGAATTGAATTTTTTATGTTTTTTATTATGTTGGTTAATAATGTTGGTATTTTTATTTTCTAAACGTTTTTTATGTTTCATTATCATTCTATCAATTATTACTGGCCTGTAACCATTATTTAGAGCTATTTGTTTTATAATATTTACTTCTTGATCATAGTCTTCGTTATTAAGGGGAACACAAAGTATTCTGTCAATAAAGCTGTTAAATACAGCCATTTTTTGGGCTGGAGAATGAAATGACTTAGCATGTACAACCGTATCAGTGCGTGTATGCTTTCTGTATATTTTGTATTTCAGGTGATTACAGTTATTTGTTATGGTTAGATCCAGGAAATTAATATTTTTGTTATCTTCAATTTCCATAGTGACTTTATTTTCTTATATATTTTATTTAAATAGTTATTAAATGACTCGATCTGTCTATTGTTACCATTGAAAATAAAAATCTGATGAAACTTTAAAATTACTCAAACAAAATTTAATAAATAACAATACCTTGGAAATAAGAAAAATTAATCAGCTAATGTTAATATTAGAAATAGTACTTAATTAAAACTATTTTTCGTTTGATGGTTCATACTACAAACAAAATGAAGGCCTAGCAATGGGTTCTCCACTCTCAGGTATCCCCGCTGATATTTATTTGAATCATTTAGAAAATACTAAAACTTTAAAAAACAATTATTTTGACAATAAAATAGTATATTACTTAAGATATGTGGACGACACCTTTGTTATTTTCAATGGTAACAATAGACAGATCGAGTCATTTAAAAACTATTTAAATAAAATACACAAGAAAATAAAATCACTATGGAAATTCAAGATAACAAAAATATTAATTTCCTGGATCTAACCATAACAAATAACGGTAATCACCTGAAATACAAAATATACAGAAAGCATACACGCACAGATACGGTTATACATGCTAAGTCATTTCATTCTCCAGCCCAAAAAATGGCTGTATTTAACAGCTTTATTGACAGATTACTTTGTGTTCCCCTTAATAACGAAGACTATGATCAAGAAGTAAATATTATAAAACAAATAGCTCTAAATAATGGTTACAGGCCAGTAATAATTGATAGAATGATAATGAAACATAAAAAACGTTTAGAAAATAAAAATACCAACATTATTAACTAACATAATAAAAAACATAAAAAATTCATTTCAGCTAATTATACTGGTTTGATGCCAAATATTTTAAAATATGTTTTTAAAAGTAAAGGATATAATATTTCATTCAAAACATGTAATAAGTTAAAAAATGTTTTCAAAACTAAAATAAATATTTCTTTAAAAATAAATCAGGAGTCTATAAAATAAAATGCGATAATTGTGCAGCATTCTACATCGGCCAATCCGGCAGAGATTTTATACAAGATTTTTAGAGCATATGCCTAAAACAAATAATAATAATTCCAGTTTTGCACAACATTTAATAACAAAAGGTCATAATTATACTAGTTTCGAAAACAATTTCGTAGCGTTACATACTTGCAAGAAGGGTAAATTAATGGATAGCCTAGAGGAGTTCGAAATATATAAAGCTACAAAAAACGCAACAACCAAAAATAATATATTAAATGATCAAATGAACTTCGGATCTAATAACCTGTTTGACACTGCTATACGGTTGAATGATAATTATAGCCAGTCGTAAGGAAATCGCGGTACAGCGTGCATGCATGCGAGCGCTCCGAGCGATTCAGTTGTTACGTTTTGTATATTTTATTTAAAAGATTTTAAATATTTTAAATTATGACATAACCACAAAATGTGGTATACATTTACGTTTTGAATTGATATTGTGTATCTGAAGATGGGATTTCATCCCGAAACGCGTCATTGAACGAAAGAAGCTAGTGTCACTAAGGTGGACCGAATAAGGAAATTAAATTAATTAATTAAATGTTAAGACGACTAGAAGATGGTTGTAGTGGATGTAACCTGTTCATTCAATTTAATATCACCGACAATTAGGACAGTTTTTTAATTCTTAAAGATAAAAGACATCTGCGTTGACGTCAACAAAAATATCTATTACTAAAATAACTGGTTGGAGAAGTAGTGTGCTTGGAGGAACGGAAAAACTAAGCATTTGGGTTGTTGATCAATCGCAGTGCAACATGCCGTTAAGTCAGCTTATCATCACTGAGAACTGTTTAAATTTAAACGCATGTATTGTTCAAATTAAATAAATTAAATTTATTTGTATTAATGTTAACGATTTTAGTAAAGCTAATAAATTACTTATAAAAAATAACACTAAAACAACAAAGAAAAAGATAAAACAATAGTAAATAATAATCACTGAAAAATCGTCCCCGTACAGCACTCAGTGATCGCGGAACGTATTACTGTAGCTGGGTGCTAAGCTGGGTATTCCTGTATAAAATTTCAGCTGATTTGTCATCACAGACTCAGTCGGTACCTTATAGTTTTTTAGAATATTCCAAAACACTTTTTTATATATTCTACCCAAAGCCTTCATAAAATCAATATCTGTATGGAGAACCACACACGAATTCCATGTTCTAAGACTTATATTTAAAATAATTTACTTGGAATTCGGTTCGATAATTTCTAAAAAAATTATTCCTCACCCTCAAACTGTTTTCACTATTTATAGACATTTTTGTTATTATGGAGTAGTCGTTTAATATCATGATATTTTTGTGTCATAAAAATTAGGTACTTTATTTTATAAAGAAACTGAACTGCACAAACCTCCTCCTCAACCGGTCCCCACCATTAATGATATTTACACTTTCAGAAAGTAATAATTTAATCATATGTAATTGCTAAGGTATCTTATCCTTCAAAATTAAATACTCGTACCTTACTTGATATCAACAAAGTAATTTTCAAAAATCGCCCCCTCCCACTTCAACTACCCTCTTCATTTATAGATAACTCGTCTACCCTTTTACAGTGGATTATTATGACTTTATTTTCTGGGCATTTATTTATAAAAAAATAAGTACTTTACTCTTGTTAAAACGCAAAACAAAGCAGGTAAACTACCACTTAACCGGACAACCCCATTTTTGATATTTACACTTTTATTGAGTAATAGATTCATTATATGTAATTACTAAGGTATCTTATCCTTCAAAATGAAGTAGTTTATTCGTCGTCAAAAGGAAATTTTCAAAAAATACCCCGTTCTTTAACTACATTTTTCATTTATAGATATTTCATCTACTTTTCTACAGTGGATTATTATGACCCTATTTCCGGGATACTTTGTTTATCAAAATTAAGTACTTTACTCTTGTTAGAACATAAATCGTTGCAGGTAAACTACCCCTTAAACGATCTTCACCAAAATCAATAAGCCTTGAGTACTCTACAATTAAAGCATATATGCAAAATATGATTTGATTATGTTTGAATGTACGGCAGTTATCGTTCGCCATAATAAAAAAATTGTGGGTGTGTGTACTTATGTACGCGCATTAGAAGTTATACTTCTTTGGCGTGATTGAAAAACTAAGGGTTAACATGCATGCTAAAAATTCATACGAGTAGAACGATAAGAGGAGTGAAGGGAGATGGTAAATACGATTATCGGTTATAGACGAATCCAGCTGGACCCGTGGGATTGCGGTTTGGAGTTAATAGATTGGAGATGACATGTAGCAAAAGTTCTTTTTGTTTATCGTTATTATTATGCCATTTTTCATATGGTTGACGTTTGAGAAAAACTCTTGGTCTCTTAATTCCAGCTCGAAGTATATTGCAATAATCTTCGTCTGAGGATATATTGTTATTTTGATAAAAAGAATCCAAAGCAGAGTAATCATTATTTTCGAGATTAACCCTAATATCTTTATAACAATTTGCATAATTTTTGAATTCAGGCTCATCTTTTCGCATAGGTGATAATATAGTTGTAGATCGGCAAGGCATAAAAGTTGCTTCAAATCTACACTGCTCAGGTTTATTTGCCATTATTTTTTTATAGCATGTAAACGTGTGCTTGTGTGTTTATAATATGACTATTATACACTAAAAGATAAAAATTTAATTCAATTGAATTAATTTAAATTCAATATTATAATTGTTTAGTAGAGAAAAAATTAATTTTTTATCAAACAGCTCAAAATACTTACGAATAGTGTATTACAGTAATGGATTTACTTTTCGATAGACTTCTGAATAATTAAGTGTGATCTATAATTTAAAATATAGAAATATATATTAGATTATTGGATTAAAGCAAACATGATGATAGAATACTTATCGAAACTTTTATTGATTTAATATAAAAATGATTTTTGAAATTAATACTTACGAAAAGTTAACCTCAAATATTTTTAAACACTTATTAAAATTTGGTTACACAATTTTTGTCACCAAAAAATATTTCACAGCACAATTTATATAAAGTTATTTAAAAAGAAAAGTTAATTACTATAGTGAGTTAGAGTTAAAAGTTAGTTGTCCGGTGGTTTCTGCAGAAAGTTTCTGAATAGACTTCTAATGAACACAGAAATTGATGTAATTAAAAATTCAGTTTTGCTGACCACGTGATATGTGTGTCTGTGTGTGTCCATGTGTGTGTAACGTTTCACAATTATTATTATTTACGAATACAAGCATGTGTTTATATTTAACGCAACTGTATTGTGTAAACCACCAGCTAGGTAATAGAATTTTTGTATGATTCTCGCCCTATGTACTATAATTGTTGCGCAGCAATTTTCTTTTTCTTTAATATATAAATAAGCAAGACGTTGATGGGATGAAATAACTAAATAAAATTGAAGAAATAAATCATCGGGTTATTAATTGTTACTTTCAAATTATTATATCCATTCACGATCAGCACCAGCAGGTCCACCGGGGCCGCGACCGAAATGTTTTGGTTTTTTGGCCTCAGGCACGTTGTCCACGGCTAACTTCATCCTGTTAGCTTTCCGTTTCCGTTGCATGGTGCGTGCGCATTTTGGTACATACAAAAAATTTTACCCTCAACGCGCCTAAAGAATTATAACTTCAAAACTCTACATTCAGACACACAGACAGGCACTTTTCCGTCTCTTATGACAAACAGAATGTTATCCGTTGTTTGAGGTTATAAAATTATAGTAATAATTTACTATTATCAAACTGTGATTATGATAGTTTAATGTCTTTTAACCCCTCCCCCATCCACTCAACCAACTACTGAAACTACCAAAATTTGGAATCACCAGCCGCCACTGACACACACACACACACACACACACACACACACACACACACACACACACACACACACACACACACACACACACACACACACACAACATTTCGGAAAATAACTTTTGTTCATATTTTAAGGGTAGTACAATCAGAATCAGCCCTTATCTCAACACAATTTTTTTGTAATCACCATGCTTCCATTTCTTTACAGAACATGAAAGTAATAAGTCTTGTATTTTCTATGGGACAGCCTTTGTTTTAATACTTAACGTTTATACATAGTACACAAGTTATCGCAAAGCAGCAACGATCTGTGAGTCGGTTTTACGACTTCGACAGCAAAAGAAAAACAGGCAATAAATAACAGCAACAACAACAACACCTTGATAATCTACGCTTAGAATGTACCACACGTAGCGTAGTGGAGCACTGGTCGCGTTATTACTGCAGACATACGGGTATACTGCAGCGAACAAACAGCTCTCTAACCATATCGAGGTCAACACTTTTGTATACTGGCTGCTACAGATGAATTATTTCTAGAATATGTTAGTTACACAAAGTACTACCACTTTTACACGTAGCTTAACGCTAAAACTAGAGCTTACACAAGTAGCGGATGCTAATGTAAATAAAAATACGACTTTCCAGGTCTTTGACAAGGTATTTTCTCGTTCAAAATATTACAAGGTATGTTGTGAAAGGACTGAACAGTCTTACAATTAACAAGTGTTTATATATCTATAAGTGAATGTTAATTTAATGTACCTATTAATGAATATTAATGTTTTCATACATAAATAACACTGTTGCGCACTACTATAGATTCTCCTCCCGATTAACGCTTTCAAACTTCACAGCTCATCATCAGATCGGAAATCTTTCTGATTTGATGATGAGCTTGGTGACGCTTGTAGTGCTAATCGGGAAAAATTTCTGTAGTGGTGTGTAACAGTGTTGTTTATGTTTCTGATTATAATCATCAACAAAACATTAATTAAATATGAAATTTTTAATTTAATAAAGTTACAGAGTTTGAATTTTGAATATAATTTTCAATTTATAATTTGATACCGCACGTAGATTTTTACATTGGGTTGAACATTTGAATTCCATTTTTGTTCTACATTTGGCATAAAGGACTAAATTCAAGTGTACCTCAGGCTACATTAAATGAAATTTTGTATTTTAAGGTATTAATTTATCAAGGCTCAAAATCATAATCAAAGTAAACATCAACCCAATTTCTCAGACTTTAACGGCCGTCGTCAGAATTATTCAATTAAGTTCTGGGCTGTAATTCCGCGATCTGTTATAATTAACCTGCTGACAGATGCTATCGTCAGACGTTTTGGCATCACCTCTGAAAGCCATCTTCAGTGAAAAGTTTTTAAAGGGCCGACATGATGTGCATCAGTAAAACCACAATACTGTGGCCTTTGCCACCTTGTCAGGCGTTTAAAACCGTTTCACTGAAGGCGCACTCCAGAGGTGTTCCGAAATGTCTGACGATAACATCTGTCATCATTTTAATTATAGCAGGCCACGGCCTTATAGGCCAGAACTTAATTTGAATAATTAACTTTAGTCTAGTTTATTTATTATGCTAATAATCTCCATAATGAGAGGTGCCATAGTAAAAATCATAATAAATTATTACAGTTATGTTACTTAGTTTGAGCTTCGTAAAAAAGTTAAGCTCATTATACTGCAAAACTTGTTTAATATTTTTAACAAAACAAATGTGTTATTAAATTAAATCAGAATTAAGAAATATTATTTATTATCTTTCTATAGATATTTATATGCCTATGTCTAATAATTTCACAAATATGTCTACATAACAATAACAACGTGTAAAGATTTTGCAAACATAGCTTACAAACTGCTTCAAGGCAGGTCAAAATTTACAAGTATTGACAGATAGTAATGAAATCAAATAAAAGTATTAAAGATTATACAGAGTTTGTATTTTGAATAAAATTTCTTATAACTTGATGCCCCACAAGACTTAAAATTATTAATTCAATATTTGTAAAGTGGTATTTTCAAAGTAGAAAAATTATTAAAGTACACACTACGTATAGAGGTTATATATAATTTAGTTTTAAAATATTTATTTTTTACAATTTTGTCAAAAATTTATAAATTACTGGTGTCTCAAATTTTAAAATTCTTGAATTTTAAATTTTCAAAAATCAACAATTTATTCAAATTTTGATTACAATTATTCTCTTAAACTATATTCTCTTCACATCGTTTTGTGACCTTTTTACAAATTTTTACTCCTAATAATTATGGCTTTCGCCAAACTAGTTTTGGAAGGAATCAGTTATAAAAACATCAGAAATCTGTGAATTGTGGATAAGCAAAGTTATACAAAAATCGCATGATTTATTCAAGAGTTATAGTGACACTTTGCCCAAACAGACAAAGAGATAGGTACACAGAAAAAACTATACAGTCGACTTAAATCTTAACCTTTGCTTTGCTCAATCAATAACAATTAATAATACATTTTTTAAATATTTGTGACAATGTGTTGGAACATTCAGATAAAACTAGCTCACTATTCATAAGATTTTAAGATCATTAAAATATTAAAATTTACGATTTTTAAGTTTTTTCTTATTTTCATTGCCTTTACCATCATTCCTATTTTTTCATGGTTCCCAATAAAAGTGAGAAAAATTATAACTGATTACAAAAAAATACAATAAAACAATATATCTTGTTCTTATGGAAACGAATTTTTATATGGTCATAAGTAGAAACGTACAGATAATTAAGTAGGCATTTATCAATATAGGCTATAAGCCTATACATTTTGTAATATCAGCCGTAGGCACTGATTCCTCTCTCTGTTCTTTCAGGCAAATTTGATTCCGTGTATTTAATTACTTTCTGAGAAGTATTGCAACATTTTTCTTTTGCGACTGTCTCTAAGTTTCAAGGTTTATACCGTTTACAATGCACAATAATTTTTGTTAGAGTGACCAGATATAACCAGACGGATTCATTTTCGCGTTTCTGGGTTCACAATCTATTTTGTTAATGTCGAATTCATCACGGTACTGAGAACCAACAAAGAAATATACATTGCCATTTTAAGAACAAATTGGTCTCTGATAAACCAGGTAAACATCGGTATAACACGTTCTTCTAGGCAGTGGTCTAACCGTCAGCACGTAATGCTCTAACTTGTACCGACATTAGCCTGTACACGTATCGTACAAAACACATTTTGCATACTCTAACTCTAACTCTAACTTCAACACACATTTTGTACACTCTAACGCATTTCTAACTCTCCTGGAATCCGAACGTTGGTAGTAACATTGCCGCTGACAAACTTTCCTCTGGATTTTTATTACCTCCATATCTTTTCCACCTACCTAAACATAGTAGGCATATTTTAGTGTTATTAGTAGAGACAGCTTGTTCTCACTTTTTGATGCGACGTGTTTATGATTAAGACAAAAATTAGCTATCTTCCGCTGTAGAGTTAATAATATTCGATTGCTCCAATTTTGTCGTGTTTACTTGTGGAAGAGCTACTTGTCATGGTCTGGAGGAGGCCTTTCAGCGTCGCCACCAATTTTATGTCCTAAACCACAACAAACAAATATGCCAAATATTCCACCCGTCCATGAGTCCGCCTTCACTGCTGGTCAACTCGTAAACATCTCTACGTGACACTAACCTATTGGGTCAGCTCCGTTAAGCCACGCCCCATCTGACTTTCAATTGGCCACCTTCTACGGAGGTTCGTCTCTCCGTTACCCTATTAAGCCACACCTAACTTTGTCTGCTAACCTAACACTTGTCATACTACTGTCTGATGGAATTAACATGCCACAAAGTAGTGACAAATAGAGTTGTGTACGAATTGACCAGCCGTGAAGGCGGATTCATGTGTATACAGGTTCCAGTCATACGTATATCTGTTTGTCACGGCTTAGGACTTGATAATGGTGGAGACACTGAAAGGCCTCTTCCGGAGCATGACAGGTTACAGTTTAGCGAGTAAGCAAAACAAAGTGGGAACTGTAGAGACTGCTAAATCACTTAACAATATGGAAAACTTGATTGCTTTCACAAATGTGCGGTTACGTAAATCTGACCCACTGTGTCTTCGTCTTACTGTTCGGTCAGATACAACTAGTTGTTTAGTTTCTAACACTTGTTTATAGGCTCAAAGTTTAATATTTCCCATTATTTAAGGTGTAACGTTAATAAAATGTTCTTTCTGTGACCGTACAAGGTGTTTGAGAGCTTATTCTGACACCCATAATGAGAGCTAGTCTTCTAAAAGTTTACTTACACTGGAATAGGTTAGGTCTATAAACTGAGCAGTATAATGCTGGTTGTAAATCTCGTCAAACAGAGTTGTATTAAATAGACAATTTTAATAATAATTATCTACGTCAAGTTAAAAGTAAACAAAAATCTTAAAATACAACTAAGATTACACTCGAAAACTAACGGAATACTAACAAAATCAGGTATTAGGATCCTTGGAAATATAACAGATAAGAAATAATATGTTTCGAAGCGTAAGAATATACAATGTCATAGTTACATAAATGCATCGGTTGAAATAATCTTGAAATCTGGCGGCAATGTTATTACTAATATTGGCTGCTAGACAAAACAGTTTCGCTTCTATTAAAACAAACTTACGTAATGAATTACTTATGGCGTTTCAAGTGATATGCTAATCTTGTGCAGAAAATTATATTATTTTATTAAAAAATGTGTCCTTCTAGAATATTTTTGTGTTACCTTTAATTTTATTCTTGTTATAAGTGTCACTACCACTGACTGCCGTTTTGCATTAGATTCTCGCCTGTTTTTTGTTCAAATATGCAAATACTTTGTCTTTGGCCGTCCAATACATTTTTGTCGTATTTTTGTATTAAAATCCTTAGTTGCGTCCAATCATTGATATCCCATGTATTGTTTCACTCGTGAATTAGTTTTACCTGAGTTACATCTTTGTTAATAAAATTGGAATAATTAGTAAATAAACGATAATTAAAATACAAATACTTAAATAATATAATATTACGTCTATTATTAGCTAAATATAATTGAATCATTACCGACTCGGAACACAAAGTTTTTTATGGGTAAAAACGTAAAAGTTTTACCTGATAGCCTGAACCAGTTTTCGCTTATTGAAAGCTTCGTCAGACGCTGCCACTGGGAGCACTGTCCGTCTTTTTCTCGGCGACGGTGTCGACTTTTGATGGAGCGATGTTGTGTGTGTGGGTTGTGATAAATTCGAATAATGCGTGTGATTTGAATTGTGTCTGTTCGTTTAGGCTGTCGTTTTTATGTGTTTTTGTTTGTTTGTATATTCCTAATTGTTCAAGAGTGTCTAGTTTTTGGCCTTCTGTGTGCACGTGTCCATGTTATTGTCGATGATTTTCTATGTGCGGTTTATGACGAAGCTTACAATAAGCAAAAACTGTTTCAGGCTATAAGGTAAAACGTTTATGTTTTTAACTATAAAAACTTTGTGTTTCGAGTCGGTAGTGATTTAATTACACTTAGTTAATCAACGGACACGTCATGGACGACGAAATGCAAGAATGTATTATTAAGATTATGTGAAACCCGGCTGATAGGCCGTGGTCAGTTGGTGACAAAGTGCGTCATTAGTCGGCTAACGTTTCGATTCCAGCCATCCGGAATCTTCTTCAGAGCCGCTGCAATGCGACAGAGTACACGTACGGCAGATGTTAGCCGGATAATACCCGAGTCTTTCCCGGGTTAACCGACTAATGAGGCGCATTGTCAGAAACCGACCACGATCTAACCGCACGGTTTTACGTCAACTTTACATTGTTGACATAGTCCGTGCAAGCTTACGTTATAGAATATTATATATACTATTTTAATAATATTGTACCAAGGTTTTGTTAAAATTCTTTAAATCTAATAATTGTAACATATTTCCGTAGGGTTAATTAAACACTAACAAACATGTGTTACAGAACAGTCTACGTGTTTGTCGAATGTGCCAGAAGAATCTCGCTGTAATGTGCGTGGCATACGTGACTCTCTAGACGCATTCACGAGAGTGTTCTCGAAGCCGCCAGCCGCGCTTGAAAAGCTTCCATCATGTGACTGGCATCCATTGTTTACCGATTAGTTACGAATTACCTCGTCTTGTACAAAGTGTCCACTGTTTCCACTGTTAACCGTTATATCCCACTTCTGACACCACTGTTACGACGGTCTATTTGATCGTCGTAGGTACAGTTCAAACAAAATATAAGACACCAATTAAGTCATTAATCACCAGCTTTAATTTTCACAGTTAATTTACGGGTCTAGAGTCACGTACGCCACACACATTACAGCGAGATTCTTCTGGCACATTCGACAAACACGTAGACTGTTCTGTAGTGTGGTAACACTCCAATACGTTGTGATATTTAACTCTTTGGTAACGTCAGAATTAATGCTGTTTCTCTGTTTGCCTTTTACTGTAAAAGAGAATTTACCGGCAGTAAAAAAAATTCAAAATAACTTGACTGATGAGAAACAAAAAAAACCTAGAAAATATTATTAACGTTGACACTTTGAAAAGTAAAAAGTTAATACTCTTGCAGAAGAATGTAAATCATACATTATTGCTACAAACGTTTGTTCTAACTTGTTTATTCTTTTTTCTCTCCTGTGAAACAAACCCGCGACCTAGATAAAATTCAATTAGACGCGTAACGACACAACGGCATCGCATCACCAGCAAAGGCAGCGGCGACGACGACGACGGCAAAATGAAGACGGCAGTGGCAACAACACGTGACCTCGTTTTCCAGCGAAATGACCTCCACTAATCACCGCTGGCTCCACCTATCCGCGCTCAACCTGATTAAGCACAAAACACACACACACACACACAGAGCCCGCTAACAGTAACGATTCAGCAGCATGATTCGTTACGAATTATCGACGAGATGTGCGGACCGCTGATTTTATCTTCAGTGGAATTAGTGAATCTATAATTACTGCGAGCAGCCTAAATGCACGGGCTCTAGCTATACGTTATTATAGCGGAACAATCATTATAATCCTAACAATAAACTACTGCTACATTTAAATATATATAGTGGACTTACTCTTACTATTTACTCTTGGTAAATTTAATAATAATAATAAAATAATAATAATAATTATAATAATAATAATAATTTACATTTATTATTTAGGGCTTAACAATGGGACCACTCTCAAGAGAAAAGAGCATAATTTAAAAGGCAAGAGCAGTGTACACTAGAATGAGCAGTTTATTCTAAAGTCACGATTTAACAATTCTCGGTCCTCTTTTACTGTGTAAAATCATGGACTTTCACTGAAGCCACAACTAAAATGTTGGAAGCTTTTGAAATGTGGCTTTACCGTACAATACTCAGCGTTTCATGGACAGGACATATAATTAATTTTGAAGTTCTTAGAAATATGAGGAAAGAAAGAAGGGAAGTTAAGATAAGGAAGGGAAGTCAGTGAAGATAAGAAACCTTCAGTATATGGGACACATCATGAGAAATGAACAGAGATTTTAATTATTGGAGTCCATACTACAGGGAAAAGTATTTGGAAAGAGAGGAGTTGGGCAACCAAGAGATGCTGAGAAATTTAAGGACCTGGTTATTCATGAATACAACTGACTGAAGAAGAAGAAGAAGAAGAAGAAGAAGAAGAAGAAGAAGAAGAAGAAGAAGAAGAAGAAGAAGAAGAAGAAGAAGAAGAAGAAGAAGAAGAAGAAGAAGAAGAACATTAAGGGCTTATGTTAATTTTAAAAAATGCTCACTATACCTACAAAACATATACTATCTAATTTTGTGAAACGTAAGAGATTAAACGTCTGCTTCCTGTACATCAGCAAAAACAAAAAACTTTTTTTCTGCATACATACGAATTATGTAACAGAAATTTAATTAATAAAGTTTTGTTAGAGGTTACATTCACAAACAGAATTATCACTATAGAAAAATTACTCCGATTAGCGCCTTCAAGCTTCACTGTTCATCGTCAGATCGGAAATAATATTAATAGGACAAACAACTTCTTCATGCCCCCACTTGTCTTACCCACCGAACACATTTTCATAAACAAGCTATAAGTTAAATGTCCTTTCTTAACTACCGAGTTCAGTCACCTATATCTGTACAGTTTCATATTCTTCTACCACATTCTGTGTGTATGTGTGTGTGTCTGTGTGTGTGTTACATTCTTTTCAAACCCTAACGTGTAAAACCTTTCTCATTCACACTTTTAACTGGAATTTCCTTTTCGGCGCAGTTTTGCAATGCGTTATATTGTCAAAACCATCCCTATTATTCTTTCTATATTCAACGCAAACAACAACTTAGGTGAACACCCTTCTTGTCCCTTCCTATCAACGCCTTTGGGCGCGGTCACTCACTCTTATTTCAAAAACATCCAGATATGCAATTTAATGTCTAATGTTATCTATCCGTCCTCTACCTTTACTTCTTAATTATATACTTTTTTAATTTTTTTTCATTTCCAAATTTAGTTTTAGTATTCATTAAATTATCTAACCCTTTCTCTCTTTCTTTCAATATTTCATATAGAGAGAAATATTAATATTATTTCTATTACATTATTTGTCCTGTTAATATTATTTCCGATCTGACGATGAGCTGTGAAGCTTGAAAGCGCTAATCGGAATAACTTTTCTATAGTGGTGTGCAAAAGTGATTATTCTGTTTGTGACTATTTAACAACTAATTCACGAGTGCCATCGTTCCGTATGTTGCACACTTCCTATAATATCTGTATAAAAATTTAAAACACATCTGTGTGTGTGTGTGTGTGTGTGTGTGTGTGTGTGTGTGTGTGTGTGTGTGTGTGTGTGTGTGTGTGTGTGTGTGTGTGTGTGTGTGTGTAAGGGGGGAGGTAGATGATGTAAGCGCGAGGGCGTGGGGAAGGGGGAGTGGGTGAGAGAGTTTATATATATATAATTATACATACTGTAGTGACATTTCAACATGATTAGCTTTAGGCATCGCGTTTAATGTGCAAAACGTACCATAAGTAAATTAAAAATATGTTTAGCTTTAGATCACTATATCAGTCATCGTCGTATTTTTTCCGGATTAAGCCACTGTAGTCGTAGTGTTTCACCAACGTCCACATTACAACATGCTTAAGGTTTATAAACACGCAACGCTGTCTATATGTTATGAACGCGATTCACATCCATTTGTTAACTTCCCTACTCACCGTATATTATTACTCTTACCTTTCTGCTTGCTCCATATGTAATTCACTCCAATACAACGGGTTCAATAAAGCGGCTAAGTAACGACCGGGATCAGAACAACCTGTGGCGCACACAATCTCTCTCTCTCACACACACACACACACACACACACACACACACACACACACACACACACACACAGATATCCACATCACTGTGACATTATGATTCATACGATTCATCACTACATTTAATATTACATTTATTTGCTACACTGATGAAAAAAAGTATAGCTAGTAAACATTTTAAGAACATTTAAATTAATAAAAAAACTTGGTTTAATTCTACAGATTATTTTTATTTTTCTGACAAAATTTCACCAATTACGGCAGCACGTCAGAAATTAGATTATAACTGTAAAGTTTAGCTTAATTATTTATCAAATTCAAATTTATTTGTTAATTAAAAAGAGAGCTTATACTCAAAAAAAAATTTTTGGGCCGTTTTTTGTTTTTTCTTCATTATTACTTCCTGGATTGTTCTGAACAAAATGATATTAACATGTCCACGATAAAAAATTGCAACCTCACTAAAAAGAATAATAATATGGCTCGTTCACAGAAAATATGAGTAAATTCTCTGGGCCCACTGCGCCCTGCTTCACGAGTTTGAACGTTCATCAAGCCTGCTTCATTTTGATATAGACTTCTTTAGGTATACATTTGTTTTCACCATTACTACTTATTTTAAATCAAATAAAACAAATTTTTAGAAATCTCTCTAATCAAACTATTTTGAGTATATGCTTTTTGGGAAAGACCCAGAATCCAAACCAATCATAAAATACGGAGTTTGGTATAAACTGCCAAAAACTATTTTTTGGCCGCATCACAACACTAAACATAGGGGTGTAAGATAAATTTATATTATTTAACAAATGTGGATTGGGAAATAAAGGAAGATATAAAGGAAGACTAAGTAGAACGCACCAGACATATATTCAGATGTTAGGAAAGGACAGTGCAAAATGTTAACAGGAAGTAATGATTTTGTATATAAATATAAGTAGATAAAGATTTTCTGAAGGAAAAAACAAATTTCTCACGAACATTAAAATGCGCCAAAATTCCTGCTAACAGATATTGGTTGAATAGAGATGGTTAGAAAATTTAAGTATCTAGGGGAGATAATTCAAGAGAATGATTTAGAAAAATCTACTATAAAAAAGGATTCATAAAATGGAAAGAGCATGTGGTATAACTAAAGATATTTACAATAAAAGTGCTTATCTAAAAATGCAAAAATAAGGCATTACAGTACAGTAGTGAAGCCAGAAGGCCTATATGCAAGTGAGTGTCTAGCAGTGAATTATAATTTAAACAAACTAGAAATATTGGAATGACGAATTATTAGGAAACTATTAAGCCCACGAAAATATTTAGAAGGTTGAAAATTAAGAAGAAATGATCAAATATATCAAAGTATATAAAATATAACAGTACAGTGAGAAAAAGAAGAATAGTATTTTTTGGACATTTGCATTTAATGGACGACAATAGATTGACAAAACAGATCGTCAATATCTGTAGGAAAAGAAGTCAACATCAAGTTGGATTAAAGAAGTCAAAACGGATTTAGAAAAAAATAATATAAACGCAGAAAAAGCAATTGAAAGAAAAGTTTTTCGGGCAAAAGTGTTAAAAATGGAAGGAGTCCAGGGTAGGAGAGAGAAGAACGCAGGCTCAAAGTGGACTGAAGACAAGATAAAAAGACATAGTGAAAAGATAAAAGAATATTGGAGAAAACGAAAAGAACAAGGAATAAAGAATTAAAATTGGCATGTGTTTCTCAGATGCCCGATACAAAAAAAAACGTAGATAGAGAAGATGGAGAGACTATCCAAGGATGAAAGGTAGAAGAGATAGGTAATAAACAAGATTCGCAACAGATCATAATGCCGAATTTTTAAATCAGATGCTGATGATACCATATAAAATATAGGTGCGGATATTTCCATATGTTCTGTTGGGCTACTGAAAGAAAGAAAGACCTATTCAAAATTTTCGTACAGGAGCCCATCTGTCTGTAGTTGTCTACTGCCTTCAGTTACGTATTATTATAATGGAAAATATGTTTCATAATTTAACTCCGAGTTACGAACACTCTTAGTCTGCGTTGTTTATCAGCTAAGAACAACATCAACGTTTTGCTGTGTCCTATATTACAGCCTGCGTCCATTACACCAGGTCTATTATCCAGATGATGGCCGCTGGTAGTCTCTTATGGTTCTCTGTGTTTATTACTGCACTTACCTCGGTTTTACGGTTGGTTGGTTTGTCTGTCATTCAGTTTCACCGTAACTCCGGAATATTCTACCGTGAACCATACAACTAATCTAAATTATTTTTCAATTTTCTCGCTAAGGCAAATTTATAATTAGAAAGGAAGGTAACAAGACGAACCTGACTGAGGCTGTTATTTTGTAGTAGCTTGGGGTCACAAATCGGAGTCGTTTCAAAACTGCAGTAAAAGTAGGCCAACAGTTTAAAGAAAAGTAGATTTCATTTTCTGTATTAACAATACACCTAACAGACATATATATATAGATATGTAATTACAAAGAAAACAATAAATGATTGTACAATGTTTTTGTTTAAATTTAAATTAACAGTACTTACTTAATGTTTAATGCGTTGTTTACCCTTACACGTTGAAGATAGTTTATGAGAGTTTAGAACATTATGAGGTTTCTTTTCAATATTTCTGCTTGTTTGTCCTGTTCCGTGTTGTTTCAGTTATACTTATTACATTTTTAACCTCTTTCCGAGTTCTTTTCTTATGCTAACCTGCTCATTTATATAAGCCAGCCTCTTCTTCTCTTCTGTAATGGTTTTACTTTATAGTGCTACAACTAAAACAATTACGCTACGCTCTAGTAAAGTTGGCAGGTGGAGTTACGTAATAGTTGTACACGTTTCTCGGCTAGCCAAGCAGATCCAGTATCCCTCTAGTTTATTTCCACACTGTCCGAGAGCACTCTTAACTACAAAATATATGCCGGCACGCCGCCAAAAGAATAGAAAATTATTCTGGAATACCTGCGAGACCTATATAAGTAACATCTGCCGGCTTAGAAGTTACTACACTTGCGAGATTTTAGAGTACGGATCAAGTGATTCTGGAAAGTTATCACTGTGTTAAATTAGTGCGGAACCCTTAACAGAAGTTTAATGAAGAAAGTTGTGTTAGTGGTTATAATCACAAACAGAATCATCACTGTTGCACACCACTATAGAGAAATTGTTCCGATTAGCGCGTTCAAGCTTCTCAGCTCATCGTCAGATCGGAATAGTGGATCTGAAGGATTCCGATCTGACGATGAGCTGAGAAGCTTGAAAGCGCTAATCGGAATAATTTTTTTTCTATAGTGGTGTGCAACAGTGATAATTCTGTTTGAACCCTAATAGTTGACATTATTATTGCGTGTACACAAATTTAACTTCAATCATTGTATGAAAATACCTTGTAGATTTTACGCTGTTATTTGTGACTAACTGAAGCTGGTAATTAGCGACTTCATTGGTGTCAGTATTTTGTTTCCACAGTACCATACGACATCCGTGAGACTGTAGTAACAACATGATCTTCCTTATTTTGCCTTCACTCATTTTTTTAATGTGACTAAACTATTTTATTTGGTTTTCTCTTTTATATTGTCTATGCTTTTTTTAAATATTCCTTATTTATATTGTCTATGATTTCTTTTGATTTTTTGTTAGAGTTCTGTTTTCCAGTTGTCTGTATTTTTCTTTGTTCTTTTTCAGTGACTAATCACGACTCTGACCCATACTTAAATATGGGGACAAATACTTTTGTAAATATTTTAATTTCTGTTTCTTTTGGCATTACTTTGTTACATATGCCGCTAAATAACCTTCCTGCTTCTGTTGTTATGTCTACAATTTCATCATCAAACTTTCCATTCAGAGATATCGTTGTGCTCAAATACTTGAAATGCTGTTCTTTTCTTAAATTTCCCATTATATGCTGTTTGTGTTTTGTGGTTACAATCAGCTTGTGGTTTTACTGATTGATGCACGCTATCACATTAAATAACCTGTTAATCAATGTTTAACTTTTTAGTCATTTTTCTATTATCTCGGTAACATCAATTAATAGATATTTGAGTGTTCTTTTATCTGCAGTATCAAGCATCCTATACCTCTTTACTAATTGCTTTGTTTCTTTGTTTCACCCAGGATAAAAGAGAAAATTAAAAAAAGAGTAAGTAATAAAAGAAAAAAATATAAAAGCGTCATGACTTAAACCAAAGAAAAATTATTTTACGTGATTTTAAGACTTCAAACTTTTTTTCAAACAACGGTTTACTTTTCATCTTTCTTATTCCTTTTGACCAATTTCCATTTATAGTTACCCGTTCTCAATTTCATAAGTTTTATTATTTAAAATTTGGTAGTTTACAAAATTTGTTTTAGCAAAATCTTTGGAGTTTAACAAAGTTTGGACTAATTATTTACCGTGTTGTTAGGCTGTGTTGTATCGTTTGTGTTTAGAGACGTTTGGCCCCACCATCTGAGGCTATCTTTAGTGTTGAAAGAGACTGTCTCTACCTCATTGGGGTGAATTGGCGGACACCGTGAAAACGAATATCGTATTCAATATATTACACATTGTTACGACACACAGAACAGTCTACGTGTTTATCGAATGTTCGAGAAGAATCTCGCTCTAATGTGTGTGGCATACGTGATTGTCGGCGGATTTGCTAGACTCTGACAGAAGCAGCACGCACTGTGTCAAGGCCGCAATTAATTACGCCGTAGTAGAGATAATGCGTAGTTAGGAATGTTCTCGTCTGTGAGCGGGGGTATAAATACAGGCGGCAGCGGCCTTAGTATTCAGTATAGTGCGATATTATTACAGTGCGGTTCGAGTTATTATCGGGCGATATTACTGTGTACGTTCAAGTGGTTATTAGCAAAGTGTTGTGTTTTATAATCGGGCGGTATAATTGTAATAAAATTGTGTTTAATATTAGTTAACATTTTATTGCGTGTGAACAATTTTTATTTGATTTGTAGTACGAGACTGTGTTGTTAATTACTAACTGTTTAACTGTAAAAATTAAAGGTGGTGATTAGTGACTTAATTGGTGTAGTGTTTTGTTTCCACTGTTCCTACGACGATCAAGTAGACCGTCGTAACAGTGTTGTCAGAAGTGGGATAGAACGGTTAACAGTGGAAACAGTGGACACTATGTACAGGACGTGGGTAATTCGTAATTAATCGGAAAACAATGGATGCCAGTTAGATGATGGAAAATTTCCAAGCGCTGTTGTTGCAGACAGAATAACGACGACGACAGGAGGCGGAAGAAGCAGAAAAACGACAGGAAGAAAAACGCAGAGAGGAGACGGAAGAAGCAGAAAAATGACAGAATGAAAAACGTAAGCAGGAGACAGAGGAACGGAAGCGTGAAACAGAAGACATCAAAGCATTAATACAGGAGAAGAAACAGATGCAAGAACACAGTACGGCAGAATTGGGTCTCCTACGAGGTGAGCATAATAAACACGTTACTGAAATATCGGAGGTACAAGAATCAATGACATTAAAAATAGCTGAAGTAGAAAAATCTGTCTCGATTGTTGAAGAATCGATGTCTACATAAATATCTGTCATAGAAGCATCAATGTCTACAAAAATGTCTGTCGTAGAAGAATCCGTGTCAAATAAAATATCTGCAGTAGAAAACTCAATGGCAAACATAAGAGAACAAATTAAAAGTGAAGTTGTGCAGTGCCGGAAGATACAACCAAAACAACTTTGTGAACAGGGTGTACCAATAATAAAGCCAATAATAAAGACAGAAAAAGACGCAGAAAATAAATTAATAGAGAAAGTCACTTTGCCTGCAGTAGGCATAGTTCATGTCAAAGCTCCAACCTTTGACAAAAGCAGTCACAGGGCAACGTACCTCCGCCAATTTGAAGCTGCTGCATGCGCAAATAATTGGACAGAGAAAGACAAGGCAGTCTCACTCGTTCCTACATTAAAAGGACCCGTGGCAGAATTACACATCATTTACACATCTATGCCGAGTTGATAAAAGCTCTATAATTACGGTATGGTGATAAACATTTGCGAGATGTGTACTGCACCCAGTTGAGAGCAAGGCGACAGTATTCCGGGGAGAGTCTTCAAGAGTTTGAACCAAGTATCGACAGACTTATTAGATTGGCCTATCCTGAAGCACCAGAAGATTTTCGAATAAGGTTTGCGGTGCAGACACTTATTGATGGCATCGGAGATTGTGAACTTCAGCAAGTGTTACGAATGGAAAGGCACCGAAATAGCTCAGAAGTTCTTGTTCACGCCCTAGAGGTTGAAGCTGCCAAGTCAGCGTCCCGCTACATCAAAGGGTTTGTGCCATCACATTGCAGTCAGAAGATCCCTGTATCACATTGCCGTTACGATGGGTGCAGAAAAACAATGTTGTCGGACAAACAATTCAAAAGTTCAAGAGAGTCGCAACGATTTGAAAAAGACAGAAGACCGAAATGTTACAACTTTGGAAAACGTGGTCATCTACAGGTAGACTGTTGAGAGAAGAAGATACCGAGAGAAGATAGTGATCGCACCAATTGGAGAAGTAAAGCCCCAGAACAGCACACAGTTTCCACGCTACATACGACCTGTGGAAACTTGATTGTTATTGGATTTGCGGAAGGTAAACCAACTTCATTTACAGTTGACACGGGCGCAACAGTGTCCATTGTGCGTCCTGACTTAGTAAACAACCTCTTGCGTAACCTCATCTTCAGCCACTTTGCCCTCGGGCGCTTCTATCAACTCAGGAACAAGCAAGAGTTTTGTCTCCACACCCATAGTTGGCTTTCCAATCACGTCTTTTGTCGTTACACTTATTTGTATTTCCTCTGCTAGTTCTTCCTCAATTTCCGCTTGCAATAGGGACGGTTCCTCTTTACCAGACCTGTTGACTTTTTCTTCGACTAATGCCACTCGCTTAATCGAATGGTTGGTAGCCCCTATCATTTTAGCCATGCAAAGCTTTATCTTCTCTTGGCCAGCCTTCAGGACATTCTCTCTTATGTCCACAACGAATCCGTAGGCATTCATAATATCCGTGTCAAGAATCACTTCATCGACAATGTCTGCAACGAGCATTTGGTGGCTAAACTCGAAAAGACCCAGGCGTACACGTACGCCTACCTTTCCTAGCACCTTGATGGGGCTTCCAGTCACAGTCTGAATTGTACAAGAGCTAATTAGAGGCTGGCGGTTGCTGACTATGCCAGAAGCAGCACGCCCTGTGTCAAGGCCCCAATTAATTACGCCGTAGTAGAGATAATGCGTAGTTAGGAATGTTCTCGACTGTGAGCGGGGGTATAAATACAGGCGGCAGCGGCCTTAGTATTCAGTAGCGATATATTTACAGTGCGGTTCGAGAGTTATTCTCGGGCGATATTACTGTGCGCGTTCAAGTAGTTATTAGTAAAGTGTTGTGTTTTATAATCGGGCGGTATAATTCTAATACAATTGTGTTTAATTTTAGTGGATATTTTGTTGCATGTGAACAATTTTCATTTGATTTGTTGTAGAGACTGTGTTGTTAATTACGAACTGTTTACCTGTAAAAATTAAAGGTGAGATTAGTGACCTAATTGGTGTCTTGTAATTTGTTTTCCACTGTACCTACGACGGTGGAGTAGACCGTCGTAACAATAGATTAAAAAAGAAGAGGAAACAAACGAGGCAAGAAAAAGGGAAGAAAGAAAAAAGGGAAAACACAAATATTTTTGGAAACAGGCTGTTCTGAAGTGTAAGTTTCCTACTATTTTATCCGGAATAGTTTAAAAATAACTTGTTTAATTTAAACAAGTTTCCTGAAAAATGTGTTTTTATTTCACATATGTACCTTTTTTTCAGGAACTATAAAAGGCGAAGCTTAAAGTTTTTACTGTAGCAAACGTTCGTAAGATTACATATGACGAAATGTACAGAATTATGATGAAATGTACTCTACAAAAAATTTAAATCTTTTAAAAAAGCAAATTTTTTGGATACTTTATAAACAAATTAAAACGCTTTTTGTATAGGTTTACAGTGAAATTCTGCTTCCGCAGGTACAAAATAGGTTTGAAGGTAAGCTGTGAAAATTTCAGTTCCCTATCTTTTATAGTTTCAAAGCAAAAATGTACATAAAAACACTAAACATAACATAGGCAAGATAGAGTTAACTCTTTCAACCTAGACTCCTGTAATAAAACCAGTTGCTAATAACATTATATATGTTTCCTCTATGAATTTTTCACTACATCAAGACGAGTAGACTCTGTCTTCGCCAATCATAGGACGCGACCCTGCCCACATAGTAAACTGACTTCACCGAACATCAGAATCAAATACAAACACATCCAATCCAGGTGCCTGCAGTTAACACAGTACTAAATCGACCTTGTTGTGCGGTTTGCTAAGGGTTCATCTTGTTAACTGGAGGTGATAGTGGTTGTATATCACGTACGTTGAGAGAGGCGTTCCTGTTACAGGCTTGCGAGTCCAACGCCGTGGATATTCTACTGCAGCTTCAAATACAAAGAAACATAATAATCAGTGTTTTCAGTAGTTATAAATAAATCAATTTATTTTTTTCCGGTTTATTATTTTTTCTTAATAATGTTTTATTAATTTAGGTTTGACAAAACCAGGAGGAAATTAAAGTAGGGTGACAAAATAAGATTTCGTAGTAAACTAAAAAACTAATCCGCATTTTCATAACAGTCGTATTAATAAGAGTTAGTGAAATAAAAGTGCGGTTACAATCAATATAAACCAATAGCTCATTATTAGAAAAATGTTAACAAGACAACATAGTTAAGATACAAATGTCATTCGACAAGTTTTAGAGTGTTAAGTATGAAGAATATCGACAGCGACCACATAAAGGAAAGAATGAAGGCAATCTCGATAAAGCTAAAAAGACACTGAAGTCAGTATACTAATACGCTAAAACATATGTTGGATAATAAGAGTAATCTTTGATAAGCTGTGATAAGCGAAGGTAATATTTAATTTGATCGGTGATTTCACAAAGACATGATCCTCGATTTTTACGAAATAGAGTTAACAGGTTTTTTCATATTAAGGGTTTGATACAACTTTTAGGTTAGGAAAGGCGTGAGTCTCATGCACGTAACTTCGGCAGTGCCGTAGTCATTTGTGACTGTGAGTGTAGAAATGGCACTAGTCTTTGACTCATGATATTTGTTCTCTCAACACTAGTTTGTGCCGTATGTATAAGATGTTTGCATATTCCAAATGAACATTTACGAGCAGTTAAGGCACCTCCGTTTATTGATGGTATAGGCTACCGGAATAAACTTTTGCTCTCGCAAGAAGCCGTTGGGCAACATAGGTACCAGCTCCTGCATTAAAATATGAGACAATGACACAGAGAAAGATACTAAGAAGGCTATGAAATACATTGAATATGAATATGTGGACTTTTAAACTAAATTGATCGCATGACCAACAGTGATGCAAAATGGTCGTGGAGACAGAAGCAATGATTGTAGTGATATAATGGATTATTAAAGTGAATACTTTTATGGATTGAATTATTGTTGTAAATGCTTTTAATATTTAAAACATATGAATACAGATATATATTTAAAACATATATATATATATATATATTACGACGATATATCTTGACACATACTTTTGCACATATGCTCTTATTCATTTGTGCTCACTTACCCACTTACTCTTCTTCTGCAGTGTTTACCTTGATGTTCCCCGGCTGGGTCGCAGGCTTTGGTCGTTGATTGAGTGTGGATAAGCACGTGAATATCGTTACACAATTTTAATACAAGTAAAGAGTACAGAGGATTTAGTACTGGTTGTGAAATTAGTACGACTGTGTTAATAAAATCATATTCATTTGATTTATTATTTAAAAAATTCAAATTATCATATTATTAATTATTTTGTGTGGGTTAATTACTATTTGAACCCTTATATTCGATACGAATATAATGTAATTATAACGTGTTTAAAATCTTATCTCTTATATTCTAAGACATATTATACACAAATATAAGACACATATGACCTGAAATATTTACACAGACATATAATACATAACACATATATTATTATAATACGTGATTAACACGTCCGAAATTGACTATTCATCTTGTCTCAGCAAATGTGATTTTTATTATATACCACTTAATAAAAAAATTAATTAATTAAACATTTATCAAAAATACTAATAGAGACCATACTATTACTTTAATTAATTATATTATTAATGTCTCAATTAATTAACAATCTTCAATTCAAGTAACTCTTATACTTGAATTTAATTATCTAATAAAATATGGTTCTATACTCACCATTTATTTATGATATTAATAAATTTATATTTTCTGTTGAATTATTCTTTGAACTTATTTATTATGAAAAATAAAATACGTTAATGTTTTTGTAAACTTGTATATGGAATCTAGAGCTTCTATCGATAGACCTCAGGGTCATTTATAATATTAAATAAATATCTGACTTCACCTGCATAATTCTGCAACCATTTAACTGTGTCGTTACCGTCATCCGGACTCTCGAGTTTGTTGATCCTCTTCGGTATCACCTTCTCTGTCTCTGCGTCGTTGAAATTACTCTCACCGTCTACTGGATGCTGAATTCTGACGTGGACCTCTCGTCGTGATGATGCACGGCTGGATGTAGCTGTATGTGGCTGTCCCTGCGTCCTCTTGTATTTTGTTCCGGTTCCTCTCCTGTTCTTGTCTTGTCCCTCGTGGATGTCTCGAAGTTCTATGTGTACTTCTTGAAGTTCATCGACGTGACAACTTCTTGTATATTACGATATTATTGTCTTTTAAAATAAATCGTGTTTCACTAATATTCTCACCGATGTAATGCTGGTTACATCGCACTTCAAGTTATGTAATACAGTTTAAAAACATTACTTGACTTTATAAAATTCGCGGTTGCGAGATGCGTGGATTTTACGTACTGATCTCCCTTTATCTGAGTTTTATCTGAGTCTGAGTGAGAAAGCGTGTGTCGCTCGCTGGGGTTTTATACTGCTGCCGTCGTTCCATTCCTGTTGGAAACTGTTTGTACAAAATTGGACAGGTCCGCGCGTCGATTTAATTGCTAATTACAACCTACGCGTCATTCTGTGAAGCGCACACTTTATTATACATATTATTTCACACATCGTTAGGTATATTATTAAACTTTATTTATGCAAATTATGAATATTAAGGTGTGTAAATTATGGCAGTTATGGTAAAATTTTACACGGTGGCTGAACGGTTCCCACGATCATTGACCACTTAATCTTCAATTGTAGCACCAGGCGCTAGCTATGTTTTTACATAATGTCGCTGATTCGTGTGACTTCTGGTTTTCGTTCAGTACTTAAAAAACTGTGAAAAATTGTCGACACTCGTATGCATAATTCAACCTGTCTTTCATTTACACATGTACACTAACACACACACACGCAGACTGATACACACGCGGCGGCCTGTCGTTATGACGTCACCCTTGCCAGTCGGCGCGTGTTGGTTTCTCCCCTTCGCTGCGTTTAAAAACCAACTAAGCTTTTAATTCCATATGCAGGCTCACTTAAAAATATTTATTTCTTTAAAATTAAATACCACGTTTATTTATTTTATTATCTCTTATGTCTAACGCTTAATTATTACATTATTTTTATTATTTACATGTTATATATCTCATACGTGCGTTCGCATGATTCATACCTCAGTCAGGGGTTGATACATATACTTAGGCTAAACGTATCGTTGCAATATAGTATTTAAAATATATATTTATATTACCTAAAGATGTTATTTTTCCTTATTTGGAACATATTTCGATAGCTCTCGTGCTCTCATCCTCAGCCTTCGCGATCTTGCGTCTGTTGAAGTACTTATAAATTTTAAATACTTTATATATATATATATATATATATAGATATATATATATCAAGAAACAAACTGTAGCAGAAAGTGACTGAATATATGTATTGCAACGTTACAAGTATTATACACAAATACAAATGCCATGTACTCAAACCAACTATGAAGTGTATTACACCGGCCAGGTCGCAGGAGTTTTTTTTCCTCGTTGCGTCAAGTATATGTAGTTGCACAATAATAAAATAATTTTCAAAGAGGAATGAGATGTTGTTGACATGAAATAATTAATTAAAACCGTTTCAAAATAATCATTCTATGATTTATTAATAATAATCCAAAGATGCAAAATATTAAAATTTCGAATTAAAAAAAAAATATTCTGTTTTATAAGTTTACAAAAATACAATATAACCTTCTATGCTGTTCATGACATATAAAAATAAACAACCATATAATCTTACTGGCTAAACAGACATGTTAAACAAATTATCTAAACACTTTTTATTTCAGGGTGTCTGACTTTGACTCAAATTTTAAATAATAATAGCAACTCATTTACAAACAAAACTAATATTAAATCTCAAGAATAAAACTAATTGTTGCTATAAACAATATAAAAAATATAACATTTACTGCCAACCTATTATTTATTTCTACTGACTCACCCAAATTTTAACACACAACAGAAGATTAGTATTTTTTAAATTTTCTTGTTAAATTAAATTATTTTCCTTAACTACCATTTAAATTTATGTACAGTGATTATATCTAAAACTTTAAGTCTTTACTGCTCATATATATATTTCTTTTTAAGAGTTCTTTTCGCAAAGAAACAAAATATAATTGTTTATTCATCAACTGCGTACTGCCGTCGTTACCGTGTGTGTGTGTGTGTGTGTGTGTGTGTGTGTGTGTGTGTGTGTGTGTGTGTGTGTGTGTGTGTGTGTGTGTGTGTGTGTGTGGGTGTGTGGGTGTGTGTGTGTGTGTGTCCTGAATCCTGAGAATTTGATGATGATGATTATACTGATGCTGTGTTCTCTGTCTCTACGGTTTGTTGGTTGTGATGGTCCAGAGTTCCTCCATAAGTCTTGGTGTGTGTGTGGTAAAGATGATCGATCGGCAGACCAGCAGCTTGACGTTGTGTCAAGATATCTTGAGTCTGAGACCGCCCCAATATTGCCGGTGTGGTATTTATACTGGACGGCGATCGGACAAGTCCAGGACTGTTTCGACCTGTTAGATAATTCGTGTAATTATTCCAGGTTCGGTTTTCGACCTGGACTTCCCTTCGTGTAAAGTGTCCTTTTAATTACAAATCACTTTTTGGTTCATTTTCGCGATTTCGTAAACATACTCGTAGCACGAGTGATATCATAGTTTGCGTAATTTTTTTTCTGGTCACTCACATATAACACACTATTTAATTACACTAGTAATTAACATTAAATTATTTAGCGTCTTTATTATACACTTTCTGGAATAATTTTTTTATCACCATATTCGTTAAAAATTCCTTAATGTAATGGTGTCTTTATAATTGGGGTAAGTCTTTGTTCGCAGGCTTAAAACGTATTAATTAATTAATTTTTATCCGATTAAAACCTGATTACCGACGTACGCATAATTCATACGCATCACCCCATCGTAGACTCTGCCTGTCGTAGCTTGCGTTCACACACACAAACATACGAGCGCTGTATTCACTCACGGGGCAGGTGCACGCTTTCTGACAATTCTTAGCCTGCATAATATTGTTAAAAACTGTTCATTATATATTTTTCTATCCTAAATATTTACAAACATACCGCCCTGGGTAAATATGGAAATATATGTATTGGTGCAATATATATATATATATATATATATATATATATATATATATATATATATATATTGCAACAGTACGTCTGCGTACGTTACTGTGCATTGTCACAGTCAGTTAAAAATAACTGGTAAATTATAATAAATAATTAATATTGTCAGTATTTAAAAAAAAATGTGTATTGAAAACCTGTGTATTAACCAGTGAAGGGGATGATCGAACGCAGGTCGGTACATGCAGATCACGCCACACACAGCTAAGTTTGTGTACAAGTGTATGTTATGTGTGTGAGTGTAAGCCAGTTGAAACCAGCTTGCGTCACCCCTGAATAAATGTGAATTAAATAAGTAATTTATTTAAATTTTGGTAAGTGCGCGTACGATATGGCAAAACAAATAAATTACGCCATGTTATTAATAATATAAAGACGTGAACATGTGCAAAATCGAGTGCGAAACAAATAATACATATTAACACAGTGTAAATAAAAGTGAATAAAACCAAGAACAATTAAAGTATAGAAAAACTGTTAACATACAATTATACACACAAAAATTACCGATCATATAAACATCGAGTAATAAACAAAAGACTTAGTAACCCAACTATTATCATCAGGTACGATATATCAACATATATATCTGATGATGATAGTTAAATTACTATCGAAACATATACATTTATAAAATAATTAAAAAATATATTCCTGTGAAAAATGTTATTATTATTAAAATATAAAAAATGTAAAGAAAACTATATAATATAAGAAAACTATGAGAATATATGGATACACACACACACACACACACACACATATATTTTACTTAGTCAAACCTATGTGACTTACCTATGTAAGTCAGAATTCATTTTATTTGTTGGTATAAAAGCAAGTAGTTCAGACTTCAGTATTATTAAAGACAAATTTTAACATTAAACAAATTAATATTACGTTTTTAACACACTATAATAGTGTACAGGATCCTTTTAATGTTTCCTGAAAAATTTAGTTTTGGTGAATCATCCCCTTTCTAAAACCACCGTATCACGACTCAACTCTAAAAGAGGTAATAGTAATAAACAAAACCTGTTTAATTAAGTCAAAAAGTCTACAAAACGATACAAATCGCAGGCTCTGTACAGGTTTTAAGCAAGGGTTTCAATGTAACTGAAATTAGTTTAATCCAGGAAAAGTAAACGGATGTCTAAAGACGGAGCGTTACATTAGATGCAATATTTGTGTTGTGACAAACGATTATTTGTCAGTGAATATAGGCAATTTAATGGAACAACGAAATTACTTTAAAAACCTCGGAAAAGTTAGAAAGGCAAAATTAGATTGGTGTTAAATGGAACACCATAGAGACGAAGAAGGCTTTTATGTTACGAGAATATCATTGTGCTTTTAAGTAGAATGTTACATCATACAATTTTATTAATTAACCTGATGACGACCATAAATTTTGAATAACCAATACGGTGTGTTCGTTAAATTATCAATAATAGTGGCTGTGAAAAAACGTATATAAGAAAAAGGTTTAATTCATATGGAATTGACTATGAGGTTTAATTCATAGTGAAATAAACTGTTTGGCATTCCCAGATGACTTTGCTTTCCTTCCTGAACATCTGAGATCTGCAGTAACACAAGTTAATTTTTTAGATAGCATAGCCAGTAAAACAAGCTTAAGAATTTATGCAGAAAACCCCAAATTTCTCATGAACATTAAAAATGCGCCACAATTCCTGCTAACAGATATTGGCCGAATAGAGAGGGTTAAAAACTTCAGTATCTAGGGGAAATAATTCTAGAGAATGGTTTAGAAAAATCTGCTATAGAAGAAAGGATTCATAAAATGAAAAGAGCATATGGTATAACTAAACATATTGTAGCGTGACAGAAAATCCACTACATTTTAAGTCATGTGAAATCATAAAGTTTAATTACACCAACAAATGTTATAATAATATTGAATGAAATTTAAATAAATCAGAGGAATGAACCACAATAAGATAAAAATCCTCATTACTTAATATATATAAAAACCACTGTTAAAAAAACCATAGAAAGTATTGAAGCAAATCATCAACTCATAGTATAATATCAGTAAGTTACCCAGGAAGCTCAGAGCAGTAAACCAGTTATATAAGACCATATCAAGAAAAAAGAGACTCAATTAAAGAGTGGTGAATACCAAAATACCCCAAAAACAAGAAGAGGGAAGAATAAAGTTTGTGATCAGGAAGAAAAAAATACCCTGAAACCTGTATAGAAGAATAAAGTCAGTTCAGTGAATAAATTAAATACTCCAAACCAAACCTCAGTCGAGATAACACCAAGTACCTTGGTTTACCCAAGAATGAGGAAGGAAGACCAGAAGAGTGAAGACTAGACGAGGGACAAGAATGAAGACTAGACGAGGGACAAGAATGAAGACTAGAAGAGGGACAAGAATGAAGACCAGAAGGAAGATACGAAGAAGGACAAGAAAGAAGACAGGAGGAGAGGAAGAAATAGTATGAAAGAAACACCGTAGTAAAACCTATTATTATATAAACTACTATCAACCCCAAACCCACAAAAACTATGCAAAAGAAAGTATAACATACCCAAAATCCTATAAAAATGTAATTATTGAGAAAACTAAAGTGCTGTATAGCGTTATAAGAAGTGCACCGACTAAAGCTATTGTGTAATAAAGAAAATAAACTAGTCTTAACGGTCCATGATTACTAAAGGTCTGGTCTGAGATAATAAGACTCAAAATATCAGAACCAACAGTGAAAGTGAATTTGTGTAAGTGTTTTTTAAAAAAAATGCAATAAACTTAAAGTTGGTGATACTATAACTTATCAGTATGCTATATCACAACTTTGATATCTGATAATAAACAGCATAATAAAATAATAGAATGGAACATTTCCAATATTTTATTATTTTAATGTAAATCTTTATTTACAAGACATTTGTAAAAAATGATAATAAATAGAGTATGGGAGTTAATGTTTACTGATGTAGGGGATCACAATAATAATGGTTTAAACCAGAAAGGACTGGCCTTAATATAGTATTGATAAGTGTAAAATGTTTAAATAGACTGTCCATTCACAGTCCTAAAATCAATGTGTTAATAAAATGTATTTGTAAGGGTTATTAGGAAATAAGATTTATGTTATGTATTTTAAAAAGAATTATGTTTGATAAATAATAACCTACATACCAGTAATAATGTTCTAATAGGTATGCTATGTTAGCTCAAAAATGGTTAATAGATATATGTTCAAACCATATCTGCAATATGTTAAATTGTGCAGATTGCTAAATAATGTTCATAATTAATTATTTTAATAACTGTAGTGTTAATTAACTACTACACCACACAATAAGTTATAAACCATGTTATTTTCATATAATTGTAATTATGTAAAGTCAGAGGAGGAATTAAGTTTAAATTATTTGAGAAAGAAAGAAATATAAAATTCTAAAATCTAGGCCATTTGGTGAAATCAGAGAACCAATATAAAATAGTATAATTCACTTAAAATCCTGTAAACTACCAAGATTTATATAAGATAACACAATTAACCACTACTAGGAATGATCCTATGAATTAAAATGATAATTAGGAAATATACCTTAACATTTTGTAAATTTTCAAAATATAGAAATTAATTAATTTTAAAGAGCAATGTCAAATTTACAGATTAACACAAAAAACCAGTTCAAAGGTGTAATTTATATGTATTTAAGGAAAGGAAGAGGAATATGACTGGTTAAAATTTATTATAATAATATTAATAATATTTAAAATGGAGGAATTTTATATAAAGACGGATATCCAATTTTGAGCCTATATTTCCAAAGTGTGAACAAAATTTGGTAATTTCCACAAAATGTCCACAGATATGGACTATAATACATCAATTTAAAGGGAATGAGATGATTAAACGATTAATAAGGTTCATAATTCATAAAAGTGATGAATAAAATAGATAAATTCCATACATAATGTAATATTTTATCATATGTATGGGAAGTCGAAATATGTTAACAATACTTTTTCAAGGATTAACTGGGCCAGATTTATGACCAAGTTAATTAGTCTTTTGTTGAATATCAAGCTGGACAGTTGTGTGAAGAACGTTTCTTAAAATCGAATTGAAAATGATACTAATGTTTAGCCATTGAAATCAGTGAAACGAGAGTTAGGCGGTTTAAACACTTTTTAAAGCTAAAGCTGTTAATACATTCACGACAATAGTGAAAACAAACACTTAACTACATAATACGAGTGATAGAAACAAGTAAAACACTATATCTCAACTGATATATTCTGAAATTCCTAACCATAACTTGAAAACGTAACCGCAGAAGTTGAACACATAGAAAATAAACTAACTAACACCAGTTTACACAGCACACTTCACCAGAATACACCAAATAGATTAACAGACATATTACACCAGTGCGGGGACATTTTAAACCTTAATAAAAGGAATTTTATTGTGATTTTCTGACACCACGCATATGCTGTGACTTATTCCAACTCGAGTAGCGGCCATCTTGAAAACGAAACCTGCTTACTACATCGCAGTCACTGACGTCACATCAGTCTTCATTGGTTCGACAAAACATTTATTCTAATATTATATACTGAATTATTTAAAATACTATTGAATAGTAATTATTGTATTTATATTTTTAATTGTTAATGTTATACTTTCTCGTCACCCTTCTCTGACTATTAATTCTAATCGCTCAAAGAACCTGTCTTTTAATATAATATAACATAAAATTTTGTTCTGTATGACAATCGATAATTCCTGAGACAGAGTCGATAATTGCTCTCCATCGATAAAATATCGATTATTTATTTAAAATTGTCAATAAATCTTTATATTTCCATTATTTTGTATCTGTACTTATTTCACAGGGTAATTTAAGGGTCTTTATAAGGCTGAAGGAATTAAGTGAGAAGAATATATTCTATTTTGAACAAGATATTGGACCAGTCAGAAAAGTCACCAATCGATTATTACCTGGAGTTAATCTATTTAACTCCAGACTTGGTGCAAATCTTCAAGAAGTGCTCGACAGTCAATAAATACCTACCTGTTATTAAAATTTTACCAGAACCTTTTAAAAAACAGATTTATCTCTTATACATACCTCTATAAACATAAACAAAATTATTTTATTATTCGAAAATTCTATTTTTATTGAATTTTCCGTATACATTTTATTCTTTTGTAACGACCGGCATACAGCGGTCTGGTGACCAAGTGGCTAGCCCAAATAGAGGGAACAGATTAAATTACAGCCATAATAAGGGTCTTCTTACAATATTTACAATAAAAGTGCATTTCTAAAAATTCGAAAATAAGGCATTACAGTACAGTAGTAAGGCCAGAATGCATATATGGAAGTGAATATCTAGCACTGAATTATAATTTAGACAAACTAGAAATATAGGGAAGACGAATTATTAGGAAAATATCAGGCCCACGAAAAACTCCAGAAGCTTGGAAATTAAGAAGTAATGATGATATATCAAAGTATAGAAAATATAACAGAAACAGTGAGAAAAAGAAGACTATTATTTTTTGGACATTTATATTGAATAGACGACAATAGATTAACAAAACGGATCTTAAAATATCTGTGGGGAAGGAAGTCAACATCAGTTGGATTAAAGAAGTCAAAAAGGATTTAGCAAAAAATAATATAAACGCAGAAGAAGCAATTGAAAGAGAAGTTTATCGGGCAAAAGTGTTAAAATGGAAGGAGTCCAGAGTAGGAGAGAGAGAATTACACAGGATAAAAATCAGGAAGAAGAGACAGGAAGAAGAGACATAGTAAAAAGGTTAAAGAATATTGGAGAAAAATAAAAGAACAAGCAATAAAGAATTGAAGTTAGCATGTGGTTCCAGATTGCCGATATAAATAAAATTTAATTCATTACCTAAAGTTTGATCATTTTATTTTTTACTTAAGGCAAACACTAGAGAAATATGATTCCGTGCTGATCGTAAAACAGTTAGTAATGAGAGATAATTATAATCGAAACGGGCGTGCTAACGAAACATACGTACATTGCGAATTAAACAATGTGGTTAAATTCATTGTTTCCCGACTAGGCAAACATTTGACCTACATAGAATTCAATAATACGTGTAGTATAGAGCGCAACAGTTATACCGATGGGACGAAATGAAGCCGGCAGTGGCAGCAACAGCACATGACCTCGTTTTCCAACCGGATGACCTCCGTTAGTAATCACGACTGGCTCCACCTACACACTCGCTCGACCTGCTTAAACATTCACGCTCGCGCGTACACTATTTCACATGCACGCATTTCAGCTACGGGATCGACATACGAGGTGCGTTAAAAAAAAGACCGAACATTTTCAACAAAAACTTTATTAATGTACTTAAAACTTTATGCATGCACTGGCACGGTAAAGCAGTTCCTGCTTGATGTTAACTCGATTCTCTTTGTTATCGTCGGACAACAAACGCAGCACGAATGTTGCTGAGATGCGATGCATATTCAGTTTTCCTATTAACATTTCGTGACATATACCCACACTGATAGCTAATTCCTCGGCAATCTTACATACAGTTAAAGTACATAACATAGTGCGAACTTCATCGATTTTATCGTTACTTATTGACGTTGAAGAGAGACAAGGTCTTGGATTTTCCTCGATCGATGTTCTTCCCGCTTTGAAACGAATAAACCAGTCGTACCACTACGTTCGGCTCATACAATCATTTCCACATGCTTGCAGAAGCATTTCGAACGTTTTTGTAAACGTTTTACCGAGTGTGAAGCAAACGTTTATGCAAAAACCATGATCTTCAAGCTCAATGGGAAAAATTCTCCGAGAGGTTAGAACACGTATTCATTTCAGCCGCTATACCTAAGATCACAAGGAACAGAATATTGAATTATTTTTCCGAAAGTTAACGCTAATCAGCGCCACTTGTCGGATCACGCTCTATGCGTATACCGACGTGGTGTTGTGGAAGTTCGGTATTTTATTGAACACACCTCGTACATAAACAACGTACATAAATTAAATATTAAAATGTGCATTAAAATCAAGACGCGAGTTGCACTCAAGATAAACTAAGTTTTAATCACATGACTCGTAACATTATTATTACCAGCAGAAGACAGGGTAGTAGAAATTAATTGATGTTATTACGCCAACATTTATGTAGCAAAAACATGTTCGCTTATCGATCGTCAATCTGTTTTAAGCGACATACTCACAAAAACTTCTACTCAGTGTTACCTGTTACATCTTATACCTTCTAGGATACTTTGAATACATAAATCATTTCTTATCACCTGTCAAAGATAATATTTATCCCTCCTGGCGAATATAATTGTGAGGTCTACAGTTTTTTATGTATTTATTATTCGAAGTTTAAAGCAACTTCTGACGAAAGTTACTGTTTGGTGTGTATGGTACACCGAGGAGGACAACGTGAAGCCTTTTAAGAATGGCGGACGAAGAAAGTGAGAATGCAGGCTCACTCTTTACGGAATACGGTTTACTCTTTCTTTAAAAGACGTCAGTAATGGGTTATTGGCATAAAGCCTACCAGAGGGACGGGCTTCTTCCATCACTGCTATTTCTATATAAAGCGACGTTTCGGCTAAGCAGCAAATCTGTAACCGTCTTAAGGCAAATAAAAACACTAACATGGTGTGTTGATAGACTCCATATTTCACTCCATGTGCCCACATGTTACGCCAGTACCACAGTTGCGAGTGTCTTAAAAACTTTTATCCTAATATCCTAATACACAAACATGGTTATTTTGTTCCCAAAAGTGTTCCCAATAGGGCCAAAAATCAAATAATAGTTTATTTCTTGCTTTGCTGCCACTAAAAAAAAAACCTATCTCGCCATATAAATAAATAAAGATACAGATTTTTTTGAACCTCATTTGATGGACCATATATCACTACACCGCTAAAGCCGTCAATGTTAATCTCGTTACTAAATTAACTAGACTGACTGCGTTGTAAGGTTCTGCTGACTACTGAATTCTATCTGCAATGGCAGTCACTTACGACAAGAAGGTGAATGTGAGCATCATAATACAAAACAAAAGAAGTGACCAACTTCGCGGATCTTAAGACTCTTCTGCCGCGCCGTTGAAGATGACTGCCGTGGGCGTAGTACAAACGTCTGGCATACAAAGATACAGCACCACAAAACCTATGTTCATTAACAATACGTAAAAGGTTTGTCTACAAAGTAACGACACTTGATTATCTCAAGTGTTGGCAAAGTCCCCGGGTCCAAAAGTTACAGCTGGTAGCTGTAACTTTTTATATATTTGTAGAAATTTATAGTAGCAAGTTGAAACAAGCTTAAAGATATGTAGCAATTTCTTGGGATCAGGCTATTTTGTTTGAATAGTCATGAAACACTATATATCACTACATCTCTATGGCTCTATAGAATTCAAAATTTATCTCACTATATAGATAACTAAAAACACAGACGTGTAAGGCTTTTGACGAACAAAATAAAAATTTAATAATGCATTGTTAGGAAAATTCCAGATACATTTAGAGCGGTATGACTTTCTCTAAATTGACTGACATAAGTAATTAAAATAGTGTGAGACGTATGTGGCAGGAAATAGGGACAAATGTTGGGCTGAAAAGAACGTTTACAGGCACCGTTGAAGCAGAACAACTAAAGTAGTTACGGCATGTAATAGAAACTCCAAAAATAAGGTGGCCTATAATGAAGTGTGAACAGGACGTGGGAAAAAGCAAACCTAAACATTCACGGCGATAAAGTTTACAACTACAACGAGCAATAGAGGCCCCCATAAGAGAAACTGTGTCGGGGTTTGAATTTTCCCGGCGCGGTTTGAAAGCGATCAGTGCCGCCAACGCGCATAGCAGCTGTGCTCGCCACAGCTAACTCTATTATTAAGATGTGATTGCCAAGGCCGTGTCTGCGCCACGGCGACGCGATCTAATAAACCAGTCAATCGTGTCAGCTGCTTGCTGGACGCAGCTGTTAGTAAGCAGGTTACGAAGAGGTTATGATCGGCAAATCGGAACAGGTTGCTTTTATGCAGCATAGTGGGATAAATCCAAGCTTCATTCTCATTCCTTCGCCAACATTCAGGGAGAGTGTTTCAACGGTCTGACGGCTCAGGGTTAAGTAAATCTTTCCATGAGTTCGTAAAACAGTAAAGGGGTTTCAGGTTAGACTCAATTATATTATTCTATGTTATTTAATGATGGATTATGTGTTATGTTTGTGTATGTGTGTTTGTGTGTTTGGCCTCGACATCTGTAAAGTCTATTCATTGTATAATCTTTGTATTGTAAAATTAACTTACACGTTACTTCCGGTCTGGATACAGGTTGTGACATTGTATTTAATTGTATATTTAATTTAATAAAATTGTAAATTTAATCAAAAGTAATGACTATAATTGGATAAAATAAACCATGCTAAATTAATAAGAGCATATAGAATGTTGATAGAAATTGTGACAGTGAGGGTAGTGTCTGTGTTCCAAGGCGAGAGAGTGTAGGGGTGGGTGTATTTTCTGACGGCTAATCTACAAATAAAAATGTTATAGGTTTCCCGTACCAGCCGGGAGAAAGGGGAAGCAGAGGTAGTAACATCGACACCGGTCACTATCCGCAGAGCAGTGCACCAGGATGCTCCCCGAAGCTTCAGGCCCAGGAATACTCCTCCAGCAGAACACCTAAGGACTCACATCTGCCCGGAATGAAACTCGCTAGACATTCAACACATTCCAAGGACAGTCTGCAGTACTCATGGCACACTGGTCAGCATGGTACCGGTTGAGTTCTTCAACAGAACTACAGGTGGGAGCGTTCTAATTATTACCATTCAGTCAACACCTACTCAATAAACTGGCCCCCGGGTGTTCACGTTGAACATTTTGTTGATAACTCATAGTAACTTAGATCAAGAACTCCAGGTGTTTAAAAGACTTGTAACTGAATATTTGTGATAACTTAAATTAATGATCATAACAGTGTGTCACATGTTAGCACTAATAAAAAATTGTTACTGGTTACAAGAGTGTTGATTGCAAATCCTGTCACTCTGGGCTCCAGCACACTTTTCGCTTCCACTAGGCCAAGTAGTCTAGATTTTAAATTTTGCGTAACGGCTTAAGTGGCCGTTACAAAACTGTAACGAAGAAAGGGGGTAGAAGCTAGAATGCGAATGGTGTCGACATATGTAGAAAATCCTTAACACACACACACACACACACACACACACACACACACACACACACACACACACACACACACACACGCACACACGCACACACACACACACACACATGTACAACTCATACGTAATAATTTTAAGTTTGTATGACTGCGTATGGACAAATACATTATTAATTATTTCAATGTAATATGAATAAAATAAATTAAAATTATACAGTAAAATTAACTAATCGATTAGCAATAAATTAGCAGTATTCTAAGTAATAATCAATATTAAATACAACAAATTATCTTAATGAAGGTAGGCATAAACATAAAAGCAGTATGCCTGAATTACATAGGATTACAAGTTTATGAACTTACAAAATATAAATAAAATTAACGAGTGCAAGCAATTTATAAAAAGAAATTGAGAAACTTTGTATTCGTTGCGTACGCACCCATCTATGAGTGGAACTTGCGAGAGTATACGTCGGACGGCGTCTAGGCGCTGTTCAAGGGTAGTGGGTGCCAAAGGGGGCGGCGAAGGTCCACTCAAGGCTAGCGGGATGCCTATCCCAACCCCCAGCGCTGTAATCAACAGACAGACCAAGCAGGTCACAACCCAAGGTCTCAGTCGCACCTCCAGCACGCCTGCTAAACAACAAAAACATCTATTAAAATAACACACAAACACGGACGCAAATAATACACAGAAAGTACATGAAAACACTTGTTCACTACAAAGTAAACAACTTTGTCGACCGTTTGCATATATTGTCTCTAACGTCTGCTCCGAAAATCAATATATCGTCAAGCAACTGCTACATTATATTTTTTGTCAGTAATGTAAATTTACATCCATTTCAACTAATAAGTCATTTCAAATACAAGCTTATAATTTGATTTTTATCATATTTTATATTGCTGTGAATAGAATTAGTACGTCAAAAATTTCAGTATAATTTTTAAATATTAAGCAACTAGTTTCATGTTCCATTGTTTAAACATATTATAAAATCTACAAGCTATTAAATGGCAAATTTTATATATTAATCTGTGTAGTAAATAAATATATTTAATAAATATAAAATGAAAAGCAAATTTTGTTTTAATATCAGACAAAATTTCTTTACCTAGTGTCCCTAAAACAGTAACAAAATCTAACGAAAATGATAGCTAAGAAATAAATACCTCTTTGTCATTTGCAGAGTAATCATCTAATGCAATAATTATATTACAAAAATTTAATAACGGAGCCATTTTTATAATCTAGGGTTTGAATTTAACACTTTGTCTAAAAATTTTATAAGATAAAGTAAATGCTGTTCTTAACTTCAAGTATCCAGTATGTCCCGAAAAAAAATGGCAATCACTAACTCTCTAATTTCAATAAATTGCAGTTGTAAACACATAATTTCAATTCTCGCTACGTGAAAGAGCGTTATATACGTCCATATTATAATAAATAATTAAATATAACTTCAGACATTATTATACTCCTTTTCACAACAGTAAAAGATCGTGATGTAGTCAAAAAGCTGTCACGTTTCCTGGAATAGTAACCAAAGTTGTAAAAGGTAATTTATTTTTTGCAGAACTTAGTGGCATAATTCAATATACAGGGTAGCGCAGAGAAACGGGAAAATTTTAAATAATTAGAAAAAATGAAGGAACTTTACAAAACTTTATTTGAGGCTCAAAATGTGTTCTACAAGACGGGAAATTACATTACGCATCACTTTTTAAAAATTACATCAGTTAAATGCTGCCCATTTTGCCGTATACATTCAGTAAGTCGTCTCTGTAGGTTTTGCATAGCGCGGCGCAATGTGTCACCTGTGATTTTGGCGATTTCCTCTTCAATCTGTGTCTTGAGCTGAGCAAGGGTTCTTAGTCTAGTCTGGTACACGATGCTATTCAGATGTCCCCATAAAAAGAAGTCACAGACTGAAAGGTCTGGAGATCGGGGCGGCCAAGCGATGTTAGCATTCCTTGAAATTATGCAATCCCCAAACAAACGTTTCACTTCTGCCATAGACTCTCTGGCAGTGTGTGAGGTGGCTCCATCCTGTTGAAACCAGATGTGCTGAATGTCAAGATTTGGAAAAGTATGGAGTCTTGGAGCCAAACATTTCTCTAGCATGTTGACATAAATTTCAGACGGCACAGTGACAGCAGTGCCTCGTTCATCTTCAAAAAGTAAGGGCCTTTCACCCCATGACACGACACTGCACACCATACGGTAACTTTGGTACTGTGTAATGGACGCTGGTGAAGCTGAGCAGGGTTTCCTTGAGCCCAGTAACGGAAGTTCCTGCTTATTCACGTATCCACTTAAGTGAAAATGGGCTTCATCGGATATCTAAAGATTTTGAATGAAGTTAGCATCCTCATTGATTTTAGCCAACAATTGTTCACAAATTTGCAGGCGCAATACACAATCATTAGCATTCAGTTGTTGCACAATCTGAAGTTTGTACGGATGAAATTGAAGTTCATGGAGTATTCTTTGAACGCTCCGACGTCCGAGCTGCAATGACGGGGCAATTTTTCGCACCGAACGACGAGGACTCCTTAAAATGGCAGCTCGCACGGCATCAATGTTTTCTGGGGTACGTACAGACCGTAAACCCCACTAGGCTTTTTCTTCAAAGCTGAACCAGTCTCTTCAAAATTACGAACCCATGTTTCGATTGCATAAACGAAGGAACTTGACCGCGGGGCGGAATCTGATAGTGGCGTCGAAACTCTCGTTGTGCAGCTGTCAAACTGTCACCATGTCGGTAAAACGCCCTTACGGCGACCGCACGCTCTGCACCGCTCCACTACTCCATGGTAACTAAATGTCCGTTACTGCTAGACAGACAGTTTCACTTCTGCTACATCTACAGAGCTACCAACATCAACTTCAAAATTTCCCGTTTCCCTGCGCCACCATGTACTTATATATTCCAAGTAAAAAAAATTATTACTTATCACGTTGACATCTGGTTAGACATAATACAATTCGTCGTTAAACAGTGGTCCTGTCTTTACAGTGGCATTATTTCGATAGAGAAAGTAATAAATTACTCTGCAAATCAGGAATGTTTGCAGCACCAACGTAGCTCGAGTTCATTTACATCGTTTCTTAAGGAACACCTACTGTAAACTTCTACCTTGTCTTATATCCGCCACTTGTGTTACAATTCTTAATTCGAGGAATATAAAAATGATCATACAAATACTGGTTACCAGCGTAAGTGGTCAAAGTGAAGAGTGTAGTAACAAATGGGAACAACTTATTGCTGAAACAAAGAACGAGTACTGATAGGATGTCAAAGATTACGTATAGATATTCACCAAGGGACAAAGATCCATCGGAAGACCAAAAAATTGGAATGATGAGGTCACAACAGGTTATACTTTGCGACACAGCCACCTTAATAAACGTGCACAACATACCCAAGGTGCAAAATAAACGAGAGCACAGCCAACAAGGAGAGGTAGCAGCAACACTTTCTTAAGTAAATAATTAGTATATGTAAATATATATTTTGCCTACAGTATTTACTCGTTTTTTAAATTTATTTATACACTTGTAAGTAAAAACAACTCTGTCGCTTACACCTTTAATGTTTATGTAGAAATGTGCCATTGTGTACTGTGTTTTACTGTAAACTTGTTGGCTGTAAAGACGACTTTCTTTATCGTGTTAAGAGAACTCAATGAAGAGTGCAAATAAAGGGTTTTATAATAAGTGAGATGAAGACGCGATATATGGTAGTTGTACTTGTAATGAGCAGCTAAGACCACACAATTAGTTGGTCTATCTGACAATCGTGTTCTGAATATTTTTGTCGCTTGCTTCTATTAGTTTAGTGTCCGTTATTGGTAATTGTTTTTAAAAACAGTAAAACAACTTATATATCCGTTTTTTTATAAACGATGTAAACTGTGCAAACTATCTGAGTAGGATGTGAGTAGTGAAAGAAAACACCTATGTAACGATCATACAAAATTGAGGATTATTGCAGTGCCGAGTGTATAAAGTTATAGTTATGCATGGGATAAATTGAGAATGCCCAAATAACCGTAAGCTTAGCAACAGCGGTACACGCGTGTATGCATATTGCATAATCAGCGCCGTATTTGTTTTTACAGATTTGATATTCCCATTACTACTGTTAGTGCAATCCCAGTAACTATGTTATTGCAATTTTCGCCACGTGTTCGCTGTCTAGCATTCCAACTTCTCCCTATCAACGATATGCACTATAATTCATCTTAACAGCAAGCCTTGTAGTTTATTTCTTTTGAAATCAATAATTGGGACTGGGAACCAAATTAAGGACAAATTCAATAAATTTGTCTGATTTCTTCCTGGTTCACGCAATTAAAATAATTTAAAGCTATACCGATCTGTAAAATTAATTGTATTTGAACAATTGTCGTGTAGCCAACCGCAAATGTGTGTGTGTATTTCTCCATAAAATATATAACTATTAGACAAAATATTATCGTTTATTGTACAATGCGTCGAAGAAGGAGTAAATTGAAGCATGCTGTCGTGTTGGCGTCAAGATTGAATCCAACGGCAGGTGGTGTTTGTATTATTTAGGCAGCGTTAAGTTTTCCTTCCCTCCGTGGTAGGGATGAGGGACGAGGAAAGGTGTGCCGAGGCTGCAATCCACGGTTTAGGACTTCATCAATCACTTACGCTTTCGACAACAAACAAACCGCTTACAATTACAGTGTATATTGTAGACGTTGAATCTGATAGAATTGGAAATTTAACCAGTACGAGTTTACTAATAACAACGCTGTATTAGAAAGTAATGACTGAACATTTGGCGCTTAGAAAGTAAACTACGCTTCTTGAAATTAATAGATTCTATACGGTTGTTATTGTTTTCTTGATCTTGCTCTTGCGAATGATCTTGATCTTGCTCTTGCTCTTGCTCTTGATCTTGATCTTACTCTTGATATCGATCTTGCTCTTGTTCTTGCTCTTGCTCTTGCTCTTGCTCTTGCTCTTGCTCTTGCTTTTGCCCTTGCCCTTGCACTTTCACTTACCCTTGCCCTTGTCCTTGTCCTTGTCCTTCTCTTTGCCTTATCCTTGTCCTCGTCCTCGTCCTTGTCCTTGTCCTTGTTACTGTTATTGTTGTTTATTTTCTTCTTCTCCTCCTTCTCCTTATGCTTCTTTTTCTAATTCTGCTTCTTTTCTTCTTCTTCTTCTTCTTATTATTATTATGGTTATGATGATGATGACGAGGATGACGATGATGATGACGATGACGATGATGATGATGATGATGATGATGATGATGGTGGTGGTGGTGGTGGTGGTGGTGGTGGTGGTGGTGGTGGTGGTGGTGGTGGTGGTGCTGGTGCTGGTGGTGGTGGTGGTGGTAACGATAACGGCAACGATGAAGAAGAAGAAGAAGAAGAAGAAGAAGAAGAAGAAGAAGAAGAAGAAGAAGAAGAAGAAGAAGAAAAAGAAGAAGAAGAAGAAGAAGAAGAAGAAGATGATGATGATGATGGTGATGATTAGACTATTATTATTATTATTATTATTATTATTATTATTATTATTATTAAACTCATATCATATTATTATTATTATTATTATTGCTACATTTATCATATTATTTAAGTGTCACGGAGAAAAATGTTAATAATAATTTTTGACATTTTCAGGCCAGAAAAGACAAAACTATCTAAAAAAATAATTGTCTACAGTTTTATCCGTGACAAAAATATACCCACACACACACGCGCGCGACCACACACACACACACACACACACACACACACACACACAGAACCGACGTTTCTGGTACTGGTCGCGTGTTGACATTACTGGTAACGGTATCAATAGGAAAATACGAATTTGCCAATGTAAATACTATATGTAATAAACTAGTCAAGTATTACATTATTACCATCAGCATTATTTTCACCGGAATAAAACGCTACTCCAATCAAACTAGCTTTAATTTTGCTCATTTCCTCAAGTCTCTTTTGACGTCGATGACGTTCTAAAATTTACAGGTTTCTTTAGTTATCTGTTCACTTGGTTAGACATCTGTACATAGATTTACACTTCCGCCTACATCATTACTCAGCTCCATCATTTTTCTCCGAATACATACAAGTCAAATTCAACATAATTTCTTTATCGTAATTCTAAGACATGCACACAAGTACTACGATGAATACTGGTGTTTTACGTACGTGTTTCTGTCTTCCAAGCAGATCATAACCATTTTGGCTGTAAGTATTCTCTGTAATACCGTTTTACATCATTCTTTTAGTAATATTATTAACTTTGACTTTCACGTTAATATCAGTATTTTGTTACCTTACATATTATAATATAGAATGCATTTATCATTCAGAAACACACAACTTGTTAGCGAAATAGATAGCACAAAAATTCGTGTGTCTATATTATTAAATATTATAAGATTCTGAGGTCTGTCTGTAAAATATTTAGTGCCCTTCGTAAATATTTTCGTGTTTTAATAACGTGCATATTTGGATACTTTTATACCAGGGTTATGATGCCCTGGTACTAATATAGACATCCGCGGTTAAATTCTCTGGCGCATCAAAATACCATCATTATGTTTCTTTGAGCCCTGATTGAGTCAACCAGCCGACAGGGTATAATACCATACGTTGGTACATAAAATATAATTTTACATATTATATAATATATTGCAACAGTACGAATGTATATGGTACTGTGCATTGCACAATTAGTTAAGATAATTTGTGTAAATTAAATAAATAATCAATATTGTCAGTAGTAATAATAATTCAGATAGAAAGCTGTAAAGGTGAACACCAAATTTGCCTGCTTGAACAGGTAGGTCACACCACACACAGCTGCGTCTGTGTACACGTGTATCTTACGTGTGTGAGTACAGCCAGTTAATTCCAGCAAAGCATCGCCCCTAAATAAACGTTAATAAACATATAAATTATTTAAATTGTAATAAGTGTGTGTGAAATATCACAAAACAAAACACGCCACAGTGTAAGTAACATAAAGATGCACGCGTATACGAAAGATTGTGCGAAAATAATAAAAAGTGCAAATACAGTGCAAATAAATATAAATAAAACCCATAATAATTGAGATAGAGAAAAACGGTTAACACTCAGTTGTACACATAAAAATTACCGACCAGATGAATATCGGGTAATTTGCAAAAGACTTCGCATGTTGCGAAGATCAGTGAAATAAGTGTGGAAATAATCGTGTTTGTAAAAGGACGCTACGATTCCTGCAGAGAATTGTCGAAACATGATTTTTGCGCCCTAGACTATAAATACGCATGACACACCAGCCTTGTTCTTTTTCTCGTTCGAATACAGCAGCAGCCGAAGGCTATGCCCGGCAACTTCAACTCTTTTCTCGTTCAACCACAGCGGCAGCCGGAGGCTATGTCCGACAACATCATCACTTTCGTGAGATCACCACTGCAGACAGAGGCTATTACGGAAGACGAGAGACCAGCACACCACTACATGGCATAGATTCCAGACGTAGCTACGAGTCATCGGACTACTGAGAGGATCAGGAGGACGAGGAAACTACTCCGGGACTACACGACTACGCAGAATCAACCAGGATCAAGGACTCAGGACCAGAAGAGGATACGCTGAGGAACCGCAACGATTAAGGTGAAAGAAAGCCATGTATTTGTATTCATCCAAACGAAAGACTTAATCAAAGACAATTAAACATTAAAAAAAGAAAGACAATATAATTTCCAAAAGTGTAATTAATAATTGTAAATGTAACTGTTCTTGTGTAGTAATTATAGTAATATTTGAAATATGAAAGTATATTTTTGAAATGATAATTTATTGGAAATATTTAAATTAATTTTGAAAGAATAGTAATTTTTTTAATGTAATTAATAAATCATAAATAAGAAATGCATATGCAATAAAAATAAGAATTTGAAAAAAGAAAGATTAGAAAATTTAATAATAATTTAATCATAATGAATTGAGCAAGTCGAGAGCAATATTATATAATAAGCGATGCTAGTTATAGTTATAAGATTATTTTATGTTTCTATGTAATATGAGATTACTTGTATTTATTAACAAGGATGTGTACTACGAGTACACGTACACATACAAATAATAATGAGTTTTTAGCTCGCAATTTAAATGAAAGTTTTAATAATAAATGTTTTGAAAGATTCTAAACAATTCACGTTGTTATTATTATTACCATTACACCCATTGAATATTTATAGCGTAGGTATCGTCAACGATATAGATAGATAACATAGTCAAAAACGTTATAATATGTATGCATGTATGTATAATATATGTGAATTCTTAACGTCTGTTGGTTATGTCTGGGAATTCATGTCCAGTGTTTATTGCATCTGTAGTCAAATTAGATTTATATATTTCTGTTTTTTTGTATGCATTTAGGTGTTCAAATTAACGCTTTTTCAGCTGCTTTTTGTTCTTCCTATGTAACATTTACTGCAATCTTGGCATTCAATTTTGTATACACCATTGGTTGTTGTATTTTCTTTGTTGTGTGGGTTATTTAGTTTTTGTAAATTATTTTTATTAGTTTTGTATGGTATTTTGATATCTCTGTTTTTAAATACTTTTGTTAGTTTTGTAATTTTATTATTTATGTATGTGAATGTGGCCTATATTTTATTGTTGTTATTATTTATGTGTTGTTCACTTAGATTAATTCTTAATTGTTCAGTTTTCATTTTATATTTGATTTTATTTTCTATTTTGTTTACAGTATTATTATTGTATCCATTTTCATAAGCAATTTGATATATTATATTTCTTTCTTTGTCTGTGTCTTGTAAGAAACAGATTCAAAACACAGCTTTACTCAAACATGTACACTATCGGAAATTGGTAAAATGAGTAGACATACATAAGAAAGCCTGGTAGAAGAATAGCATTGAAATTAAGTTAACAATAATTACTTTCCGTTAAAAAAAATTGCAAGAAGAGCAAAAATATTTTAAACAAAAATATTAGATATTTTCTGCTGTGTACTATTAACTGTTCTGTGGGAAAACATACGATCATAAAGAAACTATCACTCGCCGTATTATAGAGCGACCAGTTTGTATTTCTCTTTTTTTTGGCATTTTCAATACAAATTGTAGCTGCTAATGTTAGTATTATATGTAGTTTCCCTGTAACCTCTTGTTTTTCCTGTGTTAACCTCTTTACCTTCGCACAGCTTTCACCGCATACATCTATAGCAAATTTATTTCGTTAATTTCAGTCTTTTCCTTTGTCTGCAGCCTTTCGCTCTATGGCTTCATTAACCTCTGTGTACAACGATTCTGTCTGTCTCAAGTCTTTAAGTCCTATAAGCCTGTCTCATCTTTCAGTGATGTTTCTATAAAAAATTTGTTTAGCTCTATTTCCTCATTTTATTTTCTATTTATTTACTAGCGCCGTCAAAAACATCTCGTTTCAATCGTGTCCAATTTCCTGTCTCACCTTCGGTTGGACTATTATGAAAAATCCAGCTTTTAAAACGTTCTCACTACCATAAAGTCCTGTATTCTAAGCACCTAATTTCGTGAATCTTTTGCGACTTTTTACAGTTTCAGTTTGTTATATTTATACAAGATATATTATATTTAGCCAAATATTAGGCAAGTAGGACCTTATTTTTGACAATATGTACAGAATTAACGTATTTGTTTAGGTTTTCGTCAGACTTGGTAAGCTCAAAGAACTGGATCCAAATGGACTTCTTAAAAATGATTTACAGTAAAATTGATTCAAACTTAAACGCTCTTGTTTGAAAATAATCGTTTCAAAATAAGCGGTTTGGAAAACGCCCTCCATAAGTCTATTCAAATTATGTTTTACGGGGATTCTATTATTTATCAAACAAAACTAAGAAAAATCAAATTTTTTTTAAAACCTAATAGTTTTTAAGAAAAACTTAAAGATAATGAACTTTTGCAGTGCACAGTGAACCTAATACACTTCGATTAAAATGTAAAATAGTTGAGAAAAAATAAAAAAATCATTTCCAGGGGGAAAACTGTAATTGAAATTAATGAGACGACGATAGGATGGAGAAGGTATGTACAGCAACCGCAGCAACCATAGTAAAGGCAAGTGAGCAAAAGACGTTAATTAGATTGTGTGGAAAGGCAGCGAGTTGTTGGCATAAATAACGCTTACGAAAGTTAATACTAAGCGGAAAATGCAATTACCTGCTGTACAGTATCAATGTGACAAATAACACAGTAGGCTGCGCTGTTGGCGATAATCGGTAATTGGAAGGATTTAGGAAATTGAATTTTGACTATCGAGCAGACGGGAATTTATTAATTTAGTTCATTGTGCAAAATGTTTATATCAGGCGGGTTTGTATTATCTGATTGGACATTTGATCAATAAAATCATATATATAAATATCGCTATATAACTGTTAATGTTGATTGAAAACAAAATAATAGAAATTTGAATGTGACACACGACGGACCCGTGGTGCATGAACGATGATTAATTTTAAAGATTATGAAAATTTAACGTAAGAGCTTACTGTAAACAGTGGTGTGTAATGTACAGTAAAATGTGTTTTTAGTATAACTATTATAGTAGAAGCGGAAACAAGAAAAAATTACCATATATATTCGTGTTGTTTAAATTGCAACTGACCAAATGTTTTCATAAGTGACAAGGCACGTGTCAAGGTCAGACAGACAGAGGTCAGTGGATAGTGAATTTTTTTTCATGTATTCTAGAAGATTCGAGAAGTAAGTAATAGTGGAACTTCATGGAAGACCTATGAGCAGTAGCGTGGCGTCCATGTAACCTCTGTTGCCGGCGGCAACAGTACTGGAAACAAGAGAAAATAATATTAATTATATTCCAGAATAAATACTTTTCTTATTGAGTAATTTGAAATCAGAACAATATTAGCAGGGAAACTTGAAGAAAAGCGTAGCATTGCTTCCGAACTGCTGGGCGCTTGCACCGTCTTGTGTTGCCGGCTCAGACGTCGGAATGTTTACTGCGTACGGTCATTGACCTAGTAGTAGTTGTCACTGTACAAACTGTTGAAGGGGAGGACTCATTCATCCACCCAATATGTTGCCGCTGTATAAACCGGGAAAACGCTCAATTAGCAGCTATGTTCGTTTTCGGAACTGACGTGAAGCAAGTATTACGTACCTATTTGTGTTTTGTTCGTTTAGTCATGTGTTTGTCTTTATTACTTTTAATTTGATTATTTGTGTTCTGATTTATTCTGTTTAAGTACAGAATAAATCAATGGCTATTGAGTGTCAGATCTCGTTGAATAGGGACCCTCTTCTTCTCCCAGCGAATGATATAAAATGCTCTAAAGAGAACACTTGGTAAAGGAAAAAATTCGAATTAAATTTTAGGTTACGTTTTAGACCTATCACCGGGTGTTACGTACCCACGTCACGCCACTGCCTATGAGACAATATGTTATAAAAAGAAGCTTCACAGTGTGTAGTGAGTGACAGTAAAGTGTTCACATCGGTGCGTGAGCACACACTGTGAGGAGGATAGTAAGCTTTTCTAGAGTTGTTTACTAATCCAGATAGTACCGCTTACTGGACTGGGTAGCTAAGATGTGCTATGTAAAGTTGGACGGGACTCAAGGATTATCAGGGCCTGAAGAGAGTACCCGCAATCTCAGTACTGCAGTACTCGTAACGTAATTCGAGAAAAGTAAACGAATTCTAAAAACGTACTTCAGAAATCTGTAAAGAATTTTTAAAAACATTAAATTTAATTAGTAAGTGTAAAATTTTACAATAAATAATTTATATATATTTTTACTATAAAAATTCAGTAATTGTAATTGACTTTTTGATATTATTTAACGTTTGCTATCATTGCGGGATCAAGTAAGAACGCTACAGAACATTTTCTTTATTTGAAGAAGGAATCAAGGAAGCTAATATTTCATACCATATTTTTATGGTCGAAAATTGCTACAAAATGTTACATTAAACGATGCACGTTATTTAAATTCATATGCTTAGGTAAAATATTCTCCAGTATTTGTGCAGTTCTAATTTTTAGCAGGTTTCCTTTCTTTTTCACAAACATACCGATTGAAGATATTGTTAAAACAGTCCAACTGATCATCGTATGGTACAGTGGAAAACAAAATACAAGACGCCAAAAAAGTCACTAATAACCAGCTTTAGTTATCACAGATAACATATTATAAGCAACTTGTACGATAATCCAAGTTAAACTTATTCACACCCAATAATAATGTCAAATAATTGAGTCCCGCACAAAAATTACTTTTTACTAATAACCCACTTAAAACGCACTGAGTAATCGCCCGAAGTAAACTGACCATTAAGCGGCAGCTGTCATTGTTTAAATAGATGGCACAAGCGTTCCAGACTAATCTATAATAGGCGTCAACACTACTCGGAAAGACTAATGCGTAATTGATTGCAGCCCGGAACACAGTGCGTGACCGGTGGAGTCTGACACAGCCTCGATGGTAGACGCATGTTAAGTGTCACGTAATTGTCTTTCTTCTCAAAGTAGCACCAATATGTACGCACACAGACATTACAGGTTGGCTTTGCTGGGATGGCCGATAAACATGTAGAACGTTCTGTATGGTGTAAGAATATATTTTCTCACGAATTAAGTAAACACAAGAAATTACAATAGTTAGTTTACAATGTGATTGAAAAGTTGTTTGTGGGGTAACGACTTCTCTTTTCTCGCCCTTCTGTGCCTTCCTTTTTCATCTTCTGTGTATTTTATAAAGATATTATTCTTTCAGATTACTATACCCTTGAAAATACTAACACGTTCAAGAGAAAGCAAAAAATAAAATAAAAAACTAACCAATTTGTAATCAGGCTTTTACGGTCGGCATCATAATTATTGAAATTAAGACCGGGTTATTGGGCCGTGATCTACTATAGTTATCATTCTGACGGATGTTGTTATCAGACGTTTCGGCCTCACCACTGGACGCCATCTTCAGTGAAACACGTTTTTTAAATACAACTGACACGGTGTTCGTCATTAAACGCAGTTCATTGGCAAAGGCTACCCGGTCGTATGGGGTCCGTCCAGATACACAAGCATGGTGCCCGGCGTGGAGGAAGCCTCGCTTTACGTATACAGTTTGACATCCTGTGTTGCTGCACTGCACTTAGTTCAGATTTTCAGATGGTGGTTTTCAGCTGGCATCGTGCAAACTCTAAAATTTTGTATAAGACATCCCTTTTTGGTAGACCACGGCTTAAGAGACTAGATCCTAATTTCTATAGTTAAAAATAACTAATAAGTTATATGAGGGGTCCAAAGAGGGTGTGATGCGAACATATGCTTTCATAGAAGAGAAATGCACCAGCCTCTCCACCCGAACTCAACTCTCACCTACACGTCGGTGGGCCCTGTTACGCCGACCAATCCACTCCAAGTTTGTGGTAATCAATCCCTTCGGCGGAGTGGATCGGTAAGCAAACGTGAGATGCGGGTTCTGTCAGGAGAGCCTGGGGATATCCTGGGTCCTGGCCGGGCAGGGTGGTGCACATCGGCAGCAGGGTGTGCATCTAGTGTGGAGGCGGAGGAGGCTATAGTTGGATCGGAGAATTCACGTAGCCCATCTGTAAAACTTTTATTTGCAGAAACCTGTCGGTTTCTTTCGCCAGCCATATTCTTGGGACCCGGAACTGGAGAGCAGCTTCACTTGACCGGGACACTTCGCGGAGGCTGTTAAAGGAGGCCTTGACTCAGAAATGGGTTGTTGCGCCGCTGAAGAAGAAGAAGAAGAAGAAGAAGAAGAAGAAGAAGAAGAAGAAGAAGAAGAAGAAGAAGAAGAAGAAGAAGAAGAAGAAGAAGAAGAAGAAGAAGAAGAAGAAGAAGAAGAAGAAGAAGAAGAAGAAGAAGAAGAAGAAGGATTAGTTATATGAGAAATAATTACTTTTTGAAATAATAATTTTGTTACGTCATTACAGAAAGTTCTACATGTTTCTCGGCTATCCCAGCAGAGCCTAGCTGTAATGTTTGTGTGCGTACGTGACACTTAACATTCCAGCCAGTATTACGTAATACGGAACATTCGATAGTGTTGTTCGACAAGCTTTCCAACTAGCCCAACGGTGCGTGTTTCTGCCTAGGCCGCGCTGAAGTATCCTCTAGAATTTTTACGTGCTTGTTATGGACGCGTATTATGGAACCCTGCAGACTATAAATAGCCCAAACCTGTCGCTTAGTTTCAGTTTATGTCGTGCGATTTACACAGTGCGTCTCAACGGTGTATTACTAAAAAGTGACTATACTGCATTATTATTTGTGCAGACTGATAACTTGAATTATTGTACGAGTATAATCTTGTTGATTAATTTGTTGAATATAAACTGTTAATTGTGATAATTAGAACTGGTTATCAGTGATTTCATTGGTGTCTTGTATTTAGTTTTCCACTGTACCATACGACGATCAGTTAGACCGTTGTAACAATACATTTTACTGCTTTACTCAGATCAAGAACTGTTCACGCGTCAACTAAATTTCCGTTGTTTTTATTCCTTCTAGGCGATTATCGTTTTTATGACAAACACAAGGCAGTAAAGTTTAATTACTGATAGCCTTATAAACGTTTACGACTGTGACGTCTGTCAGATACACTCTACGCTACAAACTAACTTACACTGTTGCGGCAGAATTGTGTATGTGTAATCCTTTGTGTGTAGTAGACATATTGTTTAGAAATGTCGTTACCGTCAACGGATGCATTCTGTGAGAAACGTATATTATGATGATATTCGGGAAATTCTTATTTCTATTTGAAAGAATGTCATATATTAAATTTCTGGAACTAATTAATGTTTTTATATTGTTTTTGTGGGATTTATCAATATTTCAAAAATATGTTTGCTCAAATATATGTGTCTATATGTAAGCGTGTGTGTATTCGTGCGCGAGCGAACAAAATTTATATATATTCATGCATACACATACATATTCATAAAATACCATTTCGTCGGTGCTAACCTTAATAGGTACATGAACGCAGGCGTGAAACCTCTTTGTATTTTTACATTGACAGTACTCAGATGCAATCCTCAGAATATTTTTAAACTAATTTTCGTTACCACCATATATAGTCTAAAATTGTAACCTTACTGTTAAGTATTGAAGAATATTATAATAAAATTATTTTGAATGTTTAAAGTTTTCCAGCATTCAAAAACAAATAATTGTTTTGTAACGTTTTTAATATACTTTTGCTTATTAGAGCTTATAAAGAAGAGACTTTTAAAAACTTCAAAATTATAAATGTCTACTAACCTGTAATTTAGACTAAGTACACCGTTCTGACACAAATTTAAAAATATTCTTTGGTGATTACGCGAAATTTTAATGGGTCTCTTTAAAAAACTTCTCAGCAGCTATGATACTACTATTAGCACAGTACAAAGTAAGGAACGAATATTGATGCTATTTTTGTAAAAGTTAAAATGCTTTCCTAAATTTTAATAATTCTTTGTATAGCATGCGACATCAGCAATTTACTTAACTATAAAACAATTTTTGTTTAAGAAATGGGCAAGTTTGATCTAACATTATTAAACGATAATGTACTGTTTATCCTATACTTAAATGTTTGCAATTAGTTGAATTTATAAATATCCACATTAGGTCTATTCTTAAAATGTTAACGTTTTGAATACCTGTTTTCTTGTATTCTATTCATGCTAACGCATAACTGCTTCAAGAGTCAACAATTAAAACTTATTATTTATACACGGACGCAAGAGTTTTCTCCTTTCGTGTTTTTGTTAGTATAGTTTTAGTTCACGTGCAGCATTTTTCATGATATTAAAAACCTAGCAAGTCAGATGTGAGCCCTAGGGCTGAAGAACAGTAGGCCTACTAGCCTGAAATAATGTGTTAAACAGTTCCAGGTATTTGTTCTAAAGGTAAAAGAGAGGTGTTTTTTTTTAAATGAATCAGTTAATCCAAACCCTCAGGCCCAGGAAGTGAAACCTCTTAAAAACTCTTCCGAAAATTTGTACAGCAAATTTTTCCACCTGTCCCAGTAAAACAAATTATTATTACCATCATCATTATTACAAAACAAAGACTCCTGTGATCACAGGTGTTAATTGTTTAAATTTCAGGGTAGTTTTCTGACGTTAAACAGTTCAATTTCGCTTTGCAATACAAGCCTATTAACCAATCACACTGACTTCATAGTTCCATCAGTTTCAACGTCGACAATATACGCGCGTACAGAAACTGTAAGCAATCGGCGGCAAGCGTTGTCGAAAGCGTGAATGATTGATGACGACATAAATCGCGGATTGCAGCCTCAGCAAACCGCCCCTCGTTCCTTACCCCTCGCTACGGAGAGAAACAAGACGCAACACTGCGTAAATAATATAAACACCACCTGGTGTCTGGATTCAATTTTGACGCCAACACGACAGCATGCCTCAATTCTTCCCCTTGCTCGTTATAAAATGGTTTTATATTTTTACGTAAGCTTATTTGCTAAGGACCATTGAATATATTTTGTAGGTGTGTGTATGCGTGTGTGTGTTTGTGTTAGAGGGAGAGAGAGAGAGAGAGAGAGAGAGAGAGAGAGAGAGAGAGGGAGAGAGAGAGAGAGAGGAGAGTGCTTTCCTTTTTATAAAAAATTAATTTATAATTAATAAGGTTGTGTTACTGATTATAATCACAAGCAAAAATAACACTGCTGCAAACCATTGTAAATAAAATTTCCGATTAGCGCTTTCAAACTTCATAGCTCACCCTCAGATCGGAAATCTGTCTGCTGTGAAGATTTCCGATCTGACGATAAGCTGTGAAGCTAGGAAGCGCTATTCGGAAATCTATAGTGGTGTGCGACAGTGTAATTTCTGGTTGTGAAAATAATTTATGTAAACCACACAAATAATATCATTTTCGAAAAAATGAACACTTAAGATAAGTTGACCATAACGAAAAAACCTCCTTAAATGTCAATCTCATTTACTATGAAAAGAACAAAAACCACAGTGATTAAGAAAACATAGAGACAAGTAAGAGTAATTAATAAGATTGTCAAAGGGGTCAAGGACTTTGTGTTTGTAAGGTGAATGTTGAATGATAATAATAACATAATTGCTACATTATTACATTATTATAATAATATAATCATGAAAAAAATAAACAGAAATGAAACTTAACTCGCAGTTTAAAATTAAAACGCAACGCAATACACAGACAAAACTACGTAAAGCAATACAAAGACTAGTAGTTACAAATTAAGTCTAACTTTGAAGAACTGTAGGGAATAATAGAAAATGATTTTAAAAGAATGTTCTTGCAAGAGATACATAGGCCAGTTAAGAAAAACTTACGTGGGAAAGTAGCTTTAGTAACGAATTGACTGTGTGAAAGTCGCAAGAAGCACAGTCAGGTAGGCGCAGACGAATTTCCGAGACTTTTTTATGAATAGCCTTTGTAGAAGGAATAATTGAAGGGGACTGAAGAGTACAGTATACTAACGAGGATAACGAAGGAATTATTTCGAGGAAGGAAGAAAAATAGAAGACTGCAGACAAAGTGGCGTCACAACAGCAGATTATTTACAAGAGAGTTGCTGACTGACATTAACAGACAGCTAGTAACAGACAGCTAGTGTTACAGAATAGACATAGGCTTAAGGCAACCTTGACAGGGTGTCAATTCGTTATTAAAGCTAGTTTCCCATGTACGGTTTTCTTAACTGGCCTATGTGTCTCTTGCAAGACAGTTCTTTTAAAAACATTTTCTATTTTTTGGCTACATTTCTTCAAAGTACGACGTAATTTGTAACTACTAGTCTTTATATTGCTTACAAACCCCATTTCATACTACAATAAAAAAAGGATAGAAGACGTTTTCAGCTTTACAATAATTCTGATTTAGGGAAACATCGCACTTATCATAAGTGTACTTGACGGTTTGGCCGCTGAAGTGAAAGCTTGCCTCTAGAATTGCGCCACACAGGAACAGAAGTGACGGCAGGTGGCGGCCTGTGATTGTTAAAATGATGCTGGATGTCCACGGTAGGAGCATTTTTATTACAACTTACACTTATGTCCAGGAAGCAACTTGTAACTTGTATTTTCTGGAATTGAAATGAGGTATTCTACGGAAAGGAACAAAAATTACTGAACAGAATATATCTTTGTATTGGATGGTTGAGTAGAAAATGACCTGGCTCATTAGCGTGGTGAGGTCTGTATACTGAAATCCACTGTATTTTATTATACACAGTTATGTACGTCAGTGTGATCGGAGTTCGACTGTAATAATGCACTCAACAAGAATATAAGTCGCAACAAACAAATACATGTGTAACATTATTCATAGCAACAATTGATGATTGTGAGTACAGATGATAAAAATGATGTTGAGAAATAAAAGAATGATACAGAAGACAAAGTTAACAAAATTGATAGTTTTCATTTTAAAAATAATAATGATTATCAACATATTCTTTCATTACAAATTTCCCGGTTCTTAATACATCAGTAAAACTTATTGGTAATTAGTTAACAGATTTTTAAATAATTTAGGTGACACACATACTTTTACGTTACGGCACAATTTGCTGCACGTTATGTCAATCAACGTAAATAGTAATATTAAATACTAATATCGAATTTATCAAATTATAATTACTTCTGCAACTCGTTGTTATTTTTTGTTTTTAAATTATATCAACAACTTGCAGATGTAATTATAATTTCATAATATATACAATAATCAAAGATACTGCTAGAAACTCATATGGTTATAAAGAAATGATGGATAAATATTAATACGTATACTAAAATTATTTATATGAATAATTAAAATATTAACAATAGTAATACATTTTTTACAACCATATATATTTTGTATGATTTGTTTTTCAGTGTTTCGCTATTTTACACTTATTTCTTTGTGTACTTCTAAAGGTGACAGTAAAAAGTACTGTCGAAACCGTGAAAATAGTTAATATAAAATATATTTATATTAAAAATAGAAAATATTATTTATTATTAATAATAAAACAAGAATGTATGGAGATATAAAATATACTAACAACTTTCTTGGGGAAAACATATTCCGAAACGCCTCAGACAAGGAAGATAAGGAAACGCAAAATAGCAAAGGCCTTTACTCTAACCCGGGAACTGTACGGAAAGGAAACCCTTTCTAGAAGTCCAAATGTCCGCCATTGTAGCACTGTGATCAAGTATGGAGTGGAAACAATGTTCTTTCAAAATTTGGAACCTTTCTTAAAATTGAACGAAGAATTCTTCGGAAAAATATGGCCCTAAGAAAACAGAAGATAAGTACAGGCAAAGATCCAACAAAGAGCTGTACAGGGATCTGGAAGATCTGGAAACGGCTCTACAAAGGAAAATACTGAGATTTCTTGGACACGTGGTTTGGATGGATTGGTCCAGATTAAATTAACAAATTTTTAACTATATTTGGCAGTTTTCCATTCTGAAGGATACAACAAAAATCTCAAGGAGGAAATGATGAAACTGGGCATCTCTTTTAACCAATTTGTGGATAGAAATACAAGCAGAAACAAAATTCCAAATATTGAGGTTCTGTGCTGTGAGAAGAAGACGAGAAAGGGGTGGGTATTGTAAAGGAAGGCGGTGCATAGTGCCCGAGTGAGGGCCTTCTGGCAGGAGGAGAAAAAGAAAGTAATATTCGCGTGGTCCACGGTTAGCTTATTTGTGTAAAAAATAATAAAAAATATAAACAAGGATAATTGGAGGATATATAAAAATAATTAAAATGATTATTATTTTATCCTAAAAGTTGTAGTATATAATACTAGGAAATTACTACTAATACTTATTTCCGTTTACGTTCTTTTATAGTCTAATTAATTTAATTTAGGCTACCGTTTATTATCAACTTATATTGTTAATTTTATACGTTAAATAGAATAAATGATTACCTTATATCACCTATTAAATATATGTAAATTAATCTAATGAATATACATGAGAACTTTGTAACTAAAAAATGTTTGCAAACACATAATACACAATAAAAATTTAACGATTTGTAATAGCAATTTTAACTTTCTATTTTAACTTTCTACTGCCTTTTTTATGCAATATAGTACACCCAACCCAAATCACAAAAACTCCTTACTACTTTCTGTAGCGAAACCATTAGCAGATCACGTGCTATAAAACAATACAATAGGAATAGCAATACAATAATAGATATAATACATTTATAATAATACAATAGCAATACATTTGACTGAATTGTATCCGGTTTTTTGAGTTCTGTTTAACTGCTCACGTTCACAGATTAAGTTTATTTGTTAATCTGCGATATATATATATATATATATATATATATATATATATATATAGTGTATCATACGTGTGTGCTAATTTGCTTAAGCTACCTGTTTTCTGCGCCCACTAAAGTTGCGACAGTTGTTGTTACAGTTCTCTGTCTACCACGTGCCTAAACAAAGTCCGTTCGTTAAAACTAGATTTTTTTTCTATTTGCATGTTTTCAAACAGTTGCAAAAATATAGCTTTGAAACATTTTAGTACAGACTTCATACAGATTCAGTTATTGGTATGCTTTTTTAGTAAACATTATGCTCTTTAAACTACAAATTTGTTTAAATAAAGTAATAAATATCTAATAATTTTTTTAAATAAAATTCTGTAAATTTAAATGTACTAAACTTATCTATTTAAACTATTTGTCTGTTGATGTTCTGAAATTGCATTCAGCAATTTGCATTTGAAATTTGGTTAATATATTATTGAAACTTTCTCTTGTGAAAACTTACTTGTCTTTTTCGTCGAACGCGTTTCGGCGTCGTATTCGCCTTCGTGAGTCTGTTTCTAAGCTGACGAAGGCGAATACGACGCCGAAACGCGTTCGACGAAAAAGACAAGTAAGTTTTCACAAGAGAAAGTTTCAATAACATATTAAGTGTAGTGCTGTGAAAGAAGATGATGAACAAACAAGACAACTGAAATTTGATATTAAATATACCACTCAGTTATCCTTCTTTGCCAGTAGCCCTTTCTTTTTTTACAAGAATTGTAACATCGTACCTGTTGATTAAAACAATATTCAAGAATGCAAAGAGACGTAAGCTAATCAAATCGATGTGATTTTCAGATAATCTAATGTTGAACTGCCTCGTGTAACAACAGGTATGCCTCGTGTTATTTTAGGGTACTTTCTTTAGATTAGAAATAAAAAAGAAATGGAAACACGTTTAATACATTTTCTGAGTAGCAAGGATCAGATAGCTAAGTCAATTATTGCACAGAAATGTTTTTCTGTTACGCACAGATCGAAATCTTTTAATATTTGTAGTTAATCATTTTGTTTATACAATCGTGATATGTGGTTAAGATACCGTTAAAGTTGTCACATATTGTAGTATCACCTTGGGAATTCATGTTTTTCTTCTTCTTCGCCAACAAGAATTGGGCCTTGGGGATCTGTCCCGGCTTCACAAGATTTATTCCCATCTTTTCTTTGGTTTCCCTACGCTTCTTCAGCCAGCTGGTTTGTATCTACTTGCCGATTTTGATATTCTTCGATATTCGATAACCCAAAATAAAATCTCTTACCTCTAAGGCGTCGAAGATCTCATCAGCAGTGTCATGGCTGCTACGTCACCGTTTTCGTCCTCCATTTGTTGCGTGAACCATAAAAATACCGCCTCATTTACTTTCTTGTTTTGACACGTCTTCATTGTTTTCTTGTTTGGCATCTTCGAAGCATTATCTTTAAACTTATTTTTCATTTTATCCAATCAGAAACAGTAGGAACACCAACACCAAAATTGGCTGCCACAGTTCGCAAAATCTCGTCGTTTTTAATTCATTTAATTACCTCCTATTTTTCTTCAATTGTTATCACGTCCTGTTTTCGATTTGTTGACATGATGTACAATGTATTACATGTTTAGTACGTTAGTTTTCGTGTGTTATCAGAAAAAGAAATTTTCATTGTAGTAAAAATCGGGAATATATAATTTTTTTGAGTCCTCAAAATTTAATCTCTGCAACTCTATTTTCTCATTTAAGTTGTATACTTTCAAGTCTTCTCTAATCTCTTCATTTTTAAATCGACCTTCTTTAGAACTCGGGGGTTCGTATTCGGGGGGATATTGTCTTCTGTTAAATAACCAAGTTTTCTTTCCTGTTTTTTTCTTCAATTAATAAAAGGAAAGACTAGGAGATAAAACGAAGAAGTCTGTCATGATAACGATGTTCAGCATTTGTTGAGAAACCATCACTATTCTGCAAATCGTTGTTGATATTGTTATATATATAATAAAATAACGTAATTAATACCATTAATTTAAAAAATAAAATTATTTTCATTTAAATTACGTACATTCATAGCACGGAATCAATAATCTGTATATTTGAGAATGTATAATACCTACGTTTTACAACCTACAGACCGACCTACAGATCGAGGCTTCTACAATACACAGTAAGCTGTATGCCGCATTCCAACTGGCATCCCCCCTTACCCCACCAATAGTCTCAAATATCACTGTTACTTATTACACATTTAATTTCTTATAACATGTGCAGGTGTACCTCTCCTACCGATAGTTATTGATACATAACTCCTATTTAGTCCACCTACTCTCTCCCATCTTGTTGCATGTTTGTACCGTACAGCCTGTCATGTATCCATTCTCTTTATTGAGCATATTATGTGCGTCTCATAGTTTTATCATTAGATGCACTTTACAACCTGGACATCCTTCTGAGAAAATCCACTTCTGCTATTTCAGCTTTATTCTTGTTTCTGGCTGATAATTTGCCGACATTCTGTTGCGTGTACTTGTAGCTCGTCGCCTAGACTAAATTTAAAGTAATTCGACCAATGTAATGAGTTAATATCCGTAAAAAGTTTACATTTGCTGAACTCTATACACCATATAAAATCTACTGCCAGCAGAAACTGTACAGTCTAAGGTATTTATACGTTGAATTTGTTATATCTAGCAGTTATAAATTAAGGTCCTCTCATTTTCTCTTAATGAATTAAGGGTACCCGGTAGGTAAAAAATCAAAAAAATTCACATTTTCTGTTTTTTCTACTAAATTTTAGAATATTTCTTTCTGAACATTTTGATATATAATATGTGGTATTTTGGTTGCTATAAAGCAGCGAAACAAATTAATAATACGGGAATGTACATGAAAACTGAGAATGAGACGCGGAGTTGATGAAGTGAACGTAATAGTTACTATTAGTTCTTATAGTACACAGCTTATAAACTTATATTTTGGTTTCTGTAGTTGGCTATAGAATTTTTTGATTTGGTAACCTGGTCACAGCTGATTTCACAGTCAGCTGTGACTTCTTTGTTGTTATTTGCGGATAAACAAAAACAAACGTAATTTTGTGTCTTTGTGAATTTTATTTTTGTGTTTGTGATATTTAGTATTTGTAAAATATTTACTGATAAATTCCTCTTATGCAGTAGATACAATGTTTTATACATCCGTATGACAAATACCGTAACAGTATATTTCATTATTAGTCCACGGCTTTTCCTGTGCGCGCGTGACAAATTCCCATGTGAGGCAAAGCCGAGCACGGGAAGTCATGAACGATATTCTTCATTATACCTCTCTGAAAACAAAACAAAAAATCTATACATTATTATAAACCTTTATTTTGTAACACGAACAGACGAGCATATCTTTAACTTTTACTATATGTAATATTTATATTACAATTTATGTCATTACAAATATGCAATCCTTTAACAGGTACATTATTTGTAGAACTGAAATGTTTTCAACACAAATTGAAGTCTAAGGTGTTACTTTAATATTACTTCATTGGATGAAATGTAAAATTTTCATAATTCCAAATTTAAAATAGTGCAATATTAGACTAGATTATTCAACTGCATAAAACATTATAATAATATTTTACTAAATTAAGTACTGTTTTAGGGTTAAAAGTTAACGCACGAAACAAATTTGTCAGTTCGAGCGCACCGTAAAAAGCAGTTTCTGTGCACTAAACATGGTGTAAACGTGGTGTTTTCAGAGAGAAATAATGAAAAATGATTTACACCTAACTTAAATTTTGCTGTAAGTATATTTTTCTCAACTACAAATAAAATGATGCAAAACTTCAAACGCAACTATGTTCATCTACAAGCAACCAAAGAAATATTTACCAAATAAAAGCCTTTTAAGTGTAAACCTAAGATCTCTTTTGAACATGGTTTATGTACATCTCTAAAAATTCCGCTCTGCTAAAATTTTTGTAACTATTACTGTAACTACCGTGAGGGACGGAAACAATCGGTGCCTGATTTTTGAGGCTTTATAATCAAGAAGAAACGCAGAAACCACCATATATGAATTGGAGGTGGAATCTGCTTTACATATTTTTCACAATTATCATTCTTGTTACTACTATGCATGCCTTTCAACGATTAGTTATATTCTAATAATTTTTGTTTTTCTGAATTCAATAATTAGTTTCCTATTAATAAATTGTCTAATAATTATTAGTACTCTTAATTTTTATTTTGCCTTTTACGCTATACGCGGGTATTTAAAAAAATCAGCATTGGTTTCTTTCTTTAACCTATGTACCCATACTAGTGTACTCATCAGTTGCACATTTGATCGAGCCTAACCTTAACCATACCTAAGGGGTACCTAAGAAACTGCCTCTACTTTTGTAATTTAAGCGGTTTAAATAAAAAATAAATACGTAACACGGATTAGTTGATGAAACTTATACACGCTACTGTGTTTATCTATAAATAATCCAGGAACGCTAGTAAAGAAACATCAAAATTACTTAGAAATCAAACTGCGGAACTATCATTCTCAACGCGAGTATGGCATCGAAAAGATTGTGACGGGCAAGCTAAATTTAATGACAATTGAAATCTGCCAGCACGATTCAAACAATAAAAACAACGTCGTTCTTAATGGATGACTTTTCGAGAGAAATTTTATGGAGGAGCTAAAATTGTTTTGTACTTTAAATTCCAATAAATAATTTTATTCAATCAATCTCATTATATTTCAGCGATTTATATGTTTAGTAACTAATAAAATTTACTAGAAACTGCCAAGTTTATTAAGTGCCTAAAAACGATAATGTAGTTAGCAGTATGGGTAAGCTGAATAGCTTGAAACTAAACCACTTGGTATCAACATTACTGAAATTACTTGTACACTGTAGACAAACCGCTTAGAACTGGTGAGTCTCGTATAGTCGAATCGTGTATTCGTTGGCATCATGAAAATTACGACACGGACTAGACATTGTTAACTAAATCAACAAGATAGTGTAAACATTTTTACATCAGAATTCCATCAGTTGTTATATAACATTATCACACAAATCTCCACATTTCTGAATCCAGCACAAAGCGAACGCTCTTAATTAACAAAATTAGCGAATTTACTTACAGTTGAAGAGAAACGGCTGCCTGTCACAGCCGGAAAGCAATTAAATACGCACTGTAATAATTGAGTCAAGTTGTAAATTCAATTACTGAACACAGTGACTACCGAATTAACGTCAGTGCGTGTTAAAAGCCAGCATCACCTCTCCACGGCCGGTTAGTGTAACCTTATTGATTGAGCCCACAATGCGTATTTGTAAAAAACTATACAATAACGACTTGTTTAACGATGCACTCAATCTTATCAATTATTTACGTTAACAAAACAAAAATAGTGTCACACAACAAGAAAAGGACCACTAATTATTACTTAATTTTTCTTCGTATATTCTTTCCGTTCCGTTTTTTTTATCATCATCAATTGCAAGGATTAAATCAAGGATTGTTTGTTATGGTCTCAAACAAGCAAAAATTAGATCTGGTCACTCCAGTGCTTCCTCGGACGTCTCACACCTCTCTGTCCCCTCGGCTTATAGTACCATAGTTATTTGGGGGTGCGGCAGTCATCCATTCGGCAAAGATGTTTCCACCGATTCAGCCGATACTGCGCGACCCTGTCCCAGTACACTCATAATATTGTTACGATATTATAGAACAATCTACGTGTTTCATGAACGATCCATTGAAATCCGGCTGAATGTTGTGGCGTACGTGATTTCAACATGCGCTTGCGAGACTTTTCTAGACGCCGCCAGCCTCGCTGACTGTGTTAAGGCCGCAATTAATTACGTCGTAGTTTAGAGATAACGCGTATTTGTGGAATTTTCTGGTCTATGAACGGGGTATAAACACTAGGCGGCAGCGGCGTTAGTTCAGTTATTATCGGACGATATTACTCTGTGCGTTCAAGTGGTTATTAGTGCAGTGTTGTGTTTTATAATCGGGCGGGACAATTGTGTTTTATATTAGTTGACATTTTATTGCGTGTGAATAATTATTATTTCATTTGTTGTAAGAGACTGTTTTGTTAATTACGAACTGTTTAATTGTGATAATTATCACAGTTAATTATTAATTACTTAATAATTAGTGACTTAATTGGTGTTTTGTATTTAGTTTTCCACCGTACCATTCGATGGGTAGACCGTCGTAACAATATTCAGTTCCTGCCGTATATCTGTGTTTCTTTTATGATCACGGAGATTATACCCTGCCACGTGCCTGAGAAATCTCATTTCAGCAGGTTGGATGCAACTTAACTGGCCTTTCGTTTAATTCCAATTCTCAGACTCACAATGAAGTGTGGAAAAGGCCATCACCTTCCAGAATTTTAGGCGTTTCTTTACTTGCAAACCTAAGAGTTCGCCTAATAGTCCCGCACATGATGTTGAACTTATGCAAATTATCGACAACGTCGTTGCTTGTATTACAACAATTGTTTTTTATAAACAATGAGGGGAATTCTAAGAACAACATCGGAGACATGGAATAACGTATCTACATGTTAACTCTTGCAGCCTAAAATAATAGTATATACTGACGAGTGATAAACAATTTTGACACTGTGCAATCACGGTTATGGCAAAGCAAGACCTGGCATTGGCTAGCTAAGCTTGCAAGTTCTTTGGTTTCCCCAAGATTTAGTGATCCAATAACGTAAAGATTACACTGTGACATAGCGTTTGCTACAGACCAGATTGAATGATATAATTTAATTCGTAATACGTATTTGCCGATTTCCGAGGCTCCTATGAGTTCTGTAAGTACATATATGTTTACTTAAGCAGGTTACTAGCCTGCTGTAAAACCTTCAACCAGGAAGATCAAGAACTTTGATTTCGGACTGTTCTTCCCCTAGAGAGTTGCTTTCACCTCAGTTGAAGAGCTCTCTCTGCCCGATCGCAGTAGACGAACTAACCTATCCCATGTGTGCTGCCGTTGGCCTACTGTAGGCTCCTCCTCCCTCACACTAGATGCACACCCTATTGCCGATGTGCACCGTGTAACAACCAAAAATAAAAAATTTTTAGTATGTTCGAAAAGACGTTACATACAGCAAGACACCCCTACACGGGCTACGAGCAATAAATAAAGAACAATGTAACGAAGTGTCAAGTGAACGTTTGCTTCGGACAATACGAATACGCTTCACATAACTTTACAATGGGGAATAAGGTTGGCCGTGACAGACTCGACTCAACCGAGATTTACAGCCTGCAACATGCAAGGTAAAAGGAAACTATGTCAAGTACCAATTTAGAGAGAAACTGTGACGGACACACTGCCGGGTTAATTTGAAGTGTACCAGTAGTAAGAAAAGGGCGTAAATACACAATGGTATTTACCCTGTATGAGAACTGACATCGATATCTAAAGAATAGAATCGAACTTGTGCACAGCGGGGGAACGTCTTACTGGCGACAACTGATATTTACGACAGGGAGAAGGAGTGCCGTTTTGGAAACGACAACACGCTGCGTCAGGATAGTTATCGGAAAAAGGGTCAAGAATAGTGAAACAATAACGAAATACGACACATTGTTCGCGTGAGAACTGCAGCAGGGTCCGGAGTACGCTTAGACAAAGACCTGATCGACAACCGAGAAATTGCTCCTGTTCCAGGAAAAGAGTACGGAGGCTTTCGACGCGAACTTGTGGGGAGACAGGATACCCAATCACAACCCAGCGTCTACCCAGAGAACAGGTGGAGAGGACCGTCGTCATCATGGCAACGGGAACGTCGAATGAGAAGTGAAGAACGATAGTCTGGCATAAGGGTAGGAGATCTTCTGTCCTATCATGTTCGACCTGAGGCGTGTCTTCCAGAAGATTGCATTGTGGTAAACGATGCTTGATAAAAACTGTTTGCAGGGCACGCGGGAGGTCAGTCTTCACGTACTTCTAAAGAGTCTTCATACATTTTTCGTCAGTCTTAATACATTTTCGGGAGTCATCATATATTTCAACCGTATACTTTAACAGTCTTCACGGAACTAAACCTTCTAAATCTTGATACAGTTCGATTAACATACGGACAGCAGTGGGACTTTGAAACTCTGCTACGCGGTATATAATTAAGTGACTTAGACATTTCGATATTGGCGTGTGTCCGGTAATAGTGTACCTACAGCGACTAAATCATGCGACATACGCCAGTGCTTAATAACTCTAGAGTTCTTTATTATACTCAAATTCAGAACTGAACTAACCAATCGCAGTTTCATCAATAACCGACGCGCAGAACTATTGTTAATGTATTACCGGACAACGAAATCGTAACGTTGTACAGTGCGGCGAAGCGATACAATATAATTTGGAACAATTACACCACGGTATCAAAGACACTATACATTATGTACACACAAGAAGTTCAACAATAGACAGACAGATATATACACCATAGTTAATGAGGAACTTACCCACACGACACATGATTTCATAAGCCCGAACAGTAACAGCCGAATCAAAAGAAAACACACACAGCGCGAGTGAATCTGTTCCGCGTGTGTTGAGTGTTAGTGACATCACAGCTACGCAGCTTCCCACATATGGACCACCAACGAGAAGGAGTTACTCCGATGGAAATATCGGATAAATCGCTTTACAAGTAATCTTTATGCTATTCTTATCATAAGAACTCTACTGACCTGTCTCTTTTCGAGAAACACCCCTTGAGTATTTAAATTAAATATGATAAGTATAATTAACGCTATTCATCTGAGGCAGCAATGAACGCATTAGTATAAGATTTATTGTTTGACTATTTGTGTTTTTCTATATATCGATTGTATTATATATGTATGTGTATGTTTTCCAGCAAACAACGTATTGGATTCGCATTGTAATTTGATATATATACATGTGTTCTTTTATGAATGTATTTACAGGGAATCATCCATATTTTATATATTGAAGTCTCTTTATTTAATGATATGATGTTAATAAATAAGTGTTTATTTTATCCAGAATATATGCGTTCATTGTTGTCAAAGTTACCTCAGAACAAGAAAGTAATGGCACTTGAATGATTTATAGTAGTTTTATTAATTTATACAATAATTAGAGTCTCCATGCAGTAATTATGCTAACATAAAAGAACTAACGTGTCACTTAGCTTCAATCAGTTGATATGAGTAACCTAATTGAGTGATTACACGATCTCATTTTGCAAATTAGTACAATTAAATAATTAATTATTGTTGGCATAATCAATCCCCAAGCATTAGTCTTTGTATTTGGCTGCCCAACGCGTGGCATATCTTTGTATTTGGCTCCCAAGGAACGTGGGGCTCGGCAATCACAGATTAGTTAAATCACGGTTAGCATAATAAATAACTCCTTATATCTTTGTAACCGTCTTGCCAGGCCAGGACACTGGATGCCCCCAGGCTGCCCTGACAGAACCCCTATCTCTCGTTTGCCTTCCGATCAACTCCGCCGAAGGGAATACCACAGAAGGAGACGCTGTGAACACTCGAATTGCATGCCTGATATCCGTCTACCTGTGGCTGCCTTAGGTTATCATCATACTGGGAAGGCGATGGGTTCTGGAATAGGTCTAAGGCCTAGTCCTTGGAGTGGTGATGATGATACGTATTTATATATATATATATATTATTATAGATTAATATACATATTTAAATTGTTATTTACTTTACCTCAAAATATTATTTTTCCATTATTTGGAACACGTTTCGGGATCCTTAGTGATCCCATCATCAGCCTTTCTAATTTTGAATCTTGTGAAGTACCTGTGTGCTGGTTAGCTGTTTTTATGGCTTCCCATTGGTTTTTGGTTTTTTATATTAATAATAAATTGCTATTATTGTGTGTGATTGTGGTGTATGTATTAGTATTTTGTGTATTTTCGATGTTGAATGCTTTGAAAATTGTATCATGTTTTGTATTGATTTGTATTTGTTCAGGTATTAGTTTGTTTTGTGTTTTGTGTTTGTCTATTTCTAAATTTTCCCACATGTCCATTATGGTTCCTTTGTGTGGTATGTGTTTTATTAGTGTCATGTTGGTTATGTCTGGGAATTCATGTCCACTGTTTATTGCATGTGTGGCTAAATTAGAAAAGCTGATTATGGGATCACTAAGGATCCCGAAGCATGTTCCAAATAAGGTAAAAATAACATCTTGAGGTAAAGTAAATAAATATAAATTTTAAATAAAATACATACATCAAGAAGTAGACTGTAGCAAAAAGTGTTTGAGTATATAGCCTATATATATATATATATTTAAACAAGTATGTGACGGTGGTGGTGTATGTGTGCGTGTGAGGGCGCGCGCGTGTTTGCGTGTGTGTCTGCACGCGCAAGAGTGGTCGTACAGCAAGAGTGCTATGGGCGTTGAAATTGCAATTCCTGGTTAAGGTACAGTGTATAAACTTAACGGGGACTTAAAGGCAACTGCATAGACACGGAGACAAGTAGAGAAACTCCCCTAGGACACACACACACACACACACACACACACACACACACACACACACACACACAGTCCGCCTAATTAGATCCGCGACGTTACTCACTTGACAGGTGACCGTGTCGAGTAAGCGGCACACCTTCTCTTCAACCTGCAATACGGATATGAATAATTTGCATATAAGAGGTTATTATATGCAGTCATTCATTATTACTGCGTTACATTCATTTAATTATTGCACTTATATAACACTCGTACATATATAAACAAAATTGGTTTATATCTACCAGCGAACGGATTTAAATGGATGATGATGACGACGACGACGACGATGATGATGATGATGACGACGAAGACGACGACGACGATGACGACGGTGGTGATGATGATGATAATGACGACGATGGTGACGACGACAACGACGACAGAGATAGTGATGATAATGATGAAGGTAACAGTAACTGCAATTATTAAAGAAGACTTAATAGTAAAAATATAAGACGTTAAAAATAATTACTCAACTGAGTGAAGAAATGTTAAGTGTACCACGTTATTTTCTTACTGTTTGCGACGTGATTTTTACTCGTCAATAAAACAAACTCTTTGAGCATTTTATTTTAAAAATAAGTAGAATATTACGCAATAAAATATTTCAATTCCTCATTTCTCGTGATATGGATGTAGCAAGCCTGGACCACTCTATCTGGACTATGACATTAATTCATATTGTCTTGGCTAAATTTCCGTCTTTTTAAACTATTTTGTCGATTTTCCATGAGCAACGTTGTTTTCTTTTCGATCCAAAGCCAGTAGAGTACTCTAGAACAGGAACTCACTATTTGCAATTCTTCTTCAGTATCTTGTATCTCATTCTGGTTCCTTGCTCAAAGATACAAGTGAAGACGAACAGCATTGTATATATTTCAGTATGGTAATCGTGGCAAAACCTCTTTCCATAGAATATAACAAAACCCTATCTTCGAGTATAACGGAAACCAACCTAGAGATTAATTAAAATAGACGAGGTCAATACAAATTGAGGAGGCAAGTCTCCTTCTGTGATCTGTACAACGAAATTACGGACAGTAGATCGCCAGATGGCAACTTCATCAAAAGTGTAATGATGAGAGACTCAGTTCACGTATCGTGGGGTTATTGGTAAAACTACCCAAGTCCACTCATGCGAATTGACGGAAATCTGACATTAAAGGTTTTTAAGAGCAATGATAAATCATAAAACTGATTTTCAACGTTAATTTTTATTAATAATATAGTTTTTTATTAATTACGAAGCTGATAAAAAATGAAAAAAGAGCAGTAAATTAAAAAATGTTGCTTATTGAAACATCTTGAGACACTATTAAACTTGGACTTAGGTAATTTTACCACTAATCCCTTGATATACAAAATAAACGCAAGTTAAGAGGTGACTTTCAAAGCGTTGGTACGATTCGTTTTTATGAGTCATAACTACGTTTATGACTTAATCGTTGAAGCTGAAAGTGATAAAAATATACAAAATATCTTATTGTATCCTTTGACACTTTAAGAATAGATTTTTAGACATTAATTTTGCGCACACGTGTGGAGAATGATCTAAAAGAAACTTCTACACTTAATATATTTTAAATTAGGGCTAATACAAACCAGCCTTCATTGTGAAAATACGCCTAACTTATTCATTATAGTGATAACACAGACCGTCTAATTGCTAATTTAAAAAGAGGTACAAAGTCGTAAAACTGTTGTAGATTTCAAAACCTTGATTCCGTCTTATCGAAGAGTATTATTACTGATTGAACAAATTGCCTTCTTTAATTTGTCATTAATAAGCGTAGAGGCCGACTTTACTAATTATAATCTCCTTCAATAATCGTTGTCATTTGTTTACTCTGTTAAGTGCACGCTGTTTAATTAACTTTCATTGAGTTGCGTTTAATTACAATGACTTATGGTTCTTTCAAACATTAATCTCAATTGCTTCTCTTTCTCTTTGAGAGAAAATTTCTTCATTCTTTTTTCTTGGCGCATTCAAAGCACAACAAAAGTTAAAGTACTTATTTGTTTCTACTAAACTTTTGTAATTACATTCCTCTAGAGATTTAATTTTAAGTAGCTGTGGTGTAGGCTCTGGGACGAAGGATATTCTGTGACCGAGCATATCCTTGTGACTTTTCTCATAATAAATAAAATATCCTGTTAACTGTCTGGTTTAAATGAAACTGTCCACTTAATGACGTTAGAGAACATATTTCTCCTAGTTTTGTTTAAAAATATTCCTTACCTAAGTTAGATGCTCATATATATACATATAGGCTCCTGGAGTCCGCGCCTCATCTTTACTACCTGTTCCAATAACCCTGCCATCCTCGAGTCACCATCAAGGACCTAGGTTTTGTGGTACGGGCTTGGCAAACGTGATGTGCCGCAGCTCCATTCTCAGTTTGCTTCACCTCGTCTTAGGTGAAGTCGATTTCTTTAATCTTCCCTGTCTAGTCTATTGTGGCTGAGTCTTGTTCTTTTCTGACACCGATGCTATTGCAGTATTGAAAGGCTACAATATTTTCACTTTTAATTCTAATTTTTTAATTTTGTGTGATTCAGAATTTTATGGTGGTTTTACTGATAACGAGAGGCGAGCGCTGCAAGTACTAAGAAACGTCCGTTATCGGAATAACTGATACAAAGCAACCAAATCTTAGAAAGAGGAGGGTGACAGTGAGTCTTCTGCGCCCAAAAACAGGGGCCCTTCGGTAAACGTAGATTCACCATAACAGAAGGGTGTCTAGTCCTCCTGTTAGGGAGTTGTCCACCAGGCCAGTAGAATTTTCATGTAAACATTTTAGATACTTGCAGCACCTTTGGGGGTGCATGTGCCGAGACGTTTGGGAAGCACTTTAGAGACTACGCCAAAATTAAATGCAGGATACTTAAATAAGAAACAAAGCGAGTTATCTAATTTATATATAATTCAACTCGACTGCTTGCCTTTTGTCTATCTAACTGCCTGTTTGGGGTTTTTCCATGAGAAATTTAGAATGCATAAGTCAATTTTGTTTAGATCATATATTGATCCATATATGTCCATATATTTCTTCCACAAAGCGCCATTTGTTTCTAGAATTTTTTGCCCCATTGGCAAAACATAGAAACGCGGATTTCAAAATAATGGGGGCAAACATTTTTGAAAATATGCTAAACTCTATGTCGGGCACAAACCTGAAGAGAATTCAAAATTAAATAACGTACCCGGGCAGGGGAAACGAATGGTAAATTTTTACATTATCAATACGCAAAAGGACTAAAAAATAATAATTAAAATTTATGAAAAGTATTATTATTTTCAGAAAATATATTCTAGTAATTTTAAATAGTTGTTGTAGCATCTGATTAAAATAAATCTAAACTTTTTGACTTTAGTGCCATATTAACTAGCTTAACTTAGGTTCCATACGCACCTACGAGAGTATAAAATACAAAAAAGTTTAGCGAATTATTTAAGCAAACAATTAAGTCTCGTTTGTATGAAACTATGAACAAGGAAACAAAAATTCAAGTCCCACGAGGGACTTTTGATAAGTATCACACACTTTATTTATACAATTTTATATTTGATTCTTGTGCCTACAATTTTTGATATAGGAAGAAAGTCAGGACACTCGTGAACATCTTTGCTAACATTTCTGGAGTCATAAAGATTTTATAATACAGATAAAATAAAGGTTATGATCACCACTTGGAAGAAAACCAGGAAACCTCAACAGTTTGAAATTAAACCACTAAACCTGGAAACAGTGAAACAGTTTAAATATTTGGAATGTTGGATGGCAGAAAACATGAAGAAAAAATGAAATAAGGAAAAGGATACAGACCGCAAATAGAACATATGCTTCATTGACATCTATATTCAAGACAAGGAATATTCACCATCAGTCCAAGGTTACATTATATAAAGTTATTATTAGACCGGTGATAGCATATGGCAGCGAGACTTGGACTGTGAACAAACAAGCCGCTAATATAATCAATACTTTTGAAAGGAGAATTTTGAATCCAAGTAAACGGGATATGGAGAATGCGTCACAATGAGGAGCTCTACAAGATGCATAAAGACAATGATCTGGCCATCCACCATCCGACTGCATAGATTGCAATGGGCAGGACACATCATTAGGATGGAAGTCAACCGAATACCTAGGAAGGTTCTGTTTAGTCAGATCCAGGGTACAAGGCCTGCTGGAAGTCCCAAGACATGTTGGAATGACGCAGTGGCGAGGGATGCTGATAATTTACTTAAAATAAAACGCTGGACATCGATCGCCAAGGACAGGGAAAAATGGAGGCGGATGATTATGCAGGCTATGGTTCGACGTCGAACTGTGATGCCATAGAACAAGAAGAAGATTTTATAAATTTTGGTTAATACGTCTCCTAAAATAAATCTTAAAAAAAATTTACTCTGCTTTAAGTAAAATTTTCCTGAAGGCTTTAAAACCTTCTTAGTCAATGTGATGAGTCAAAAAATCTTCAGTTAATTAGGAGATACTCAATGATTTCTGGTAGTCAACAGATAACCGTAATTTTGTTTTTAATTTAAAAAATGCATTTGGGTCCAACAATATAGCAGTATTAAAAAAATTTTAAATATTATAAGTTTAATAATTTTATGCTTCAAACCAGTTACCCTAATAAGCTAAAGTGTGTAGCGCCGTTGGAAAAATGTACCTTTCTTGATCAAAAATGGAATTAATGCAAAGTAGAGTGTAAAACAAACGAGATTCAAATTATATTAACTACAACTTCTTTTACTATTCATAAAACTACAAACTAAGCGCATACAACGTAACTAGCTATATTATACGCGTGACGACAAAAATGCTCGAAACTCTGAAAGGGAACAAAGTCATAAAGGTTAATGCTGTTCCGGGTCATAAAATATAATTGCAAGCCATAACTGGGTCTACAGAATACTTTGCCGGTACTAAGCGAAAACGACTAGCTAGAGGGGTGGAGTTTCAATTTCGACTAAAGGTTGATGATTATAATCAGCACATGGCGTAATATAATGGGTCTCGTCTCTTAGACAGCCATCTTCATTTAACTATACACTTGAAAGGGAAGGAATTGGTTTTTGTAACCTCTTTGCACAAATATATATTTCAAATATTTTGCTGTTTAGTTGGATACGATTTATTTTCAACACCGTTAACTAAATAAATTGCAATCAAATCTCAGATTCTGTAGAATAGATTACGTATAAACGAATTAATAATTATTTATGATCTTACACAGAACATATTTATATATTTAGAAACATTTTTTTACTATCAACTTTAGATATTTAGCTGACATAACTGACTAATCATAAGTTTGTTAGTGTAAAAATGGTGTAATATAAAATACTTGGTTTTCATTATCTCTAATAAAATTGTAAAGGATTAACAAGTTTACAATTTACTTGCAATTATTTTATTTTTATTACCAACATTTTAGAAAATACGGACATCTAACATCCTACAAACATACACATACATATTCATGATTTTTTAACACAGTGCATCATCAAACGTTTATAATAAAAATATATATTGTATGATTACATTACATAATAATAATAAAAATAATCTTTTTAATAATAATAATTCAGAATTCATATTATAAACATGTGATTATGCTTATCGTGTCTGCGAAACGTGCGTAATATGGGAAAACAAAAAACATATTAACAAAGTAACTGCATTATTACTGTGCTGATAAATATATTTGTATGTGTGTACACTAGAAGCACCTATAAATGCTATATACGTGCAATAATACGATAGTTTCAATCATTATATTCTTTGACCGCCCGAAGTAGCAAGAATACCTGTTGTTGATGCCTATCCAATGATTATCATGATTATTTGTAATTCAGTATAATCTTGTGATAATGAATAAAATAAGACGAGTGCACAGAATGAGCAATGATAACGTAATAGTAATAATTCGAAGGTCAGGAGCCTGTAAAAGAATGTAACGAAAACGATATCTAGTTTTGTTTAACACAGTAAATACGAAGCTATGAATTTGTTGAAGGCATAGTTGATTTCCACGACCTTACATTTAACGTGCTAAATATGACGACCACGTTTCTCTATTCCACATTGGAATAAAAAGTTTAAATTCCGCCGATTATCAACTTTCTAATAAGATGTTTCCAAATATCAGGGAGCAGAAAGGCTACATCATGTAAATGGCACATAAACAAAGAATCTCTATTTTCCATCTATCATCATGAGTACAAACAAAGTCATCGACATAGATAAATCAGTCCAAGAGGCCTATAGATTGTATAACGCACAGCAGAAGAAACGATAACAACAAACAACAACAATGCATGGTATGAACTGCTAAAAAAATAGGCTACAATCCTGGAGCTGTTGTTTCAGGATGAAGGAAATTGGAAAGCACTGTTACAACTACCACCGAGAAACTGAGGAATAAGAAAGAGAGAGACTTCTCGAATGTATTAGGCAATCATCGAATCTTACAGTGGCGCCTGGTGGTTCCAAATTTTGGTGATGGCAGTAGTTGGTTTGGTTGGGAAGGGGAGGGGTCAAAGAACATATTCAAACAGTAGGCAGAGACCGCCGAAAATCTAGACGATTCCTAATTGCGTCTTAGCGTCCATATGAACTACGTAATTAACTGCGGCCTTGACATAGTCTGCGCGACTGACGGCTTCGATAAACCTCTCGAAAATGCGTCGACAAGCACGTACGCCACACGCGTTACATCGAGATTCTTCTGGCACAATCGACCAACACGTAGATTGTTCTGTGATGTTGTAACACTGTCCCTTCCTTAAGCCTGTTCGTCCCGAACTGGAAAACCGTCTCTGAAGTAATACTCAACCAGGCGATATAGGTGGACGTCCTTGCGAAACATAATTCTCCCGTTCTTCGAATTCAGTCTCGTGTGATCCGAACATCACGTTCCCAGGAATGCGAGTCTTACGCTCAACCACTAGTTTCGCTGAAATCACTCCCGTTGCGTCATGTACTGATTATCTAAACACCACTGGCTGATCCAAGTTCGTTAGGTTCTCGTCAACAACCTCTTGCGTAACCTCATCTTCAGCCATTTTGCCCTCGGGCGCTTCTATCAGCATCATATATCTGCATCATACATAGGTCTGTTGTGTGGAAAAAATAGAAAGTTACTATTTACCCTAAAAAGAGAGCTGCCATTGATTATGCAATGACCTCACTTCCATAGGTATGTCTACCTATACCGGATTCCATGGGACAACGTATTCACGAATGGTTTCCAACGTATCACTAATTTTGCAGTAACAAGATACTACATATGCACGAAAGGTGAACGTTAAACAGTATTGTGCTTTTACAAACTACAAGTAGTTTGAAAGCACATAGACTCTATAAATCTTCAAAAAGCACACAGCAGCACTAAAGAAAGAAAAATAATACTTTATACACAGTTGATTGACACTTTACTATGACAATCTCAGTTATAAAAAAATATTTCTGTTTTATAACCTGAAACAACGGATAACGTTTACCTTCAACTAACGTAAACCCTAAATCCTGTACAGCTGATTTTACAACACAACTAAGGAGCATGTTATGTTCCTACCGAACCGTTGCGAAAGCGTTTGATCCACCGCGCTCACATAGAACGTATTGGGACATTACGAAGAGTAATATATGTGCTTATATATGTTCTTGTAGTGAGCTCTCTCATTTAGTCTTGAAATTGCAATCGGCGTACAACCACCAGCCAGCGCGCCACATTTGAATTGTAAGTGAACTTTGCTCAATAGAAACTAATACGTTTCTGTTGAAATTGATGAAACTGCTTAATGTTTTCGTATATCATTTTACAGTTCAGTTATTGTATATTGGTGGTTATGTAATGCTGCCACCATAACACCAGCCGCCATTACTATTTTACAAAAATGTGGTTTGGTTTCTCTACCACATCTGGCTATGAAATCTAGTAGCTTCTGATATAACTGGGTTTAGTTTAACCAAATTCCCTCTCTATATTCATTTTATTATGTGTTTGTTTTTCCTTTCAATTAGTGTGTTCAATTCTTTGTTTTTCCTTATTCTCCAGGTAACATCTTCCTTAATCACACCGACCATCCTTCTTTGAAACGTTTTCGGTTGGTTCTCACCACTTTCTGCCAAGCTACATGTTTCACAGACATATGTCACAACGGGGCGCACCATGCTCATGTAAACTACTTTTGGACTCTCCTGTATTTCAGAAAATGAGACTTACAGATGGACGCATGTATATGTACATTATTTAAAAATGCATTCTGATTAAGCATCATGGTTATATACTTTCGACATTGCGTAACGATTCTATGAGCTGCAGTACTTTGACAACCCTTCATTAATTTTTCAATTGGATTTTTGCCAACTCTGATTAGTCTTTCAATTGATTTCTATGAATGCATGTGTCTTTGTCAGTTTGTCAGTTCTAACAACTCTAATACAGATCTCTTAGTTGCAGGTCATGGAGAAACTGATCATCAATCAAGGCATTTACACATTTGACATATGCATACATATGAGACCAAACAACAAAACACAACAGTATGTTTTACTAGCACCATCTAGTGACCAAAGACATCAACTACCATTCAAACTTAGATAGATAAAAGTTTCACGTAACAGCTGATTCTAAGTGTTTTTGTTAATTAAAGTCTTTGGTTATTAAATTACATTAGTGTAACAAACTGTTATGTTTTTGTGTCTAATCTACCTACGCAGAATGCCATCTACTGTCAGTTCCAGTGTATAAGTGATGTAAAACTATTTGTGTTAACTTTTGGTTTTGGTATTTCATGCTATAGAAGAGGCCACGATTTGTTTATTAAAAGTTAGACATTTTGACTGTTACTGTGAAATTCGTCCTCTGTGGCGTGCTGTTGGTCTTAATTCTGTGAATCTTATATTGGTTTCTTGCCCATCTTTCAGTGTCTCGTTTGTATTACTTTTGTGGCACATGCGAGTAGGTAAAACTGAATGATACAAGTCAACCAAAATATTGAAAGAACTGTTGACATGTTAATGCCAAGACTAAAACGCTGAAGATTAATTCTACAGTAGTAGTTACTACTTCCCCCACAGACTGGTATGCTTATCTACCACTTCAGCTAATTTTATAGCACCTTCGAAAACGGTATGAACAGAAAATATTTATAGCGAGCATAAAAGTTTTATAAAATGGTATAAAAGACAAAAGATTTATTTATTTGAGTAAAACGTACGTTTATTTCATATCCAATAGAGCGCAGCTGGAAAAAAGCTGACGACACTTAAAGTATCATCAAGTAAACCTTCCTAACGCCTAACCAAGTGTATCTACGGCAACAACGTAGTCTTGTGAGGGTATTTACGAGGAGGAGTGTGCGAGAGAGCTTTGCGAGTTACGTTAATGACTAGAGCTTAAAATTTCACACCAAACTTTCTAAACCCCTCGGTAAGCTTTCTGAAGAAGATTTAGAACTACACAAACAGATTTGAGGAGGGCAATATACTTGATTATCAGAAACCACGTCCTAGCGTGGTATTACAACTTTGTCTCCCAATACACGTGTAATTAATAAACTCACACAAGGCCCCTGCGCAACCAGAAAATTGTGGATACAACAATACGTAGTTAATTTATATACCTTAGACGTTTACAATTTACTTCAAATTTAGTTCTACTTTTGTAGATAATTACAGTTCTCTTAAAAATTTGTTGTCATGACCAATGGGTGACAAAGTTCTGAAGGAATAACATGGAAGAACAATTAACGAACAATTACTAACATGTGTTCGTCTTGACAGTAGGTCGCCTGATCTGATCCGCGAATTTTGCTTTCCGTCTTGATTATCGTTGCCCTTCATTTATCCCCTAAATTGTCCAACAACGGAATTCTTCTTGTTGCCAAGTCCTAGTGTCACTTTGTAATTCCCATCGATTATATCATACAGCAGAAAATTTCTTATCATGATGTGCCCGAACCAGTTTGTTTTCTTATGGGAAATCGTATTCATGACTTATCTGTTCTTTCCACTGAAGAATTACTGCCTCTTCGTTTTTGTCCTTTTCTGACCAGTTGACTTTTTTCGTTCGTGTACAAATCAGTACATTTGAAATCGTTCAAATTATTTTATCTCTATTTTTCTTAGTGTGTACGCTTGTGATCCACATATATGTCAATGCACCAAATTTAACACTTTATCAGTTTCTCCTTAAGTACAAGCTAAAAAATTGCTGGTCAACGGCAATCTCTGTAAATGCAGGTTTGGCTACAGTAATGCGCGAGCCGATTTTCTGACATCCTTTTGTCAACAGGGTCTTTTCCTTGGACCAGGACTAGAACTTGGACTAATTTTTCTAATTCTTTACATTCCACGACGATTTGCAGCCATTGCTTCTTTTTTTATATTCTCCTCACTTTTGACTTGTCCATTTTGATTTCCGTTTCACAGTTCCTTCTTGTTTCCACCAATCGTGACTTGAAGATATTCTTCGTTCGTTGAGAGCAGCATAAGGTCATCCGTATATTTAATAACGCTCTTTCCTAACATAAAGTGACTGATTCCTACTATGATTCTGTACGGTAGCGCGATGATTTCGTTTTCTAGGTTGGCTAATCTGCTATAAAGCCAAAGGTATATCTGCTATATACCTCGCCTCAATATTCGCGTGTTTGTACTTTGCACAGTGCGTAGCTAGCTTCCTCGGCGCTCGGTTCGCCGAATCTTTCACTGTCAATTAGTGTCGACATTAAATGTAGGCTTTAGGCCCTTATATTCTCGATTATGGCCGACTAGGCCCGATTCATGATTATCTAAATTCATAATACTTCGCAACATGCAGTATTAGCCAACCTCATTTCAAATTAATACAGCTGTAATGTAACTAATTCAGATATTAAAATTATTCGTATACAGTCCACTTCTTGTCATTTTCTTCCTGCAGAATCAATGCATTTATTACATATCATTTCAACTACTATGGAAGACCAGCCGACAGAATTCGTCACTCAAGAAGCATACATTTAGCCCACTTGGGCCCAATTCATTGACACTTTCTTGTCCACACTTGCTGGATCATTATTTTCATTCAACAGTTTTGGTCCACCGTGCCTGGATTCTAATTAACATTTTAGTCCTCACGGTGCGCATCAACCATTTTTTGGTCACTCCGGACCTGGATTTCCATTTAATATTTTTTACATCTGTTTCTGGCCATCACGGGCGAATTAGCACGTCAGCTAATGCGACCGTGGCGTGATTTGCGTCGCCATTTCGCTCGTCATCTTCGGACAACGTAGTAGCAAGTTCCTGCCGGCTGCAGTGCTTACTCAAAGTGGTCATCTCTGCCAGCTGTTCACCATCTGCACCAAGGAGCCGACGCTGCGGGACGTCGACAACGAGGTACCACCAACAACAGTAAAAAGGTGCGTAAAATGTCTGAAGAAGGCCTCAAGGTGCTGACCAGAAAGAGAGGCGGATTAAAGTCCGCGATAGTGCGGATACAATCCGCGGTAAATTCATTTGACATAAATCAAAGTACAAAACATTTTCTAACTGTAAGACTGGAAAGTCTCAAAGGCTTGGCCTCGAAGTACGACGAGGTACAGTCTGAGATAGAGCTTATCAGTAAAGACACGAGCGTTGCTCAGGCAGACCGAGTTGAGGTTGAAGAAATGATATACTCAACTGAGGCAAACATTTTACAACTTCTTGACACTTTCAATACTCAGACTGTGCCTCCCGTATTATCGACGCCTATGCATTTAAAGCCGATAAGTTTGCCCTGCTTCTCAGGCAACATACTTTAGTGGCAACATTTTTATTCAATTTTCAATGATCTAGTGCATTCAAGATCCGATTTAACACCAGTGCAAAAACTGCATTATTTGCATTCCTCTGTGAAGTGTAAACCATTAGATTTAATTAAATCATTACCCATTTGTCAAGAAAATTATGTAATAGCGTTGAACTTGCTGTCCGAAAGGTATAACAACCCATTTATATTAGCCAAATACTATGTACAAAACCTACTTCAGGTTAAGTCCACAATAAAGGACTCAGTCCAAAGCTTGGCGGAGTTTACGAATACAATAACGTCTTCCGTTAATTCACTGGCGGCAATGAAGCTGTCAGTGAATTCATTTGAATTTATTACCATACAGTTGCTCTCCACCAAACTTGACCCTATTACTTTAAAACTTTGGAAGGAGTCAATACACCCTGACAACTTGCCTAGCTTTCAAGACTTTACGCATTTTTTAAACTTACGCAGACAGCTTTTAGAAAATACAATGCCTATTGAACCCGGTCAGCAATTCAACAAACTTAGCGTAAAACCCAACAATAAATTTGAGAAATGTAGCTTAAGAAATACTGCTGGCAGCAATACCTTTAAGAGCTATCACGCAGCGGCAAAGCATTATTCATGCGTGTGTTGTAAATCTGACCACCCGCTTTACATGTGTAATAATTTTCGTATATTAAGTGCCGCTGAGCGGGGGCAATTGGTTCCAAATCATAAATGTTGTATCAACTGCCTTAGAGCAGGTCATCTGATAGCTAACTGTAAGAGTAAACAGGTCTGTAAAATTTGTTCAAAAAGACACCACACATTGCTGCACGCGAATTACGTGCCGAAATCAACAGCTGCCAGCAGCAATTATTGCTCATTTAAATTACAGTGCAAAAACAATGTTCTTTTATCTACAGCGGTTGTATATGTCGTTGATCAGGCTGGCAACAGGCATAAAGCTAGAGCGCTTCTAGACGCCGGTTCCCAGATCAATTTCTGTACGAAATCATTTGCGAAAAGGTTACACCTTAAACTAACCAGATCCAACATTCCAATCACAGGAATAAACAACACAGCGTGTTGCGCTACTGACATTGCTTCTATACGTATTATTTCTCGCTATCAGAGACATAGTTTCGAGGCGAAATGTGCCGTCTTATCTAACTTAACTCACAATCTGCCTTCAATCTCGTTTGATATCAACCGGTTCCACATTCCAAATAAAATTTTTCCCGCCGACCCAGATTTTAATATATCTTCACAGATCGACATACTATTAGGGGCACAATTTTATCTGGATTTAATATTAGCCAATAAATACACACGCGGACCCAATTTCCCTATCATTCAGGAAACAAAACTGGGTTACATTCTGGCTGGCAATCTGCCCAAGCACTGCCACACCGAGGGTCCTGCTGTTTCGTTCCTGGCAAGGAACAATGACAGTCAAATTCTGCAATCTCTCGAGAGATTTTGGGAGGCAGAAACAATCCCTGACGATACCCCTGATAGCGAGTCGGCTTGCGAAGAGCATTTTGTGCGCCCTACTCAGCGCAACCACGAGGGTAGATTTATAGTGTCGCTCCCATTCAAGTCTGATAATCCCCACTTGGGGGAATCTTACACAAGTGCCGAATCAAGATTCTTAGGCTTAGAGCGTCGATTTAGGCGCGATGCCAAGCTCGCTCGCGACTACGCGGACTTTATCAGGGAATACATGGATCTTGGGCACATGACACTCATCGATCATGGCGCTATCAATTTAGGAGCGTCAAATGTTTACTACTTGCCTCACCATGCCGTGTTTAAACAGTCTAGCTTGACCACCAAACTGCGCGTTGTTTTTGATGGTTCGTCCAAGACTACTAATGGACTTTCGTTAAATGACATATTATTAGTAGGCCCCAATGTTCAGCAAGATCTTTCTCTATTCTGTTGCGTTTTCGCATACATAAGTATGTCCTTATTGCCGACATCGAGAAGATGTATCGTCAGATACGCGTAGCTGAAGGGGATTGTCACTATCAGCGCATTTTGTGGCGTGACTCTCCCCTTGAACCACTTAAACATTTCGCGCTGCGAACAGTAACCTACGGCACGGCTAGTGCCTCCTTTTTGGCCACTCGGTGCCTTCTACAAATTGCTAGAGACAATCAGACTTCCTTTCCCCAAGCGGCTTTAGCCATAACCAACGATTTTTATGTCGACGATCTACTTACCGGTTCGGACACTATCCCCGATCTAACCAAGCTGAAATCCGATCTAGGTGCGTTACTTGGTCAATATGGTTTCACGTTGCACAAATGGGCATCCAATGAACCCACAGCGGTCGCAATTCATCACAACCTTTCACGACCCCTAAATAAACAGGACAATGTGCGTACCCTGGGCATTCTTTCGAACAACACTGCCGATTCATTTTTGTTTGATATCAAACTATCTCCGGTTGATCCTAGCATATCCAAGAGAAAGATTCTTTCAATTATTGCTGGAATATATGATCCTCTGGGTTTAATCGGACCAGTTGTCTTTTTGTATAAACATTTCATGCAGCGACTGTGGCTTTGTAAGCTTGGTTGGGATGAACCGATTTCCGGTCAGTCACTTTCGGATTGGCATTCTTTGTGTAACAAATTGATTCTGATTGGTAAAATAGTGGTCCCGCGATCCATTCGTTGCATTCATGAGGCGGTTGCAGTTCAGTTGCATGGTTTTTCGGATGCCTCAGAGAGAGGGTTTGGCTGTTGCATATATATCAGAGTCATTTATCAGGATTCTACTGCTTCCTGTCGCCTCTTGTGCTCTAAATCTCGCGTGGCTCCCCTACGCCAGGTGTCATTACCTCGCATCGAGCTCTGCGCTTGCTTGTTATTATCGCGACTCGTATCTAAGGTTATTCCTGCTCTTTATTCATTTATTGATAATGTACATTTGTATTCTGATTCTATGGTGGCTCTTTACTGGATTCATGCGCAGTCTACGCGTTGGAAAACATACGTCGCTAATCGGGTTGCTGAAATTCAGCGTCGTACGCAAACTTATACCTGGCATCACATTGATTCGCGACACAATCCTGCTGACATTAAATCTAGGGGGTGTTTCCCTGATGTTTTGCGCGATTGCTCGCTTTGGTGGCACGGTCCTAGCTGTCTGTCTCAATCGTCAGAGTCCAATCTCTTCCCATCCTTCGTACCGGCCACTCAGTCGTCCTCTGAAGTCACCGCGGAAGAGAAAACTACACATAACCGGTCGCTAATGTCTACCCTGGCTGTTGACTTATCGTTGGACTTTTCCTCGTTGCACCGGCTGACACGTGTATACGCTTACTGTTTTCGTTTCATCAGAAATATTAGGCACTCATCTGTGGACAAACTTTCGGGCGATCTGACCCCTGTAGAAATTCATCAGTCTCTCAATTTCTTCATAAAACAATCTCAGTCGATCCACTTCCCAACCGAAATTAGTTGTCTTCGGAACGGATCTTCTGTTTCCATTAGGAGCAAGTTGGCTTCTCTCGACCCGTTTCTTGACGACTCTGGAGTGATACGCGTGGGCGGACGATTGCAGCATTCCCAGTTACCCTACGATTCGAAACATCCAATTGTATTATCCCCATCGGCGCATATTACACGCCTTATCATCGAACGTGAACACATTCGTTTACTTCACGCTGGTGCTCAACTCGTGTATCATTCACTGCGTCAACGTTGGTGGATTGTTAATGCCCGGCTAGTCGTCCGTTCCATTATTCGTAAGTGTCTCAAGTGTATCAGGTTTAGTGCCACACAGCAGGTTCAGAGACTTGGTATTCTGCCATTCCCTAGAGTCACTCCTTCAAGGCCGTTTCTATTTTGCGCGGTTGATTATGGTTGGCCCTTCATCATTCGTCATGGCGGGCAGAAGTCTAGAACTCTTACTAAGGCATACGTATCTTTCTTTGTTTGCTTAGCGACTAGGGCTATTCACTTGGAATTGGTGTCTGACCTTACGGCCAGCGCATTTATAGCTGCTTTACGTCGTTTCATGGCACGTCGGGGTATACCCAGTCAGCTGTACTCCGACAATGGTACAAACTTGAGGAAGGCCCGCACCATCTTACATGACATTTACAACTTTTGGCACAATAAGGATGCCATCTCCTCGATTAAGTCATTCGCATCCTCTCAGGGGATATCATGGTCATTTATTCCGCCCTCCTCACCTCATTTCGGTGGCCTTTGGGAGAGCGGCATAAAGAGTTTGAAATTTCATCTGCGCCGCGTGATAGGCAAATCTATACTGAACTTCGAAGAGTTCACGACCGTTTTGTCTCAGATAGAGGCATGTCTGAACTCTCGACCTTTATTTGCTATCTCATCGGATGTTAACGACCCGGTGCCACTTACACCTGGCCATTTTTTGATTTGCGCGCCCTTAACAGCGATTCCGGACCCAGACCTTTCTCACGTTCCTGTTTCTCGTCTTGGTCGTTGGCAACTCCTTCAGAGGTTTGTCCAGGGCATTTGGAAGGCGTGGTCTCGCGATTATTTGCACCAGTTGCAACAGCGTCACAAGTGGAAGTTTGCCAAAGATAATGTTTCCATTGGTGACTTAGTTCTGCTTATTGAGGATAACTTGCCTCCATTAGCCTGGAAATTTGGCGTAATCATCGCCACATTTCCCGGCCCCGATAACTTGGTTCGTGTCGTGGACATTCGCACGCCTACGGGTGTTTTGCGGAGACCCATACATAAATTATGTCTGTTGCCAGCGCGAGACGAGATTTGACATTATGATTACTTAGCACAATGCTACTTTATTCAGCCATTGGCTTACTACTTATTACGACCATTTGGTCAAAACAATCGTGATGAATCATCACAATATTTTTCTTGTCAATTTTGCGTCATTGCACGCTTCTAATTATCACAGTTTTGGTGGTATCTTAATGTTTGTATTGTATGTTAATTTGTGTGGCATACTATGTCTTACACATTTTCATTTGATGTTATGGGGTATATTGCATGTTTTTTGGTGGTCTCATTTATAAAATGTTATTACATAATATTTGAATGTCTTGCCGTTAAGCAATCATGCATTCATTTCTTTATATTGTTGCTGATAAATATGTACTATTCTGTGAATGTCTTTAAATTGTTAAATTGTTTCTGTAATTTCAGTGTTGTATTGTTATTTGACATTGCAATTATTTATCTTGTAATTATTCTATTTATCTTGTAATTATTCAAATTATTGTTACTGTATTCGCATAAATTATGTCTATGCAAAAAACTATTGTTGGCGTCTGCCGTATGTAACTGCCACGTCTAGGTTTATTGTATATTGTACTTTATATTTTATTCATTTTGCAAGTAAGCATGCACAATTCTTTTACTTAAAATTATGACATACATGTCATATCTGGGGCTCGCATTCAGCATCTAGCTTGTTCATACGTTATTATATTGTAAATTCCTGAAACTTCAGGAATAGCATGTCTAGGTCAATACATGCCGCCCTGCTGAATATACAATAGAACATGTAACTGCAGCATGTTCAACAACAATTTTGTTCATGTATGAACTCTCTGTACAGGTCTACTGGCCTCAATTAATTTTAAAGTAGCCGTCTATGACTTGCATAGGGCTACCAGCGATCGGTCCATCATGTGATGAGCTTCCGATCATGCATTAAACATTGTATAATTACGTATTTTTCTTTCATGTTTTATAATGTTATAGACTGCACACACTTGTGTCAGTAATACTGGTCAACCAGACTTATTCATATATGAAACAGCTATTCGCCAACCTTGGCCTACAACCGCCTATCTCTAGGCTTATCTTATGCATGCTTATCTCTAAACTAGTGACGGACTGCCGTTATCTAATCTCATAACTCAAGGTTTAACTCAGCCTTGAAGCTAACTATCGTTAGTAAGAACTGTACTCTTTTAAATTAAATTGTAAATGTATTATAATTTATTAAAAAATGTGTTAAAAAATCTTTTTGATTTTTGACTGGCAGCTTATGTACGGTAGCGCGATGATTTCGTTTTCTAGGTTGGCTAATCTGCTTTATACCTCGCCTCAATATTCGCGTGTTTGTACTTTGCACAGTGCGTAGCTAGCTTCCTCGGCGCTCGGTTCGCCGAATCTTTCGCTGTCAATTAGTGTCGACATTAAATGTAGGCTTTAGGCCCTTATATTCTCGATTATGGCCGACTAGGCCCGATTCATGATTATCTAAATTCATAATACTTCGTAACATGCAGTATTAGCCAACCTCATTTCAAATTAATACAGCTGTAATGTAACTAATTCAGATATTAAAATTATTCGTATACAGTCCACTTCTTGTCATTTTCTTCCTGCAGAATCAATGCATTTATTACATATCATTTCAACTACTATGGAAGACCAGCCGACAGAATTCGTCACTCAAGAAGCATACATTTAGCCCACTTGGGCCCAATTCATTGACACTTTCTTGTCCACACTTGCTGGATCATTATTTTCATTCAACAATTTTGGTCCACCGTGCCTGGATTCTAATTAACATTTTAGTCCTCACGGTGCGCATCAACCAGATTCCTTGCTGCGTAAGGATTAAACATAATATGTTACGTGCAGTACTCTTGTCGCACGCTTTTTCCTATCACCAGATCTTTATATTGTTGGTCTCTCCATGATGGAGTCATATCTAACGCGTTGTCAAACATACATATTGAGAATGAGTTCACCGACCTTCCAGTTTACATCGTCAGCATTTCAGTGTTTCTTCAGTATTTCCATCACCTTTCCAGTTTATCCGGCCAACTTTCTTCCAGTCAATAAAGTTGATACACGCTTCTACTTTCGACGATATAACTCTATCTGATGTTAGCTTAAGCATTTCAATCGAGACATTACTTGTTAAAAGTGACTAAGAGTTTTTTTCAGAAAGAGGGACAGCAATAAATATATATAGAGTGCTAGATGTTCTGAATCCATTATTGATTGATTATATCTGTGCACCAGAGGCATAAGACACCATGTCACATACACAGTACTTTACAGGACAGCTAAAAAACATTTTGTTTGCTTCAAGAAACAATTTGAGATAGTGTTAATTTAAACGTCCGTATTGGCCGCATAAAAATAACTAAGAGACAGTGGCATATACTACTAGAAAGAGGGCAGTCTGTACATTAATACTATATAAAAAGCTCTATAAAAAATGGAGATGGTGTCTTATGCCTCTGGGGCACATTCATAGTAAAGTCAAACTGGCGCACTACTAACCTTTAACTTCTTCACTGCTTGTACTGCTGATAGAGCCGGCCGTGCCCAACAACACCCTGGCCTGACCGTTACACCGAATCGTTCCGTTGAGCAACCGCACAGGAGGTCCGTGTTCCGAGAGACATGTCGTCTGCAACAACAAAACGCATATCATTAGAAGTAAGCTGTGTGTGTGTGTGTGTGTGTGTGTGTGTGTGTGTGTGTGTGTGTGTGTGTGTGTGTGTGTGTGTGTGTGTGTGTGTGTGTGTGTGTGTGTGTGTGTGTGTGTGTGTGTGTGTGTGTGTGTGTGTGTGTGTGTGTGTGGATTAAAATATACAAAATCTCGTATCTACGTTATACTATTTTAGATATTTTATCTACATATAATTTTCAATCAAATCTTTGCATTTAGACATTTTTTTTAAAGTTAGTTTGTAACACTATCTTTTCTTATAGTTATTGACTTTTCTGTTATTTCACACACACGTATCTCACTGCATCAGTATGAGTACTCATAAGTTTTTCGGGTATTATATACGGTCACATTTACGGTCTCACGTATCGCCGTATGGTACAGCGGAAACAAAATACAGACACCAATGAAGTCACTAATTACCAACTTTAATTAGTTACACATAACAATGGGAAATCAACAATGTACTGTCATACAGTAATTCAAGTTAAATTTGCCCAGATGCAATAATATGTCAACTAATAGAGTTCCGCGCTAACTATAACACAATAATAACTTACTACTAATTCGCCATAATCACTTGATCCGCACTAAAGAAATCGCCCACTTAAACTAACTAACTAAGTCAGTCGTTGTTGCTTGTATGTAGCCTGCAGATGCTCCACAATAATTTTCCATACTGCTAGCAGTAGTCCAACATAATTTGTGTATTTGAGGAGTGGTCGAACGGTCTCGAAGCTACTTGAGTGAACGGTATAACTCACACACGGACGGTCAGTGGATGGTCTGTGAGTGGACACAGACTGGGCTAATCGAGGAACGTGTAGAACTTTTACATAACTGCACCTGCCGACCTTTCAAAAGCGTTAAGTAATTGGCCGACCAATAGGCAGAAAATTGTATATTCTATAAATCTATTGTCATTATATTTTAAGTAGAATGTTTTTATAAAGAAAACACTTGCCTCACAAAAGGTAAAAATATCAGCAACAGCAATAACAATAATTGGGACTTAAAAGTATAAATCCATAAATATTATACAAGTGAAACTAGAACTTGCAGCGGTCGTCATTAATCTGTTTACCATATTTAAATCGGTTCGTGTTCAAGCCGAGTTACTTCCAAACAAACAAATAAATTCTGCAGTCGCCCGTTGATTGCTGTTTGCTGATGTTGTCTGCAGTTTTTTTCCTTCTGAAAAAAGTAGTACAAAAATATGCACAACCGTATTTCACTATTTATCCTTTTACTTTCAGCAGAACAATAATTCGCGCTGTTCTACCTATTTTTATAGCAAACTCTCTTAGAGTTCTAATAATACTCTTTTCTGTGTAAACATGTGTATGCATGCTTCTCATCAAAACGTTTTTGACGATTGTACACTGTATTCTGTGTACAAATTCCCTAGCGTTGTATCCGTTCTTTTGTTTGTTATTTAGCCTAGGATTTAAGGTTTTACGTTTATTTTCTGTTACATATTGATAACACCCTACGCCCGCGCTGGTGCGCAGTATAAATTTTACACATTCCTTTCGCCTCATCGCTTTTTTCCTATTGCCACAAGCACTGAACCTAGTGCAAGGCCATGAGCACCGGTTTTCCAGCATCCGCCTTAGTCATGGATACTAAATTAACTTGCGTGTACCTCTGTCACCTAAGCTTGTGGTTCCAGCTAACATTCCTATGTCATCATCATCATCACTTCATGGATAGGACTTCTTCTGTTCCGGGTTCATGACTCCCGCCATCTTATGACTGGCCAGTCTACAGATCTCCTTTCAACCGGCTCATACTCGTAAGCCAACTTCGGAAAGCGCGTATTGTCCATTCTTTCTAGACGTTGTTGCCAGCAATTTATAAATTTATGAGTGAGTTCATTTGGAAAAACTGTATCAAGTTTTCGTCTAATATACTCGTTTCACTTGTGATCGAGTCGTGTATAGCTCATTTCGTTTCAAACCGATCTCAAATAGCTCATTTCTGGAGCTTGTAATTGGCACCAGTCCTTCTTCGCCGAAGTCCAGGTCTCGCTCCATACTGCCATTGTCTTATAGAATTTGATACACGTGTATTCTCTAGCTTTCCTTTTTAATGTCATTTTCGTTTCTGTAAAACGTTTAAAAAGCGTTAAGTAACATAATGTCCTTTAAAACGTTTCTATAAAAGAAAACGCCTTATATTTTAATGTCAAATTCTCTAAAGTAATTCAAGAGAAAAGACATCACATTTCGCATGTGGTACGATATAATATTAATATATATTAATATAATATATGACATATTATTATCGTATAATATTTTGTACTGTTTAAAAATGTAAGTTTACAATATATTGCTTTTATAAATTAATATAATTACCCGAGATCCATTGTGTGACATCGTTTTTGCGTTAAAATGGAGAGTTTCGGAGCATACGTTCTATCTTTAGATGTAAATAGCTCAGTCAAGGTCATTAATTGTTAATGATGACATCACATCACAGACATTTTATGGTAACACACGTTTGTATTACCATACCACCCATGCGCATCCTTTGAAGGCTGATCGGATACGTAGTTATAAATTTCAAATGATCATTCAATATGCAATCCCGACTGTGTATCTTCTTTTAAGCTTTGTAAATTTCGAACTACCCCAAAGCGTCCATGTACTTCCCTTTATTTCAATTATGTAAGAGTTTTAAATTAGATGTGCAGTCAGTATAAGCATGGTTGCATAGAATTAATGTTGTGCGTAGTTAGTTTTTAAATTTACTTAGTGAGGTCTGATTTTAAAATTATGTTTCGGTATGTGTTCGTTAAATCTCTTCAGAAGAACTTAAAACATATGTTCTGTCACGGGTTTTACGCATTTTTACGCAAAAACAAAGTCACACGACGGATTTTAGGTGACTTTATTATTTTATAAACAAGAAAGTGATTTGGATACCCAATAACATTATGTATGCCAAATACAGTATATTATATGTTCCTCACGCATGCACTTTGTTATACTTCACATGTTATACTATATGCATACGTTTGACTTTAACTAAAAAATATCTCTTTGACTAAAATAAAATCACCTTTTCATATTTAAACTGTTAGATTTTAAAATGAATCTATGTTCAAACACCTAAATATACCTTACGTATATCGCTAAAATATTTTAAAACTGTTCAAGGATCTTATGTTGGTTGTCGAAGTTATAACCACGCGTTTAGAGTACCAAAAACTGATCATGTGTCAAACCCATGTGGCTTTTTACAAGATTAATATCGCTGTGAGAGCCATTACAACGCTTCATTGCAAAAAAAAAACTTAAGCGGTGTTAGAACAACACACGGATAATTCTTGTAAACGTAAAACGCCAGACAGCTGAGTATTAGATTTAACCAACACAGCGAACCCTGACATTGAACCACTTTACAGACTTTTACACTTACCAATGGTGGCTCCGGATTTGCTGAGATGAATTACACTGAGTGAGCACGACGTCATTCGTGAACTTTGTAACTCGATTTATACGGTCTTTCACAAGATTTCTCAACTCTGCACATACTTTCCAAAATTATTCGCAGCCCAGTGAAACTCCGTCAACCAAACTCATTATTATTATTTAACATCTTTAAAAACAGTGTGTTTACTTCACTATATCAATACGTTGTATTGGAAGCCTATTAAGATTATGGTTGATTTTAGGTATGATAAAGTGTTTTCCTTTGTCCCTACTATAATATATTGTACGACATTACAGAACAATCTACGTGCTTCTCGAACGATCCAGTGGAATCAGGCGTAATGTTGTGTGCGTACGTGATTCTCAACATGCGTTGCGAGATTGTTCCGGACGAACCGGTCCGCGCCTGCTGTGTGCAACCAATTATGTTATGGGGTTTTCTAGTAGCATTCTTGACGTGCAGTATGGAATATTCCGGTATTTCGGCGGGGTATACTTTCGCGACGCTTAGTAAGTTTGAGTTGCGATTTCTTTGATTGCGGTTCGTAGTATCTTGGCGAATTGTGGGTATACTTTCGAGACGCTTAGTAAGTTTGAGTTGCGATTTCTTTGAGTGCGGTTCGTAGTATTGTGGCGAAGTGTAATGTGTTTTATATTTGTGCCGGACAATTGTAATACAATTGTGTTTTATATTACTAGACATTTTTATTGCGTGTGAACAATTTTTATTTGATTTGTTGTAAGAGACTATCTTGTTGACTACAAACTGTTTAATTGTGATAATTACATTTGGTGATTAGTGACTTTATTGGTATCTTGTGTTTTGTTTTCCACTGTATCATACGACGATCAGTAGACCGTCGTAACAATATTTAATGTTGTCCTATGTATACGGCTAGAAAATTTGATTTAGATAGATTCAATGGAACATGTATTTCACTTTGTTTTCTGTATACTCAATTTTACTTCCATATTCCTTAAGGAATGGAAGTATGGTGATGGCAAAAAAAATCGTGTTCGAGATTATTGCAGATTCTGATTCTACTACACTCAAAACATGAAAAAAAGTCGTTTTCCGAAAAGTGTCTGTGTGTCTGTCTGTCTGTGTGTCTGTCTGTCTGTCTGTCTGTAGATTTTTTTCTATGGCAAACGATAACTGCCGCAAATTCAAACAGAATCAAATAATTTTTTGCATACAGCCCGGTTTTGCAGAGTTCTCGCGACCTATTGTTTTTGGTGAAGATCGGTTGAGGGAAAGGGGTAGTTTACCTGCAACGGTTTTTTTTTAGCAAGGGTAATTTTGTTTGTTTGGCAAACGATAACAGCCGCAAATTCAAACAGAATCAAATAATGTTTCGCATACAGCCCTGAATTGTAGAGTTCTCAAGACTTATTGTTTTTGGTGAAGATCGGTTAAGGGAAAGGGGTAGTTTACCTGTAACGTTTTATGTTTTAACAAGGGTATTTCCTATGGCAAACGATAACAGCCGCAAATTCAAACAGAATGAAAAGATTATTTGCATACAGCCCTAAATTGTAGAGTTCTCAAGACCTTTTGTTTTTCGTGAAGATCGGTTAAGGGAAAGGGGTAGTTTACCTACAACGTTTTTTTAACAAGGGTATTTTCTATGGCAAACGATAACAGCCGCAAATTCAAACAGAATCAAATAATTTTCTGCATACAGCCCTGATTTGTAGAGTACTCAAGACCTATTGTTTTTGGTGAAGATCGGTTGAGGGGAAGGGGTAGTTTACCAGCAACGTTTTTTATCATGCGTATTTTCTATGGCAAACGACAACTGCCGCAAATTCAAACAGAATCAAATAATTTTTTGCATACAGCCCTGATTTGTAGAGTACTCGCGACCTATTGTTTTTGGTGAAGATCGGTTGAGGGGAAGGGGTAGTTTACCTGCAACGGTTTTTTTTATCAAGGGAAATTTTTTTTTTTTGGCAAACGATAACAGCCGCAAATTCAAACAGAATCAAATAATGTTTCGCATACAGCCCTGAATTGTAGATTTCTCAAGACCTATTGTTTTTGGTGAAGATCGGTTGAGGGAAAGGGGTAGTTTACCTGCAACGTTTTTTTAACAAGGGTATTTTCTATGGCAAACGATAACAGCCGCAAATTCAAACAGAATCAAATAATGTTTTGCATACAGCCCTGATTTGTAGAGTACTCAAGACCTATTGTTTTTGGTGAATATCGATTAAGGGGAAGGGGTAGTTTACCTGCAACGTTTTTTTATCAAGCGTATTTTCTATGGCAAACGATAACAGCCGCAAATTCAAACAGAATGAAATAATTTTTTGCATACGTCCCTGAATTGTAGAGGTCTCAATGACTTTCGATTTTGGTGAAGATCGGTTAAGGGGAAGGGGCAGTTTACCTGCAACCTTTTACGTTTTAACAAGAGTAAAGTACTTGAAAATTTATTTAAACTTTTTGAAACAATGGTAATTGTTAAAAATAAAATAATTTTGTTGCCAGGCAATAAAATTATAATTTTTTCATTTTAATGTAATATAATATTTTTCATTTAATACAGCAATAAAAAGGCAGGTAAGACACAGCCTGGTTGTTTGGCTGAAAATGATTTTAAATATAAATCTTAGAATATGGAAGTCATGTATGGTTCTCCATACCGATATTTTCAGTATGGCAGCCGACGTTAATGGAAACATAATGTCCTTCTTCCCTCATACTCTTCCTCCTCCTACTGGTTCTTCTTCTTTTTTTTCGTTGTTATGGTCGGTGGTCGAACCAATGACCGACCTTTATTCCTCTCTCCATCTTTTTCTACCTTGGACGTTAAAACTTTTATTATCCGTCGTATCATAACGGTCTATGACGTAACCTATAATTTATGACATATCAATTGTAGAATTTATACCTGTTACATCAATTGTAGAATTCATACCTGTTACATTTTGTTTGTAATTATTTGCGTTTTCTTTATACGCGGACGCTCAAAACGTGAAGAGAAAGATTGACTTCCTTAATTTCAACTTTTGTCTTTAATACAATTGTTATACATCAATGGCGCCTATCAGTTCAAGTTCCAGCAAAAAGTGTAGAATCACAGAAAAGAAGGAAGGATTTTGCCTTTTTCCTTACTGATAAACGTTTATCGTAATGTTTGTTTTTAATGTATTCTAGCCTAAGTGTCCTACGTTGCATTTGGTGTCCCTATCCTTTCATTGAATTAATTTCTGCTCTGTTTAGTAATTGTACAAATTATATTATTATTATTATTATTATTATTATTATTATTATTATTACATTATTATTACAGTGTATTATTTAATGTATTATTTTCATATATGTATTATAAAAATGGATTACAAAAACAGTGTTATAACTCAGTAAAATTTGCAATTATAATTTAAATATTTCCACGACAAAGATTGAAATAATGCCATTTAATGGAAAATTTCCAGTACTCTCCAAAACAATAATAGACAATAAAATTATTGGGTAAATATTCCACTGCAGCTATGTAGCTAGCGACATAAGCTATAAATATGAAGACGAAATCGATAACAAAATAAACACATACCAGAAGATGTGTGGCACGAAAAAAAGGCATAAAGTAAGTATCAAAAGATACAGAATTAAAATTTTATAAAGTAATGGTGGAAAGTATTAATCGACGGAAGTGAATCGCGGACACTCACCCAAAATCAGACAAATCAAATTTAAGCTACTTAAATGAAATTCTTAAGGACAGTCAAAGGGTGCACCCTAAGAGATCACATAAGAAATCCAGACATAAGGCAAGAGCTGAATATATACTCGATAAACGATCAAATTAAACAAAATAAAGAAAACTGGATACAACACATAAATAGAATGGTTGACTCGAGAATATCAAAAAAGATAATCCAGTATAAGCATTTGGAGAACGAGATAGAGGCAGACCAAGAAAACGGTGGTTGTGAAGACGGAACAGGCTACAAGCCTAATCCTTGTAGTGAAGAAGAAGAATAAAAAGAATTCATATATAAATTTACATTTCTGTCCATTCGTTTTTCTTTTCAGCAATGAATGGATCATGACTATATAGAGCCGTACGAAATACATTAAGATATTTTTACGTGTTTTGAACTAAATATTTATGAAATCCTTACGAAGTACTTCTTTTTAGCAGGCGTTTCTTTGGTCGTTTCAAGATTTATCGTTAATATTCACCTTTGGTTCTCACAGACTCTTTCATTTCTATACTACTACTACTACTACTACTACTACAACTCCAAGGGGCTAAAGCTCATGAAGACCCCTGGCCACCAGAACGACATGCTTCCACTCCTCTTTATCCTGTGCCACTCTTCGCCACCTTCTGGCCCCCAGTCTTCTCAAGTCTTCATCTACATCGTCCACTCACATTCTTCTTAGCCTCCCCTTTCTCTTCTTCCTCCTGATCATCCAATTAATACTTTTTTCACTGCCCTATCCTCTGTCATTTTATCTCTATACGTTTAATAAATTTATTTATCTCAACGTTAGTTACATACATTTGAATAACCTGTACTAATTAAATGTACTTTCGTATTCTCATGTACGTGTAATATACAAAATGGGTTTCTTGCGTAAATTCTAAATGACAACGCAAGCAAAACAATACTTTGTGTATATAATAACTTACGTACTAATACACTATCCACCGGCAAGAGGTTTTCATCATGGGACAATCCAGACAGCCAACGGTTCCTTATTAAAATAATTTCTGTAGCACGGTTAACAAATGATGTGGTTCCCAGGAGACTTGTAGCCGCTCAACAGCACTGTTTTACTGGTATTATACAGATTTACTTAGTTAAGTCGGGCACTTTTGTCTCCCGCGCGTCCACTGTTATATAATGCATGGAACACGATGTTATTTAACTGAGAGTGAGATGGCTATTTAAACCGAGAGTGACAGAGAGAGCTCGTGCATACACACACATACAAAACGTTTCTGCCTTGAGTTGGCTTCTGGTGCTAATTCTATACGAAGACGGTATTAATAATGCATATTGTGTGCGGCATTAAGAGTTACACTATTCTAACGCTTTCGTCCTTTGTGAAATATGTTTTGCAGTTTAGTCTCGTGTTAGCGGATATTAATTTCCGTCTGCCTAAAGCTGAGTGCAACTATTTTTAAAATTGTGGTTCGAAAACTCATTTCATATTTTGTAATCCCTAGTTCAACTGTCACTACAAATGAAGCTACACCCTATACGAGTCTCCCCCACCTATCAACGTGTACTATGTCTTGTTGAAGGTTTTTAAAAGTTTCATGTTTTATACTTATAGTTACGTTTCGTATAATATTCATAAGACTTAATACGCGTCTTTGTGTACAATATTTAATAATTTAGTATAATATACTATTATATGAATAATCTTGTTACACGTATTTGAATACATGAAATTATCTTTTAAGCTAACAAGGTACGTCGAGATATTATATAATTTCAAGAATTTAAAACTTGTGGGGAAACACAGGAAATTGCACAAATCATAAGTCAAGGCTGAACATAAGTCAACAACTAAAAAAATTTTGTGAAATGTATAAACAACAAAAGCTGTAAAATATTATTAGGAAAACATTAGGCCAACGAAAAACTTCAGAAGGTATGAAATTAAGAAGTAATGATGAATCAAATTATAGAAAATATAACAGAAACAATGAGAAAAAGAAGACTATTATTTTTTGGACATTTATATAGAATGGACGACAATAGGTTAACAAAGCAATTCTTTAAATATCTCTTGGTGGAAAAGGTCAACATCAAGTTGGATTAAAGAAGTCCAAAAGGATTTAGAAACAAATAATATAAACGCAGCAGAAGCAATTGAAAGAGATATTTTTCGGGCAAAAGTGTTAAAAAATAGACGGAGTCCAGGGTAAGAGAGAGAAAAACGTAGACTGAAGATAGGAAGCAGAGACACAGTAAAAGACAAAATAATATTGGAGAAAAGGAAAAGAACAAAGAATAAAGACTTGAAATTGGCATGTAATCCTTAGATGGCAGATACAAAAAAAGCTGTAAAAAGGTAAAAGTATCATAATATAAAGAAGAGAGAGAATTTCAGAACTGTGATGTGTAGGAAATAAAAAGTATTACATGAAAAGAATACAATTCAAAGAAACGAGTTGGAAGTGTACTTAAAACAAGTTGTAGAATAACGTAAACTCAACGCATCTAAAGTAAAGAAAATGAAGGATGACTTTGGTATAATGGACAGAATAGAAACGTTGATGTATATTTGGTAAGGACACGTTGAAATAATGGACAATCCAATGGTCAACTAAAATATTAGTCTCCTATTGGATTTTAGAAAAGAAAATATGAAGGACCATATAAACTCTTACAGTCTGTTAAACTAGTTGTAAAATTGCTAAACTAGGGACTAGGGATTCTTGGTAGGAGTTATTATCCGACGGATTTTAGGGCGCCTGATATTCCCTATCCCTGTTCACCTTAGAGATGCGTTGGCGTCGTCTCGCTATGCCTATAAAGATATCCAAAACGTATAGAAAGGACAAGAAGAAAACGAAACCGAACGGAACGAAGTACAGATGATCGCGGCAAACAGGGAAGAATGTGTGTACAACATAAATGACGACAATCGCTACCAAAAACGTTGCGTCACTGCAACGCTGCAGTGTTGGAACCTATAGAAACGTCGGTAAAGGGAAATAAGTCCGGTAAATAACACCTCTCTCTCTCTCTCTCTCTCTCTCTCTCTCTCTCTCTCTCTCTCTCTCTCTCTCTCTCTCTCTCTCTCTCTCTCTCTCTCTCTCTCTCTCTCTCTCTCTCTCTCTCTCTCTATCTCTCTCTCTCTCTCTCCCCCCTTTAAAGGAGAAACAAAAGACAATGCGAACAGTTACTAATCCACTTAAACAAAATACAAAAAAAAACATAACCTTCTTCGCCGAATATGAACACAACAATAGCATAAACTTCCTAGACCTCTCCACACAAAATTTGAACACAAACACAAAATTCAGTATATGCAGAAAAGCCCACTACAACTGACACACTAATACACAACTCCTCCAATCACCCAATAAAACACAAACTAGCTGCCTTCGTTACATTGATACATAGACTTAACAACATCCCACTAGATGAAAAAGACGAACTAAACACGATAAAATATCTAGCAGAATCCAACGGATACAACAGAACAATAGTCCATAAATTCCTACACAAAACAAACAACAGACAAAGACCGAAAACACCAAATTCATAACACTAACATCAATACATCAATAACCACACTGAAAAAATAGCCCACAAATTTAAAAAAGCAGGATACAGAATCGCAACAAAACTACAAACAAAACAGAACACACACTATCAAAACACACACACACACAAAGCACAAAACAAATTAAATCTACCTGGTGTTTACAAACTAAATTGCTCAGATTGCAAAAAATAGGCCAGACAGGACGTAGCTTCGTAGAAAGATACATTGAACACACAAAGGCGCTACACATCACTACCGAATCAACTTTTCGAAACCACCGCATTGAAGCAAATAGCACATACAAAAACATCAAAAATAACATGGATATTCTACACGTACACACAAAAGGCCAAAAACTAGACACTCTTGAACAATTGGAAATATACAAACACACAAAAACACATAAAAACGACATCCTAAACGAACAGACACAATTCAAATAACACGCATTATTCGAACATATCACACCCCACACAGAACATCGATCCTTCAAAAGTCGACACCGTCGCCAAGAACAAGACGGACAGCGCTCCCAGTGGCAGCCTATGACAAAGCTTATAGTAAGCGAAAACTAGTTTAGGCTATAAGGCAATATTTAGTTAATAAACGGACACGTCATGGACAACAAAATCCAAGAAATAATAATTTGTGCAGTACACAGATAACACTTGTTGTCGTTCCCAGGGGGACTTGCCGCCATGTCGTCTCTTTACTGTACTGTCCCGCTACACTAGTATTACAGAGATTTACTTGAGTATACATTCAAGTTGAGCACTTTCGTCTACCCTGAGTCAGTTCTCCTGTATACGTAATGCTATTTAACAGAATAGGAGAAAAAAAGAAGGTATTCAAACAGAAAACGTAAAAACAAAGCTGCTTTGAGTTTGCTTTGCTTTGCTGTTAATTCTCTACGATGACAGCATTAATAATGCATATTCTATCTTCTATACACGGTGTTGTCATTTTGATGCTTCTATCTTTTGTGATCGCCTTTAGTTATGATAGGAAGACATGAATTCGCATCATTTCATATTGAACTACAATTGTTTTTAAATTAACCTTATCATAAACATTTCTTTCAATTCATAAGTAATAACTGTACTTTAAAATTATATTTATACTTTATAACAGTATTTCCACAGTTTTCATTTGTATGTACGGCCAACTTCAGATTTACAAAACGTAATAGCTTGTTCAAGTTCTTGAGCTTTCACTATTATCAGCCGGGGGCTGTTAAGCCGTGGTTCGCAGTTGTCGTTATTGACAAACGTTTTGGCCCCACCATCGGAGGACATCATCAGTGTATAGATGGGCACGGTGTCCGCCGATCCACCTCACAGATGAGGTAGAGACTTATAGTATAAATCATATCTATATGTATGGTCATAGTCATAGCTAAGACATTACTATTGTAATTGTACATATAACACACCCAGAACCCAATGTACAACAAACGAATTAAAAGCTATCCAAAACAAAGTAATCAACAAAAGATGAACATGCAATCACGAACATAGAATGAATTATGACTAAAATAGGGGAATAAAATAAGTTAAAATTAATAAGTAAATGTACAATTGAAGAAACGAAGACACGACTAACGACAAGACAACGTACCCAATTACCCAATAGATCAGGTAGTGAGAAGAAAACAATGACAACCATAACAAGAAGAAATTTATTAAATATGATGGAAGAATCAGTGCAATTAGGGAAAAGTCAAATCAAATCAGATACCAAAAGGAAATAATAAAGACAAGGATAAAATAAACCATGAGAATAAAAGTATTGTTAATGATAAAGAAAATAAAAGTGAATTAAAAAAACTTGATTTTAAAACCCTAAGCTGTGACTTGACACTGACATAAACTTATTAATAAAATGACTTCAATGACTTGACGGTACAAACAGAACTCAATAATTAAATATATTGAGAGTAGAAATTAAGAGGCAGAGTGAGTACAAGAATTGTAAATATATAATTAAATAATGTATAAAAATGACAACTAGACAATGTCCAAAGGACTAATAAAATTTGTGAAGTAGAAATAAAATTATCAAAGACAACTATTACTCAATAATAAAGGTTGAGATAATAACAAAAAAGAAAAATCACCATAAACAATAAAGAATCAGCTTTAAGTAAAAGTAAATAATCATACAATGTGTAGAAAACAGAATCTGAGATTCAGCCATTGTTGAGAAACCAAGATAGGACATAACCTAATCTGGCCAACAAATTTCCAATAAAATAGTAAAACAATGACTGGAAGAATGTTCAATTCAAATGTATTGGAGTGTAAACTAACAAGAGACTAGAAGGAGCAACATTCCATGTACAAAAAGTCATAGTATAAAGGAACTTAAGTACAGAATAAATGTAAATGTAAATATGTGACCAAGTGTACCATATAGAATAGGTACCTGGGACAGCAAAAATCACACATAAAACTGTAATAAAAGAATAGAGACTCAACCCATGATATTAAATAAGACATAGTAACGTTCATGTGAGGCAAATCAATGCTTATTGCCATCAAATTAATAATAATAATGTAAATTATAAGTCAACCCTAACTGATACTAGATGCAAGAAGTTTAAGTAAATACAAACTAATGTCAAAATATAAAATCAGAACCAAACACTGCCAAGTATTAAGATTGCTATAAGAATAATAAGATAAAATAAATGTAATAAACAGATAAATGTGAAAAAATTCAAATAAGGAAAATGTAACACTCAAGTATACTGAAAAATAATCAGAGAAAATGTGATTAAAGTAAAATACAACAATAATAGCTAGTGCTCATACTATCAGGAGTGGTAATGATAAGTTCATTATAGATAGGCCACAACAAAGATGTGTTATAAAACCCTAATATTATAAATTAATTAATAAACACTTAGAATGGCAATAGACCAAGAGTCTAGTCAAAGGAAAATAGATAACTAAGAGTAATAACTAAATAATGATATGATAAAAAAAATTTGTACAGTATTTATAAGTAATCACGAAGGACAAAAGTGAAGAAAAATAGTGTATTAAATATAAGAATCTTTAATACAAGAAAGTGATAAAAACATAGAAAAATCGGGCAGTAGGCCTAAACGGAAGGTGACAATTTTAGCTAATTACCACCTAAAACTTTAACGAGGAGGGGCGATAGATAATGACTCATTAATCATGATAATTATTTATCAAAAAATTAACAATGCAATTAGTATAAGGTAGAAAATAAGAGATGTAATTAGTTTCTAAGAAATTTATTTCATTAATCCCTAGCAGAACTATATGGTGAGTGTAGTCAAAATACTCGTGGGAAAAAGACAAAAACGATGAGAGTACTGAAAAAAAGATCAGTTCATCTATAAGTGAATCATTTAAATCATAAATAAAAGAATTAATTGCAAGCCCGTCGGCGTACAAAGGAAACCAGAAAACCGGAGCCTCCAACCCAGATACTAACGCCAAGCTAAGCGTCTATTTTGCCGACATATACCGAGAGTACCCGAAAATTAGAACAATTAGCCAATCACGGCCCGTTATTAATTACTAGGTACGGGATCTTGATACAGGTAAGACCATCAGTTCATCTCAAGCTTCGACGCAGACTCCACGTTGGTCAGAATAACCAAAAAGTACTGAATCGACAAGCCGACAGCTGACGAAACCGTTTAACCTCGAAACACAAGGTTGAGGTTGGGTCGGGTATATGGGAAAGTAAAGTTTTATTCAATCAGTGACCTATAACGGAGTATATGCGCATAGGTAATGAACGTGAATGAATAAATCAAATTTAATTTCATTCTAATAACAGAAGAAAATTTTGTGAATTAGTGATACGACTAGAACGAATTCATACGCAAGTATCAGTGTACATAATAAAAATATTTTAAAATAGTAACCTACTAATTAAAGAACGCTGTAAGCGAAATTAATTAATTAATATTGCTGAATCAATAGCAATCCGACAGACATTGCAACCTTATTTTAATTATTGAACTAAACCCATTAAAAGTGAATTATTTAAGTAACTACAAACATAAAATGTTTATAATTAATTCAAGAGACTAGTCTAATTCAAAGGCATTAAATAGTCAATGGAGAACTTAAGAGAAACATTGAACTATAGTAGATTAAGTATTATATTGTGATTAACCTTAAGATTATAGCTAAATGTATAACAATCCCCAACCATAGGAAGGGGTCATTTCCAGTAACATGTTAACTTTGTTTGTAGCCAATCCAAGAAGATAGGTGATGAAGATTCTCAATAGATTACATGTATAACAGTAGTACACGGAGATGTTAGCATGGTTAAGAAAATTTTCATTTTTTTATGTTAAGAAAGTTAGGTTACAATGAACCCTAGTTAACCTAAAAACTTCAATAATCATCACGTGTTAAATGTTTATGTTTTGTTAAAGAATCTAATAATATTTTCACTCTCCGAATACTAATTATTATAGTATTGCATTTTATTAACCGATGTGTATCTTGCAGACTAAAAGAACCTGCTTTATTTATGAATTAAAGTAACGAATTTGTTTACGTCCAGACCGACTGATGGTTAGACGCAGTCTGGCCACCCTGAGATTCATTTATTTAAAAGAGTCCATCAACAATATTAAGATTTTAAAAGAAAATAAACAATATTATTTTACCATGGCAATTATTAATAATGACTTCGACCTATACAAAATCAATTCATAACCGATAACCGAGTTTGACTATCATTTTATTGGAATAAGACTTACAGCTTAGGTGAACAACAGTAATGGTTGGTTACAGAGGCGGCGGCAAGAATTTGAATTTAACGATTCTCACTTTCTTATTAGTAATACACTTCGAAATTACTAGTATCCAACCGTTACAAGTAAGTATTTTTATACCAACGATACTTATATTTTTCAGTGAAGGGGCACACCGTTCATCTCAACGACAAGTGAAGAGTCAATTTATTTCAATTAAACAACTCACAACCGAATTCACAACACATATACGAATTCAACAATAATAATAATAATAATAATTGAACATTTCAACGAGAGAGGATCTCGTCTCTCTAACAACATGGGGCTCCATCGCGGGACTTGAACGGATGCGTATACCCGTCTAGTTACAGAGAATCTCGTCAATATTACACTATAAACTGTGTCTCTTAGTGAATTGGCGGACACCATGCCCATCTAGACACTGATGATGTCCTCCAATATTGGGACCGAAACGTTTGTCAATAACGACAACTGTAGACGGCGATAACAGCTAGACTCATAATAATAATAATTTTAACAATATGACCTTATATTTTTAATATTTTTGGAAATAAATATAGACCTACTATAATGCATAAAAAGTTTTATTTCTTTGATTTTGTTAATCCAAAGGAAATAGAATTCAGTGTCCCATGAGGCACGGGATATATTTCAGGAATACATTCTGAAGGCTAAAATAAAAAAGAAATTTCATACAAACATAGGTTCTAAGAGATAGGTTCAATAAAATCCAATTTTATAACGTTCACTTAATTTTTATTTACTTTACTTATATACAATTTTCGATAATTAATTTTGTTTATAAACTGTACTACAAATTTACTTTTAGTTATTTGCAATTTAAAAAGGTAAATTCACACCAAACCTAAAAATTGTGTTTTTCAACACCGTTTCCTTTTATATGTACAAACCTTTCTGAAAGCCTATCTAAGATACAGCAATTGGACCCATTCCTCAATTTTTTAGGTTAAAAACCAATTAAACCATTAAATTTACTCTGTAAGTTTTAAAAATTTCAATAGGGTTTTATTTTACTCTTAAAGTAGAAACTACGGAGAATATTTTCCAAACCATAAATCAAAATCAAAGCGTTTTCGAACCTAATATGAAATATTTCTTTATTTCAGTCTGCAAAATACATTCGCAAAGTCTATTCCTCATGGGACATTCTGTATACAAAAGAAAACTGTCAAAAAATTGTAATCAGGTATAAATAAATATAACACGCTGGGTACTCACATTATATATAACAGTTGTGTAGAACACTCGAAAAGGCTCCCCTTCCTATTTGTAAATTTTGACAACCGGGTTATGTTAGATTTAAACTTTCCTCTTCTACTCCTCGGAAAGGGTTTAATGCCAGTGTAAGTCGGGCTATGTTATCTCAACCCTACAAGATGAGGACAGTGCGCTTAACGCACGACTATACGGTATCTAATGTCTACAACTAATGAGGTCATTTACCTCAGACCCTGTGATGAATGAGGTCACATTCAGACTGAACTTCCAAATCCATTCTTTCGTATATAGACTACAAGTTACAAAACTCAAACTTTGGAAAAGTTTATTTTACAACTGCTGCGAACGGGGTCCTGACACAATCATTAATATTTTTAACATATAACATAACATTAGTAACATATAAGCAAGACATACAAGCATTCAAACTAACATACAAACAAGTTAAGACTGGAAAACAATTAAGTAAATACACAAATAATCCAAAGGTAGAACATAAAATCATATATATTAAAACAAAATATAGCAACCTATACAGATTATTTAGCTTCATGAAAATGTTGGCAATGGATACACTGAGACTAGAAGACGTAAAAGAACTGGAAATTCTTAGGAAGGGTGAGACATGTTCTGACTGAAACCTAGTTGTAGTAGAAATGATGTCCCATAAACGACGTCATTACAGAATGACTAAGAATGTGTCAGCTTAGCTATACAGAGAAAATGCTAATTATTAATAGTTATAACTCTGAACAATGAAAATTATATTATCACGTACACATTTATTTCGGTAATACTTTATTGGAATCGGAAGGTGTGTAATGCGTCTACTACGACAGTTAGTAAACTATCTAAATTTACTATAACACAGTCAAGAAACTTACTTTCATACAAAGATTAAAAACTAATCTTAAGTTTTTTTTTTTCATTTTAACGATGTATATTTGTTTCGCCATCTACATATTTTATATTTCCTCAGGAAAAAATGACTCCTAATTTAAAAATTCTCTGATATCTAATATGATCGCTTTGGTCTTTTAACTATACAATCAATATATGACCTTGCTTGTCTAAACAAGAAGGGACCAGGTTCATAACAACATTGAGATACAGGAGGACACAATTGAAGTGGTGGACAATTTCACGTATCTCGGAGTGAACCTAGGAAAGACTGGATCAGAGGAGCCGGAGATCCAAAGACGGACCACTACGGCTAACAAGGCATACTTTGCATTGTGCCATCATTTAGGTCTGGGGATGTGCACAGGGAAACAAAAATGAAAATATATAGGACTGTCATCAGACCGGTGTTATGTTACGGGTGTAAGGCATGAACACACAGAAAACAGCCGACATAGTACACACCTTTGAAAGGAAAATCGTCAGACGCAATATAGGTCCAATACAAGAAAATGGCTCATGGAGACTGAGGTACGACAATGAACTGTATCAAATATATAAAGAGATCACAGTCTCAAAATTTATAAGAATGCAAAGATTGCGTTGGGCCGGACATGTTATGAGAATGGAGGATGGCAGGAACCCCAAAAGTGGTCTGCTGGGTACATGGGAGAGAAGGAGACCTCTAGGTAGACCGAGGAAGAGGTGGGAAGATGGCGTTGCAGAGGACGCGAGGGGCATGGGGATAAGAAACTGGAGGAGGGCTGCAATGGATAGAGTAGATTGGAGGCGGAGATTGGTGAAGACAAGGGCCCGCCTTGGACTGTAGCGCCATAGGAGAATATGACCTACTAGATAAAGGCTGTTTAGGCACTTTGAAAAGACATTTCCAATACTTTGCAATCTAAATACAATGTAAATGAAACATAATAAAAATAAAAATTAAATAAAGGTAATGCAATGAGACAAACATTCACACTATGTCTGAATATATGGGGAAATATTTACAATAAACCTTATTTGGTGTCCTGTGCAAAGAGGTGTGAATTTTATAAGACAACATTTTTATTACAATAAGTACTACATATTAACGTAGTTTAAGACAATTAAAAATAGAAAAAAAAAACAGCAGAGCAGTGTAATGTGAAAGTGAATGAGTGATATGCGTCTAACGAATTGTGTTAACATAATTAAGATTAAGCCAATTAACAGACACACTGTAAGTCATTTATATTAGTATACAAATTGGAATAACTATTAAAAACTAGCTATTGTAATACTAAATAAATTTTTATTGTATTTATCATCTGTCAAAGTAATTAGCTATGAAACTATAATTCGCTGTAATTAGCTATAATTTTCTAGTAGGTCTACAGTCTAGAACGTTTTAACATGTAAAGTAACGGCATGTGTGTAGATATATAAAAGCAAGAGTAAGCCGTCAACTAATCAGTCTATCGCAGACTCTTGCAGTCTCTAATAAGAAGTCTCTTGCAGTCTCTGGGAAGTCGGAGTGTAGAGTCAAGGGAGCGGCTGAATTTAGATCCACGAAGTCAAGCACGGCGTTCGAGATCTTCACCGATGGCCGATGGCTGTCAACGAGCACTTAATCAGGAGCAACTTGGACGGACACAACATTCACGAAGAAACCCTGAGTTCTACACACTGCCTTAGGAGGACAACCACTGGTGTGGAAGCAGAAGCACGCTCGCGAGACCGTCCGGACCGATGCAACGTAATCCCAGCAAATTCAGGAAAGTTAAATTATAAAGACTCTTTGTTAAATGTAACACAATTAAAGACTCTTTTAATTTGATTACTGTCAAATATTTCAAAATGTATATATTGTTACGTCGCTCTACTGATCGTCGTATGGTACAGTGGAAAACAAAATACAAAATACAAAACACCAATTAAGTCACTAATCACCAGCTTTAATTATTAAAATTAAACAGTTTGTAATCAACAGTCTCTTGCAACAAATCAATTAAAAAATTGTCCACTTGCAATAACAATGTCAACTAATATAAAACACAATTGTATTACAATTGCCACGAACAATTCTAAAACACATAACGCTTCCCCACATTACTTAGAACCGCACTGAAATAAATCGCCATTAAAACTAAACTAAGCGCCGCTGAATGCCTATAGGCCTATTTATACCGTGCTGAAATTTCAGAATCATCCGTACTGTGCATCAGCGCTAGACTAGAGCGTAACTGATTGCGGCGTAACACAGTGCGCGCGGCCGGCGAAGTCTAGAAGTCTTGATAACGCATGTTGAGATCACGTAAGCACACAACATTACAGCCGGATTTCACTGCAACAGCCGAGAAACAAGTAGAATGTTCTGAAATGGTGTACAAATTTTTCCGCTTTACGTAACAATATTTTGAAACTCATTACTTTCATATTTAACAGTATATGTTTTATATATAAAAAGGAATAACCAATAAATGTATTAATTAACACAAATAAATTTTATTTTTGCTATCGCAGTCAGTTACAAACTTGTTACCTGCAATAAATATAAAAATAAAGATCCATAGAGAGCCTGACTTGTTAACATTATTTTCATTTTGTCAAACATAAATATGTCTTATCTTATTATAAACTTTTTATATATTTTTTATGGTTGCAAGCTATAATTTTTAAAATTAACCTCCAAACTTTTCTTGTCTAAAAAAAAACAAAAGTTCTGTTCGTAATTGTACTCATTAAAAAAATATCACGTATCGTGTGGTTCACGTAAGTGGCTATATAAATGCCAGCACCAACACAAACACACTTTCCCGTAACAAACACGAGGAACGGCGAACAAAAGCCATTAAAAGAGGATGTCACAAGTTGTTTGCGTTATTAAAAGCGTTGTTAAGTTTCAACACGCACGCCTTCCCAAAATTACGTCCAAAGTGGTCGTGTCTTTGGTCAGCCTCCTCAAAGTGCGCGAAAGTTTTTTAAAGGACTAAAAATACATCTTCCACAATTTTGTTACAACAAATGCACTCAATTTTCATCCTTTTAGAAAAATTAGTTATACAGAACGTAAGTAAAAGCTTCTCTTTTCCTTTTTCTTTTCTGCTTCTTCTTATCTCTCTTCTCCTTAGGCTTTTGGTCTTTAGAGGTTAATTATTTCTTCTACCTTACAAATATAGTGGTCTGGCCAAGTTTTTTCCATCAAGTCACAATTGTATGGTGTTCAGGAAATAAAATTTCCTGATGTAGAGCTTGACTCCTTTTCGTTTCTGCCCACGGCCGGTAGCAGGCCACACCCTATCAATAGACCCTGCGGCAGGAGCTCTATTTCAAGCTCGGAACGTAGTATACGAGCGGGAGACGGGCAAGCCCGTCGTCCCGCACAGCCATTGAACTTGTTCGTTTCTGTGGGGAACAATCTAATATCTTATCCAGCAGAGTTCCTTTTACCGTTTTTTTTTAACGTGGCGCGACCTGAGTAAATTTTGATTTCCAAATACACTTCATATTCACGAAGTCTCTCACATCGTTCACTGTATATTTCTGTCATTTTTACTTAATACTCACAAGAATTCTGTAGTACGTAGGTACAGATTAATCAGTAAAGCGTGCGCCAGGAGAAAAATTGTTATTAAAAATTAGCAAAATGTACTTACAGAAGTAATAATTATTCATTATAAATGTAACATATAATGTACAATTATGATGTGTTAATTAAGTACACACGCGCGCGCGCGCGCCTATATATTGTAACGTTACCAAATTTGGTAGTTACATAAAGTAAGCAATTGTTACGTCAAGTGACGGGAAAGCATGAAAATATTTCTAAAATTCCAACAAAGAAGAAGGAAGTGTAACATAGCAGCATCGTACACAAAATAGAGAAAGAAAATGACCATGAGCCAAAATAAAATGTTAGAAACCAGGCCCAATAGATTCCAACAGTGAGGGGAACCAATAAAATGACTATATAAAATAAAAAGAAGAGACAACTCAAGAGCAACCACAATGATGGCAGACAAACCAATATATTTACAAATATAAGTATTATGAAACGACTACTACAATGGAAACATTGAAGAAGACGTTTAAACCTAAAGAAGAAAGGAAGATGAAGGACAAGGAAACATGACATGAAGAGAGAAGATAATGGATAGACGATACAAGAAATCACCATTCGCCAAGTATACTAGAGACAATACTAGTAATCAGAAGAATAGAGATTGTCAACTATGAAGAAACAGCGTTTAACATATTTAAGAAATCACAAACAGTAATAGTGAATACTTAATGTAAGTGTGAGAACCTGTGACCAGTTAACCAATTTTAACCTAATAAACCCCACAGACAATTCAAGTGATAAGGTTTATAGCGGAAGAGAAAGTGTTACTTTCATAGTGGAAACATCAAAGATTAAAGAGTCAAAAATACACAGACAGTTAGTGTGACTAATTTAATGAAGATTTTAATCCAAATAGATAATCATAAGACCACCAAGAAATGTAAGATAGAACAGTAATATCATTGTTCATAGAACCTGATAATAAAAACCTTTGTAAATTTTAAAAGAAATGTAACTGAATGCCACGGAAAAACAGAATACAATATAAAGAAAGGCCAGAAAAAATAATAACAAAGAAACTAGTTTATTAAGTATCAAACAACAATGTAACAGAAATTAGGTACAAACCTAACAAGAAATGTATTATCATTAGTTTAAGAATATTTGTATTATTGTTTAGAAGAAATAGTGTAAACATGTGTAATAATCAACAATTAAACCATTGTAATAGAAGACCATAATGAAGTCATAATAGTAGTAGCAAATGCTGCATAAGAATATGTTGTACATTGATACATAACCCCATAGGAAATGCACCTATAAAACAAAAAATCACATATGTTAATTAAACCAAACAACCATCAACAATTGTGTCAATCAAAGATTCATTATAAATAATGATGCACGCTAATAAATAATGTATTATATTGAAATACACTGCACATAAAGCAGATTAAGTATGATAGCACAAAGCTAGATGAAAGGGAACCCAATGTAACAAATTAGTTAAGCAAAATACATTATTAAAACTTGTACAAAGATCACTGAAAGTATTACCAGTAGTTAGAAAAACATCTGGTACTACTATGAGAACAGATTATGAGTGTAATAATAATAGTTTTATGATCAAAATATTGTAAACTAACTGACTATGAATGAATAGCCAGACGTAAGCAAAGGCAATGTAACAAACTAATTAAGCAAAATACCTTATTAAAACTTACACAGAGATTAATAAAAATGTTATCAGTAATCAGAAGGATATCTGATACTACTTTGAGAATCTATGTCAAATATAATAATAACAATTTAGTTATTGATTTATCAAAAAATAACTGACTGCCATGTCATGACCTGATGTAAACAAACCCAATACTAGGAATTGAAGGGTTTTCAGATAGCCAAAAGCTAACAAATATATTAAATGAACTAGGTACTATAGGGGTACACTATTTGCATTTTCGACATTATATACCTTATGTAGAAAAACACAAACAAAGTGACAATTTAAAGAAAAGGGGTCAGAAGGTAGTTAGATAAGACTACTAGTATATGAAACACAACATTGTGCATACACTAAAGTGTAAACCAATGTAAATAAACATTTATATTATTATTAGAATACAAAACAAATGTTATTAGATAAGGAATAATAGTATTAAGGGCGATTATAAATAATCGAATATGGACGTTTGAGACGCCATTATCAAACATTGTTTGAATAATAATTACTCCCAAATTATTGTATTAAGCAATTGAGAAATGAACTCAAAACGTTTAATCAGAAGTGTTATTGTGTAATTAGATAAGATTTGGTGAAATAAACTTATTAATTTTAAGATACACCATAAAAATTTGTGAAATCGTTGTAGTGAATTAATAATGGACGGATTATATTCTTGTTTGGACTTTATTTAAAGCTCAGGATGTCCGCGATTTATTGACACCAACCATTCAACGATATGACAACTAATAAGAAAGTTATAACGATTATAAACTTTTTAATCATTTTGTGCATCGGCGTTTACGTCACTTTAGTCTCCAACCCATATACGAAATTGGTAATAAATTAAAAGTTTTACTAAATCAAGGTGTTTTTGGTCGGAGAGTTCGAAGAATTTAACCAATCAAATGAATGAAAACCGGCAGACAAGCCGGAGACGCTTCGGAGGAGCGTCACAGTCATCTTTCAATCATCAAGGAGTCAACACGTATAATTCGACGGACAAAATCGATGAAGTTTTATTTGAATTGTGCGCGACACATATACATTAGTCATACTACACACACCTAACCTACATATAACACAGAATTAACGAGTGTATAGTGCGGAGTGAATATAAAAATAAAATACGACCAGTGTATAATATCGGTCGTATTTTCGAGTTTTGTGTTGATAAAAAACCAGGGAGTACAATATTTACATTATTTAAAAAATAAAACAGAAATAATAATTTCTGTAAAACGATTGTTTGGATACTACTCTAATCAGTAGTATCAAAGTGTAGTAATGCTGATGAAAGTTATCAGAATTGACGAAAGAATTATTTCGCATTTATTAACTTAAAAAATAAATGTTTTTACTATTTATCATAATTAAAGGAGTCAAGAGTAATTTAAATATTACAAAATACGAGTGCCGCAATTAGTCGCTCAATTGACTCATGTTGTTTTTGATTTGACTAATGAAAATAAATATTTTTAATTTTTGCGAAAGAATATTCTATTCTACTGATAGCTACGCATCAGAAGTATTATGAATAGTATATATATGTTTAGATTAATAAGAAATCAATGAATAATATATTTAACCCTAATAACTACTTACGTTATTAGATAACCTAAAAATAATAACAACAACTTGTCACCTTTTTGTCATAAGTCTGTTCTCAAGTAATACAAACCAAATGAAAGCTATCACAAGAGTTTTTTTTTATTATAAACTTTTTCTCTTGTCAATAAATAATTTCTATAGCCAACTATTAAATAATAATAGTAATTTTTAGCAGTGCAAATCAACGCACGTGTTTATTAAAATAACTACTGTGTACTGAATCCCGCGTACGATAATACGATAGTTATCGATTATATGGTACCGATTTTCAATTGTAATATTTGTTTGTTTGTTTTCTATTCATTCTTTATTAAATATTGTTATAAAACACCACATCTTGTATCTGGCATCATGTCACTTCAAAGATCACACGAACTTGGTAACTTAACTATGTAAGAGGACATAACCTCTCTAAATAAAAATTATTGTATTAACCTACAGTGTTACCAGCCTTGAGGTTAAGAAGAGTTTCTTTTTTAAAATTGTTCATAATAATTATTTTTCTGTAAAACTATTAGTGATTGATTGTTGATTTTAAAAGATTTAATAGCATTCCAAAACTGTTAATAAACCTCAATTTCACTTTTACCAGTGGAAAAAGTGTTTAATTTCAAAATTAAAATAGTTTAGTTTTAATAGCTAGTTCTATCAAAAGGTGGCGGCAGAATTTGAATATTCCTTATAATTCAAATCATAATTCAATTTTTATTTTATTTTATTGTGCATGCTTATCACGTATGATATTCAAATAGAATATCCCCTTGTATGTGTAGAGTGTATGTTACAGCTGAAGCAGTCACCCAACAGAACAGTAATATCCACATATGGTAAGTGGGGAGGTGATCAGCGGAGTGCGAAAATACTTTTTAAATTAAAAGATTTAAACGGCAATACCCACACAATTATTAATAACAATCAAACCGCTAATAATAATTACATTTTTGGAAATTTTACTATACAATATTGTTGTGGATACCGGAGCGTATCTACAATCAATACTACAATACACATACAACCAACACACATATCTATCTACGTATCTATAGGATCTACTATAATATTTATATATGATTTTATGATTGTAAGAGATGTAAAGTAATATAACTTTAATGCAATATACCTTACACTTAGGTAAGCTAGTGGTGTTTTGGATAGAAAAATTTGTTACCATCATAATGAATATAAAACTAAACAATACATAATATTTAATATTTACAACAATTGAGTTGAGATGGGTGTTATGAAACAGAAATAAGTGTAGGGTAAAGGAAAGAAAAGTGTAGACATATTTAATAGGAGAATATAGTCAGTAGTTAGGTATTTATAAAATACTTTAGTAGTGTCTTAACTAAAAGCTAGAACGATGAGAAAACGGAAAAACGTATCTATAGCGGAAAAGTATAGCAGACATATGGAAATGCGGGTTGCAGAATGAACATTGGTCAAAGGAGGAAACTGTGTAGAGTGTTTACTTTGTGGATTACAGACTTTAACAGTGAATAAAGGTATAGATATTGAGGCGCTTTAAACGGAAGTTTTGTAGACGGGTGGAAGGAATAACTTTATACAATTACACTGTAATTAGCATAACCTAATGTTTGAGTCTACCAATAAGGAAATGTCTTCATATTCTTCAGTAATACAGCCTAACGTGAGCCCTGGCTACCAACACCAATCTTCTCCAAAGTCGTCTATCCATTGCCCTTACATCCATTCCAGTGAGATCTTCTAGTAAATCCTCCAACTACCTTATTCTAGGTCGGACTCTCTTTCTGGTTGTATAGATTTGCGCCCTCAAGAATTTCTTTGGCATACACTAATCATCCATCCGCTCTAGGTGACCTATCAATTGTATTTATTGAGTCTTTATAAATCTTACAATGACCTCATGATACAATGGCTCATCCATCTCCTGGTTATTTCTTAAATAAGGGAATTTAGGTACTACTAAAAGGAACCTAAACTGGTGAATATATTTCAGAAAGGGCAAAAGCGTTAAAATACCAACACCACACACAAGATACGACGATATGCATTATTAATGTCGTTCTCTGTACATAAGTACGACCCAAAGCCAACTTAAGGAAACGCTGCTTTCTGTGTGTCTCTGTAAAATCGCGCGCGAACGTTCTTGGTTTAAATACGAGGGCTATTTGTTTTTCAACCTCCGATAGACCAATAAACAGACACATGAATGACATCAAAAATTTTATTATATACAAAAGTTTCATATACATGTAAACTACTTTTCTACATAGTCAACACCATTGTTGAGGCACTTATCATAGCGAGGGACCAACTTTCTATGCCCATGTTGTAGAATGTTCGCTCCTGAGTAGTCATCCAGTCTGCTACACTGGACTTTAACTCATCATTCGAGTCAAACCGCTGCCCACCTAACCACTTTTTAAAGTCAGTGAACAATGGTAGTCACTTGGTGCCAAGTCTGGGCTATAAGGTGGGTGATCAAGGACTTCCCAAATAAATTCATGAAGCAGGTTCTGTGTGAGTGCAGTTGCGTGAGGTCGTGCGTTGTCGTGCAAGATGACAACGCTTGACGACAACATGCCTCGTCTTTTATTCTTGATTGATGTTCTCAGCTGTTTTAAAGTTTCACAGTACGTAGCTGATGTGATGGAAGTTCCAGGCTCCATAAACTCGATTAGCAAAATGTCTTGTGGACTGTGAGTTGTTTGGGAACCCACCGAGCACAGAGTTATTTATACTCAAGCTTCTGAGTAAGAATATCATAAAGGGCAGACCTAGAAATTTCAGGAAAATCAGCAGAAAGTTCAGTAATTGTTGAACGACGGCGCTCTCGAACCGTCCAGTCTACCCTTTAAAGAACATCATCAGTAGCCACGGACTTTCTTCCTTGCCCTCCTTCATCATGAACATCAATTCGCCCTTCTTTAAATTTTCGACACCATTCCCGAACTCATCACATTTTCTCCATTCACATTACACAACCTTCAATGAATTTCTGCAGCACTATGAACCTTCAGCTTGAAGAAATCTAATAACAGACCGAATCTCACACTTGGAGGCAATTTCAATTGTAGTTGCCATAATTAAACTGTCGTCACCACAGTAATAGACAAAATAACTACAAAATCAGTGGTTATAGATTAGAACAAAGTCTCAAAAACATTAATCAACAATCAGATTGTTGGTATGACAACAGAACCAGGTTTACCAACTCACTGGATGTTGACAAAAAAATAGCCCTCGTATATTCTTTCGTCTTCCTACTCAGTTAAATAACATTGTGTTTCACGCATTATATAACTAGAACTCGCGCGGGAGAATGGGGTATTCAAGTAAATCTCTGTAATACCGGTGCAGCGGAGTGGCAACAAGTCCCCTGGGAACGGCGTCACGTGTTCACGGCTCACAACGTAAACTATCTTTAATAACGTGCTATATTGGCTGCCTTGGACTGTTCGGTGATGAAATGTGCTTACAATGTAATTTTGTATTATGTAAATATAATTAATCCATCGCAATGTGATACTTTTATGTCAGATTATTTTAAATCATTATCATGGTCATCTTCACAACACGGCATAGGCAAAGTCCTGGCTGTTCCACCTTCAAAGATCCTCCAGCCATCTCTTCCTGGGTCTACCCACACACCTGTGCCCTATAATTTTGTATTTCCACACTTGTTTGGCCAGTCTGCAATCTGACATTCTTCATAAGTGTTCTCTTTACCGTTGTTTGTAATTTTTAATATCTCATTCAACTTTAAAACTTGTAAATCTTCTCTTATTGCCTCATTTCGTATACGGTCAAGTTTGGAACACCTTTTAACTCCTCTTAAGAATACCATTTCCGAGGCCTGTCATTTTTTGTTGTTGTCCATAATTCACACGCATTGGACAGTACAGAGACTGCCATAACTTTGTAAAATTATAATTTTATATCTTAATGTATCTTGTTTCTAAAAGCACGGTTGTTTTATCCAGAGATCGTCTGGAACTTATCTAACTTACCATCAATATCATAATTTTATCATTTGCCAAGTAAATGCAGTGGCTCATCTAGAATTTAATCACTAATCAATACTTTTGTTCTTATCGGCTCCTTATCTTGAAATGCCATTACCTTTGTTTTTATAGTAGAGATTTTCGTACTGTATTGAAATCATTATTTTAAGTAATCACTGTTTTCATTTTATTTTACGATGCTTTATGATTAAATAATCATTAATTATTATTTTAAATAGAAAGTTAAAATTCTAATTCAGTTAAGAGGTATTATGTGTCAATCTGTACAAATAACTGGATAGCACCAAAACAGAGAGACACTAACTCTAGTAAATCCCGACAAACGTGTGTGTCATTTAGAAAACTGAAGTGTCTGATATCCTTCGAAAATAATAAATTCACTTACGGAACGATGATGTTGAAAAACATAACAAGAAACTATTAGAAAATTAATGGACAGAAATAGTAAAAAACAAAATTTATGTGGATATATAATTAAGTGGATAGCAGTAGATCAGAGAATGAGTGACACTAAATCTTGAAAACCCTTTTAGGGAAAAGTTATTAACACTTTCAGAGGAAAATCTCAGTTTTTAAACAAACCTCTAATTTGATATCTAGTAAATAGATATCTACAATCAAGAGATGTCATAGGAAGTCTTTGGAAAATAATTGAATGCTGCTGAAATCACCAAATAGCAAGGCTCAAATAGTCGGCACCTTATACCGACTCAATGTCACACTCGTAGCTTAACTATCAGCTCTCTTCCCAATGTAACAAAACAAACTGCTTCGGATGGAATGCAGCTAAATCAGATGTACTTAAGTAGCATCAAACAAAGTATATGTTAATAATAGATTAAGTATTTATAACGCTATATAAACAGTGGACACGGAAAATAGGTGACGGATGGATTGGTAGGGTGATAGACTAGATTAAAGACATATCAAAGAACATCAAATAAAGTTGCGTCAAGGCCGAAAGTCGCGTACCAATATCCTCAGCGGGTCGTTCCTTGGAGATGATCTAAGGGAAAAAGATGTTGCCGGTACAAAGGAGAAAGCACAAAACGGTGCCAAATACTATGAATCATCTTCTCGTCAAGTAGCTTCATAACAAGTAAAGTGGAAAAACAACACTTTTCTTCTCTGGAGCACTAACGCGCTACCAATAAAAGTCGATTTTTCTGACTAACGACAACTACTAACCGTATGGAGTATCTGCTAACCAGTGAGTCTACAATTTTAAAAAAATTCATGTATTTTCAAAATTATATATTATCGTTATAAATTATAATATTATATAATATAAGTAAATTTGATATTAAAATTACTTCTGCAATTCGTCGGCATTATTTTTAACTGACCTGACGTACGTGTTACTGATAGCATCAGTATCTTGAGGGGTTATTTATTTATTTATCATCAATAAATAACTAAATAAACAAATAAATATTGTTTAAATAAACAATTCAGCAATTAATATTTTAATTTAAACTAATTTGGTTATTCGTTATTTTGTATTAAAAGTGAAACAAATCCAATTATTCGTCAGTTTTTTGTTGAAATCGAATCATTTCAATTATTTGTTAATTGATATATAAACCGCTAAAAATTTTGATTATATCAGTAAAACGTACGTCAGATCCATTAAAAAATAATATTAACGACTTGCAGAAGTAATTATAATTTGATAATATATAACATCATTCAAGAATATTGCAAAGAACTTATAAACGTACTCATAAAATTTTTCTACATCGTAAGTGCTCTTGTTTTCATGTTGTCAACGGACAAAAGGCTTGCTGCATGACAAATGGCGCCAATCGTACACTAGTGTTTTTGGTGGCCCTAAAAAGGACCTTGTGGCGAGAAGGCTGATGTTGGTTGTGCCGCGCTAAGATGTTCGACGGCTGCGCCCGCTGTTCGTGGCGTACTACATTCCTCCTCTTCTTTCGGCACCGGTTGTAGAGTCGGCTGCCGGCCCAGCGAAATCCATCGCTGGCGCGGAACAGGAGTGCGAAGACGAAAGAACGGCGGTGGTTCTATTCTTCGGCTGTTCCTTCCGGCTGACTCCGCCTCGATGTCGTCCGAGAGAGGAGAGGAGATGAAGTGCGTCGGATGGCATGGCGATGAAGAGTGCGCAAATTTTTTTTTTCGCTCTGGGCTTTACGGTTGTGCGTCGCAGAGACGAACCGCTCGGTAACTGAGTTCCGAGCTACCTTCTGGAGCTCCTGCCTCGTGGCCCTGCCCAAGTAGGGCGTGTGCTCTATAGCAGGCCGATTCTCGGCTGTTGTGCTAGCTTACACTAGCGCAGGATACACCGAGGGCGTTTCCACGAATCACCTGGACGTATACGGTACCTTCCCAGCCCAGTCACTAGAGGATTGCCTGGGAACCTCGCCGCACGTGCATAAAATTTGCGTGCAAGCCGCCTGAAAGTGTCGTCTAAGGAGCGGACGCCAAGTACTCTCCTTAGAAGGCGAGATGAAAAGCGACGGGGGACTTTGGCCGCTAGCCGAAGCCCCCTGTCGAGGACGCTCTGCAACTTCTTTTTATGCATTGCGGAGAGGTATCCACAGACCGGACAGGCGTAGGTAATGATCGGCAGCAGATACGCGCCGACGATCATCCTGCCCAATTTCCTGGTCATGGCTGAGCTGATCAGGAGTGGAAACAGTGCGCACAGGCGAGTGGATGCTCGCTTAATAACTGTCTGTGCGTGGGTACGCCAGGTGAGCCGACGGTCAAGGTGTAATCCGAGGTACTTGACCTCTTTGGACCAGCGCAACTACGTTCTGCCGATACGTAGCTGCCTAACAGGGTTCTTCCGTCGCTTGGAGAATTCGATGGCTACACTTTTGGTAGCGTTGAGTTGCACTCTCCAATTCTCAGTCCAGTCCACGAGCGTGTCGAGCTGGCACTGCAGTCGTAGGACGGCCCTTTCCACGTGACGATCGGCCGTAAATACGGCCGTGTCGTCATCTGGACTCCAGGCTCTCTCGGCACGTCGTTGACGTAGATCGAGAACAGAAGGGGGCCTAGAACACTACCTTGAGGGACGCCGGCTGTGATTCGTCTCTCGGAAGAGACTGAACCTCCAACTCTCACGCAGAAGGTCCTCTCCGTCAGTGCGTAAAATTTTCTGCCCGCCCGGGTTTTATTATCTAACCGGGATCGCTGATTGGCTAGCTCCGAGCACGTTAGATGGTCACGTCTCGGCTGCTGATCGCTGATTGGCTCGCTGTGTCCGCCGCTGGTAACGGAGAGCAGATGTTCGCATACCGCTGCCGTCACAATGTGCGTAATAATCTTAATTAATCATGTAATCTTAATTTCTAAAAAAAATTACGACATACAAACCGTGATTCGATAACATAATTGTACCACTGAAATCCACAAAGACAATACCACTGTACTTTAGGAACATGGAAGTTTATGTCTTGTTAACAAAAGACTAAAGTGGGGAACATGTTGCACAGTAGAGCAAAGCTTCAAAATGCCAACACCACATTCAAAACAGTATGTTAATTATTAATGTTCTCCTTATATAGCATCATATGAACTGCTAACTCAAAGCTACGCGCGCGTGTGTGTAGGTCTGTAAACCTCTCCGCCTTCCCTACTTAGTTAAATAACATTGTGATTTATGCATTATATAACAGCGACGCGTGGGAGACAACTTAGTGGTCAACTTAACTACGCAGTCTAGCAAATCTCTGTGTTACTAGTACAGCGGGGTAGTAAAGTAAAGGGTAGTAAAGCCCCCTGGGAGCGACACCGTATGTCAACTGTGTACTGGGAAATACAAATTATTTTAATAACTAATGTTGTCCGGACCGTCCCTCGACAAAAGCCTGTTACAATATAATATACAGTAGTCGCCAAAATTGTGAAAACCTTTCGGACAAACTATATTTCTGAGGTTTGATGGCTCGTAACACCACTTCGTTTTAGGGTACCATAGACTTAATCAAGAATTTAATGCAATAAATCGTTTGTTCAGTTATCTGTCTTTATCAGATAACAAGAAAAAAGAAACACAATTTGCTTAGGTTGATATGAAGTAGTTTTCCATCATTTGAATGTACCCAATAAACTTCAGTGTTTAGAGAGCCAAACAGGTGTCATCTTGTTTTGGCAATAAGCCAATGAGGTAACATTAGGGTTCAGCTATTGATGTCATGTATTGTAGCTTAGAGGGGGACATTTGTCAGTGTGTTATGTGATTGCTATCTAGTTTGTTGGGGTTTATTTGTGTTCGTTTATTTAGTGAGCTTGTAAAACGTAACATAATTAAGGAAGTGGCGCAAAGAGTTGACTGGTCACCCGCAATGTGAAGTAAAATAGAACTACTAAGTGAAATATACTAACGTTATGGAAATATTAGAAGACAGATTGGTGGAATCTTAATGAAAGTTGTTCCCTTCTATATAGCTATTGTTCTAATAAAACACCCTTCAGAAAACGTATTGAATTACATTTTTTATTAAATTACCTTTCTATTGATAAATAATTGTATGGTATTACTCCAAAAAAACTGGTATTATGTGCTATCAAACCAAAAAAATACATTCTTCCCAAAAGGTTTCCACAATTTTGGCCATTATTGTAATAGTAATTTGTCTACCAAGATTATTTTGGCAACAATTGTGGCTACTAGTGTTGTAGTAAGATAATTTTAAATACCGTACGCATTAATGTACCATCTTGAGAAAGTGACACATATGGCGACTCTCATCTAAATTCAAAAAATTCTGACTAAAGTAGGTATCAGATCTGACTAGAATGTGACCTTGAACGGCATCACAGGAAACTACAGCTTTCCAACTCTCATATCGACAGAGACTAGGCCATTAATGCCGCCGTAAGTCACGTGAGCTGTATGATGGATGTCACAGTTCAACATTGAAGCTCGTCCTACATTTGAAAGAGAAAAGTCGTCAATGTAAGTATGGACTGAATGAAATATTTCTAATACTAGTAGGTCAATTTAATCTTCTATTTTGGTGTATTCATTGTTCATAACCTAAAGCTACCATACATGTATATCTATAAAACTTAAAGTCTGAGGATTTATGGATACTGAATACAAAGCCACACCGTTACACCGATTCTCACCAAATTGTGCACCGACCTTTGACACAAGGCAAAAAACACTTTTTGCGATCGTCAGAGTCGCGTGATGATCGCGGTTGTGGGTGAACGCATGCGGGAGTTCCGGCCGTGGATAGTAAAACATATCACATGCGATTTGTAACTTATTTTATTTTATTTTTGACTTGACTAGTATCATGGTTGCGATTTTAATGTATTATTTTCTTAATTAAATGTTATCTGAGGATGGGACTTAGTCCCGAAACGCGTCATAACTGACGAAACTTTGTATCGCTAGAGTGGATAATAAGGTAATTATATAATCATATAATAAGGGATACGGTACGCAAAAAATAAGTAATTAAAAAAACACTGTCTAACTTGAAATTTGATATTTTGCCCCATTCCCACGATTTAGGCCCTTTTAGTTATGCCTTTTCGTTGACGCGTACCAAGATGTCAACAACACTATGGAGATTAGAATTAATTTACCATAATAACAAGTAAATAAACAAATGATATTTAGCGGCATCGGAACTGTACATTTATCCGATCCTGCAGTTGTTAATATTTTTAATATGCGATTGCATGGATATATTTTGTAATTTTGTATACAGATACGTCTATATATTTTATAATTGTTTTCGACGATTATAAAATTTTTGTTCATACGTATTTCTGATGATGCAATGAGTAAGTAATGAAATATAATAAATACTACTACTAAATATGTCAACAACACCATGGACACCAGAATTAGTTACCATAGTAACAAGTAAATAAACAAAAGCTATTTTGCGGCATCGGACCTGTACATTATCCATGCCTGCAATACATTTTCGATGTTTTATACAGTATGCGATTGTATCTGTGTATTACGATGTGGAAAAGAAGAAGTGTACTAATTGTAAATTGTCCTATTACTTAAATGCAAAGCAAAAATTCTTGTTGTTTTCATTTGTGAGGTTAGTTGACAACGGTTTTTGGTTTTTAGTTTACTGCTGAAATAAATAAAAGCCATGGTTGAGGAAAACATAACGTTTAATGTGTTATACAATGCTTCTAACACAGTAACACTTAAAATAAGGAATTTAGCGTTTTTAATTTTACAGGTATTTTATAAATATCTCCAATTATAAACGGGTATTTTCAAATCTCCAAAGGCTGTTGCACCAACATAATAATTTAGTACAAGTGTTGAAAACAGCTTTGGATAGAATTTGACTAATGAGCACAAAATTGTTATACAAGCTGACAGATCGCCATATAGACGTAGACAATAAAAATTATATTAAAATACTTATTAAAAGTCAAATATTCGCATGCGAAGCCGTGGGTAACAGCTAGTATTATTTATAATAAAGTTTTAATTACACTCTTAATTTCGATCGATTTCGGTCACAGACCATCATCAGGTAATATACACTGTGCACTCGCGGTCACTATATTCTAAAACAGTTACTATTTACAAAAAACGAATTTGTAAACACTGATTATTGCGAAACGTTCGTTTGAGTCCAGAGTTTCTCGACACTTTCAGAGTATGGTACTTTAGGTTACGAACAATGCATACTCCACAATATAAGATTGAGATTACAGGTACCACTAGTAAACAATAAGTGTCTGTATATTGTAAATACATCACATTATCATGGGTTGTTTAAATGATAATTGAATGGAAGCGAGTGGCTTTAAGACGGATCCAGGTTAACACTTTGCAATCTGAGGTTATAGTTACCTGTATAGTCCTTCCAGCCTACTGCATTCTTCCTGGCTTTGTATTTCTTAAGACTTTTTGTATGTATATATTATACATTATTATTATATTATATAAATATACAAACATTACTTTATTAAAATATTACATTAATATATACATAGATTTACAAATAAAATAATATTATTTCTTTCAAAATGTAAATTTCTTATAAAATAAAAGAATTGGCACGCCCAGGCTGCATAGGTAGTTGACAACTCTGTGTTACGTTTGGAAACATTCTGGCATACATAAAGGGTTTACGTTAATACAGTTTAATATTTCGTTCACTTTATTTAGAAAAATAACAATGGACATAGGCTACGCTAACGATAAATGCACAATGAAAAAGGTTAGAAACTACGGTAAAAACAAAATTGTATCAGCTGTTTATAACTCGATTACGTTTATGAAAATTGAAACCAGATTGCATTGTACACAATCGTATATCGACACGAAAGCATTTTATGACGATTAAATTTGAGACGTGCCCGTAATGTGATAGTAAAGCGAGTGAATACACAGACCGAGGTATACTGTCTGACGTGTACTCGAGCTTAGACCAGAAAGTGTTAATGAATATTACTACTTAATTATACTCGTGAATTATATTCATACCAAAAAAGTTACGTCATTTGTCGTGTAACAACAATTTTAAAAGTTTTCAATGTATCGGAAAATACAAAGCCTAGTACATTTTCAAAAATACATTCCAAATATTAGTAATCAAATTCTAGAACAGGTGAGCCGTTTTAACTACTTGAAAAATGATATTGGCTATCATAGGAATTATGATATTTATGTAAGATAAGTTCAAAACAAGCTGTGGGAAAATCAACAGTATTTTTAGAAACGAGGTAAGTAGGGATACAAAATTAAAGCTCTACAAAGTGATGGCACTCTCTGTATTGTCCTATGGGTGTGAATTATGAACAACGACAAGAAACAAGACAGTAAAATACTGGCCTTGAAAGTAGCAATCTTAAGAGGAGTTATAAGGTCTTTCAAGTTGATCGTATAAGGAATGAAAACCGTAAGAGAAGATTGTCAAGTTTTAAACTTAAATGAAAAAAATTAGAAGACAACAAACAACGGTGGAAAGAACACTGAGAAAGAATGTCAGATTCTAGACTGGTCAAAAAGTCTTGAAGTACAAGCCTATAGGACACACGTGTGTGAGTAGACCCAGGAAGAGATGGTTAGAGGATCTTCAAAGACGGAAAAGGCAGCATCTTGCCTATGCCGCGTTGTGAAGATGATAATGATAACATTGCGAACATGTATTATTTCTAAATAATTACGTATGGGGTGGTTTTTACATTCTCTTTGATGTAACTTATTATATTGTTCTATGTGTTTGTAACACGATCATGTAGCACAGTATATGGAATTAACAGAGGACTTAGTGAAATGATGTCAGTCCAGTGTAGGGACAAAGTAAGTATTTAGTTAGACGTGGCAAAGGTTGCGTAATATAGAGCAGATTAAATACAATAGTTGGCTATTAAAGAACTAGATAAATGACGGAAGAAAAACGTTGACTAGTTGCTTAATAGCTCGTATTTATTTAGTAAAATAGACAAGCAACTGAGGTAGAGAAGACGCAGTTTAAGGTTGGAGAAGGAATTAATGCAGTAGGTCGAGTGTCGAGCGAATTAATGCAATGCACAGTGAGGGAGAGCGTGCCGACCTACAGGGAAATCAAGGAAATGGGCCTTGAAGTAAAGGTTCCAAAGGGCTATGCTCTAAGTAACTACTCGCTCCTAACCCGGTACAAGCTCAGCTAATCTGAAGACGATGGAATTCGGTAAAGGGATAGTACATGTTAATCAGTAGAAGGACGGCAATTTATGCTGAAAGTCATAAAATTTAAATTGAATATTAAATTCATAAATAATCAAACACTGTAAAACAGTTAGTAGATTTTTTCTTTTGTAATATATGTGTTAATATATAATGTATGCATTCCAATTATATTTACATAAATCTTTTTTTCAAAATATCTATGAACACGTATGTGCATAAAATATTGTTTGAAGTGACAAAGAGTAAAATTTTCAAATGTTTATATACAATTTTAAACTTTCAAGTACATACTACAATTTAATGTGTTTAATTTAAGCCTATGACAATATATTTCTAAATTAGTACCTACGTTTATTTCATATTTTTGTTTTATGGGTAAACGTTTGTGTGTAAGACAAAATTCTGTTATCTAAACTTAAACTTACACCGTACCGATCAGTAGAGGATGATTCATCATAACATTAAAACTTTTATGGCAGGAGTCGACTTCAGTAAAATTGTTGTACAAGCTGTTGGGGAGTAGTCCTTTTCGTACGAAACTACACGTCGTCTTCAGTAGGTGCTTTGTTTCCTGTTCTGTTACTCCAGCGACTGACGAAGCGACACTCCTCTCCGACTGGGGATGCTCCTCGGACCACGTTTCAGAAGTCTCTAATTAGTCTCCCGCTACTGGGTCAAATTAAATATGTTTATATGATTTTAATTAGTGGGGGGGGCATGAAGCTGTCCTCAAACTTTTGGAATATCTTGTGGGAATCTTGCCTCCAGGGCTATCAAACAGGGTCGCTTCCAAGAGTCACCTGGAATGTACCTGCCGCTTCATGGCCTTGGAGTATATTTGCCGAGTCCGGAGATCAGGAAACAGTGGGTAACGCGAGACGCCCGACCACAGAATCTGGCCGCTAGACGTTTAAAGGTGTCATCAAATGTTCGGACACCTAGTCCTCTTCGAATTGCACGTGAAGGGAAGCTGAGGCGGGAGTCTGCAAGCTAGTGTATGTCCCTTGTCGGTTACGTTCTGAAGCAACTTTTTAGTTTAGACAGCCAGGTATCAGGACAGACATAGGTATCTCCGAACATCACCGGCGGCACATGAGTGTTGACAATCAGCTTACTTAGCCGAGGGGTCATTGCCTGACTAGAAACCAAGAGTCAAAGTCTGTGGAGTTCCGCCGAAGCGCGCTGGAGAATTTTCTGAGCGTGAGTCGGGAGTCTACGTGACAGAGGGCAACTCGACTGAGCCAACAATTAACGGTTGAGGCCGCTTTAGGCAATGTGAGACTATTACCGCTGTGCTCTTAATAGCGTTGACGGCAACTCTCCAGTTCCCGCCTTACTTCGACGAGTTGGCGCGGTCGCATATACGAAGCGCACTCCAAACCGTCGCACCTACATAGGCCAACGAGGAGAATCCAGCGACAGGTAAGGTTAGATAAGGATGCGTGGGCCTCACTGACTTTGGGTGACGTCTACAGAATTCCATGTACGTTCCATGTACGCGTGTGCATCGGAACAACAAAGCGCAACGCGAGGACGTGCATCACTGAACACAGGATGACCTGTCAAGAAAGTGGGCGATGGCGGAGAACCATGGCTAATGAAGTTCTGAGGACATGAAGATCCTCTACGTTGCACTATTACACTCAGCTGCACCGAGAAGCGATCCAGATACATAAGCAAACCACTGTATCGTACCTCATATGATCCTTTCGGCATATAAATCAGATAGTGTGGCCATCACTACGCTTCAGCCGACTATTGTTACCCCAGGATGTTACTCCAGGTACTCGTTTTCACGGGCTGAGTCTACGGAACGACTAAAACACCCGCCTTAGTTTAATGGTGAGCCCCGAAATCTAATTCGGCACATCTGGATTAGTAGTTTGGCGGCATACCCACTGGTCTAGTGGGCCCCGCTCATACTTTAGTGGAAATCTTTATGATCGTTACAACTGGCATAATAAGCATGAAGGTAGCCACGAAATAACTCAATAAAACTAAAAAGAATTTTTTATGCAGAAAATAGTTGAAATTAATTTTGAAGAAGAATTTCATGGAAGCGTTTGTTAGCTGTTTACGGGAAAGTGACTAGATATAAAGCGGAGTGGCTAGCTTCGAGATTTATCGATTACTGCAGGCAACTTTGAAGTGTGAGCAAGTTGCCTTTTTAGAAAATTACTCTGCTCTGTTGTTACGAGCAATGAATCCCTGCGTTTTAACCGTTTCTGCTGCAGATTCTTACAAACGTCGATGCCGATATAGCGCACATTTTTTGTAATATATTTTATAAAACATTATACATTTTAAATATCGGTATGAAGAACCATATATGACTTCCATGTTCTAAGATTTATATTTAAAATCATTTACGAAATGAAACGTTTCCATAGAAACTACTTCTTTCCACTTATTGCTTCAGCCTTAACCACAGTACTGAGGTCACTAACGTATACCACACACGTTATCGCACTCGATTTTCACTGATGATAGCAGTGGACGGCACTACCGAAACATCTGGTTTTGCAGAAAACATTGGACTACGGCCAAACATACCGGGAAGGAATTTTAACAACAAACTACTACTTTGTTGCCGATAACGTAGTACACATATAAAAATTATCCCCTCCCCCTTCAACTATAATTTTCATTTATAGAAAATTACCCTCACCCCGTTCATCTAGCCTCTTCATTTATAGATATTTCATCTACGTTTCTATAGTGGATTATTAAGATATTCTTATCAGGATACTTTATTTATCAAAATTAAGTACTTTACTCTTGTTACAACAAAAAATGTTTCAGGTAAACTGCCTTTTCCCCGTAACCGATCTTCACCAAAATCAATAGGCCTTGAGTCTTCTACAACTCACGCACATATGTAAAAAATTATTTGATTTTGTTTGAATGTACGGCAGTTATTTTTCGTCATGAAACAATTTCTCTTGCCACAACATAAAATGTTGCAGGTAAACTACCCTTTCCCTGACCGATCTTCACCAAAATCAACAGGCCTTGAGTTCTCTACAATTTAGGGATGTATGTATAAACTTATTTGAATATGTTTGAATTTACGGCAGTTACCATTCGTCATAGAAAAAATTAACCTTGTTAAAACATAAAACGTTGCAGGTAAACTACCCTTTCCCTTAACCGATCTTCACTAAAATCAACAGACGTCGAGTACTTAAAACTTGAGGAATGTATGCAAAAAATTAATTGATTTTCTTTGAATATGCGGCAGTTATCGTTCGTCATAAAAATAAAATTACCCTTTGAAAACATAAAATGTTGCAGGTAAACTACCCTTCTCTCTTAACCGATCTTCACCAAAATCAACAGACCTTGAGTACTCTATAATTCAGGAAGGTGTGCAAAAAAGTATGATTCTGTTTGAATTTACGGCAGTTATCGTTCGTCATAGAAAACATTACCCTTGTTAAAACATAAAACGTTGCAGGTAAACTACCCTTTCCCTTAACCGATCTTCACTAAAATCAACAGACGTCGAGTACTTAAAACTTGAGGAATGTATGCAAAAAATTAATTGATTTTCTTTGAATATGCGGCAGTTATCGTTCGTCATAAAAATAAAATTACCCTTTGAAAACATAAAACGTTGCCGGTAAACTACCCTTCTCTCTTAACCGATCTTCACCAAAATCAACAGACCTTGAGTACTCTATAATTCAGGAAGGTGTGCAAAAAAGTATGATTCTGTTTGAATTTACGGCAGTTATCGTTCGTCATAGAAAACATTACCCTTGTTAAAACATAAAACGTTGCAGGTAAACTACCCCTTTCCCTTAACCGATCTTCACCAAAAACAATAGATCTTGAGAACTCTACAATTCAGGACGGTGTGAGAAACATTATTTGATTCTGTTAGAATTTTCGGCTTTTATCGTTTGCTATAGAAAAATCTACAGACAGACACACAGATAGACACACAGACACTTTTCGAAAAAAGAATTTTTCATGCTTTGAGGGTAGTACAATCAGAATCTGCAATTATCTGGAACACGATTTTTTTTGCCATCACCATACTTCCATTTCCTTATGGAACATGGAAGTAAAAACGAGCACAAAAGAAATTCAATTACTGATCATTATGGATAACGTATTTTTCTCTAGGTTCTAAAGCGGCTATCTAAACCTTCATGCTGGCGTTTATCAACCATAACGTTTCAAAAGTGTACAGACGACATGAAAATATACAAGGAAATATAAACGGTGTTCCGTATTAGGCCTACAGAAACTTAGAACTAAGCCTTCACAATTTAGAAATATAAAAATGGATTTCCATGCTTATTAGGGTAATGAAATAAATTTTTTGTGTACAGAATATATATTCTTATTTTAAAAAACAATATAAATCCCATGTAGTGATATTACACGTAAGAACTGCTGCCTACAGTGGAAAAAACGTATTTCTGTAGTGTTTGAGCAATTTTTTGTAAAATGTTTATTATAATATAAAATGTTTTCGTCGTTAACATCGGGCGTAATGATATATCGCTTATGCTTATTATTTTTACTTCCATATTCCTTAAGGAATGGAAGTATGGTGATGGCAAAAAAAATCGTGTTCCAGATTATTGCAGATTCTGATTCTACTACACTCAAAACATGAAAAAAAGTCGTTTTCCGAAAAGTGTCTGTGTGTGTGTCTGTCTCTGTGTGTGTGTGTGTGTGTGTGTGTGTGTGTGTGTGTGTGTGTGTGTGTGTGTCTGTGTGTCTGTAGATTTTTTACTTCCATATTCCTTAAGGAATGGAAGTATGGTGATGGCAAAAAAAATCGTGTTCGAGATTATTGCAGATTCTGATTCTACTACACTCAAAACATGAAAAAAAGTCGTTTTCCGAAAAGTGTGTGTGTGTGTGTCTGTCTGTCTGTCTCTCTGTGTGTGTGTGTGTGTGTTTGTGTGTGTGTGTGTGTGTGTGTGTGTGTGTGTGTGTGTGTGTGTGTGTGTGTGTGTGTGTGTGTGTGTGTGTGTGTGTGTGTGTGTGTGTGTGTGTGTGTGTGTGTGTGTGTGTGTGTGTGTGTGTGTGTGTGTGTGTGTGTGTGTGTGTGTGTGTGTGTGTGTGTGTGTGTGTGTGTGTGTGTGTGTGTGTGTGTAGATTTTTTTCTATGGTAAACGATAACAGCCGCAAATTCAAACAGAATCAAATAATTTTTTACATACAGCCCTGATTTGTAGAGTACTCGCGACCTATTGTTTTTGGTGAAGATCAGTTGAGGGAAAGGGGTAGTTTACCGGCAATGGTTTTTTTTTATCAACGGAAATTTTTTTTTTTGGCAAACGATAACAGACGCAAATTCAAACAGATTCAAATAATGTTTCGCATACAGCCGTGAATTGTAGAGTTCTCAAGACCTATTGTTTTTGGTGAAGATCGGTTAAGGGAAAGGGGTAGTTTACCTGTAACGTTTTATGTTTTAACAAGGGTATTCCCTATGGCAAACGATAACAGCCACAAATTCAATCAGAATCAAAAGATTATTTGCATACAGCCCTAAATTGAAGAGTTCTCAAGACCTATTGTTTTTGGTGAAGATCGGTTGAGGGAAAGGGGTAGTTTACCTGCAACGTTTTATTAACAAGGGTATTTTCTATGGCAAACGATAACAGCCGCAAATTCAAACAGAATCAAATAATGTTCTGCATACAGCCCTGATTTGTAGAGTACTCAAGACTTGTTGTTTTTGGTGAAGATCGGTTAAGGGAAAGGGGTAGTTTACCTGCAACGTTTTTTATCAAGCGTATTTTCTATGGCAAACGATAACAGCCGCAAATTCAAACAGAATCAAATAATTTTTTGCATACGTCCCTGAATTGTAGAGGTCTTAAGGACTTTCGATTTTGGTGAAGATCGGTTAAGGGGAAGGGGTAGTTTACCTGCAACCTTTTACGTTTTAACAAGAGTAAAGTACTTGAAAATTTATTTAAACTTTTTCAAACAATGGTAATTGTTAAAAATAAAATAATTTTGTTGCCAGGCAATAAAATTAAAATTTTTTCATTTTAATGTAAATCATGTATAAGAGAAAATATATCGCGCTTGGCAGGCGATATTAAGATTTAAATATAAATCTTAGAATATGGAAGTCATGTATGGTTCTCCATACCGATTTTACTTCCATGTTCCTTAAGGAAATGGAAGTATGGTGATGGCAAAAAAAATCGTGTTCGAGATTATTGCAGATTCTGATTGTACTACACTCAAAACATGAAAAAAAGTCGTTTTTCGAAAAGTGTCTGTGTGTCTGTGTGTCTGTGTGTGTGTCTGTCTGTAGATTTTTTTCCTATGGCAAACGATAACAGCCGCAAATTCAAACAGAATCAAATAATTTTTTGCATACAGCCCTAATTTGTAGAGTACTCGCGACCTATTGTTTTTGGTGAAGATCGGTTAAGGGAAAGGGGTAGTTTACCTGCAACGGTTTTTTTTATCAAGGGAATTTTGTTTGTTTGGCAAACGATAACAGCCGCAAATTCAAACAGAATCAAATAATGTTTCGCATACAGCACTAGAGTTTAGAGTTCTCAAGATCTGTTGATTTTGGTAAAGATCGTTTAAGGGAAAGGGGTAGTTTACCTGCAACGTTTTATGTTTTAACAAGGGTATTTTCTATGACAAACGATAACAGCCGCAAATTCAAACATAATCAAATAATATTTTGCATACTACCCTGAATTGTAGAGTTCTCAAGACCTGTTGGTTTTAGTGAAGATCGGTTAAGGGAATAGGGTTGTTTACCAGCAACATTTTATGTTTTATCAAGGGTAATTTTTTTTTGACGAACGATAACTGCCGTACAATAAAATAGAATCAACTACTCTTCTGCATACCGTTTTGAATTATACGGAACTCAAGGTCTGTTGATTTTGTTGAAGATCGGTTAAGGGAAAGGGGTAGTTTACCTGTAACGTTTTATGTTTTAACTAGGGTATTTTTTCTATGACGAACGATAACTGCCGTAAATTCAAAGAGAATCAACTAATGTTTTGCATACAGCCCTGAATTGTAGAGTTCTCGAGACCTATTGTTATTGGTGAAGATCGGTTAATGGAATAGGGTAGTTTACTAGCAACGTTTTATGTTTTATCAAGCGTGTTTTCTATGGCAAACGATAACAGCCGCAATTTCAAACAGAATCAAATAATTGTTTGCATACAGGCCTAAATTGTAGAGTACCCAAGACCTGACGTTTTTGGTGAAGATCGGTTAAGGGGAAGGGGTAGTTTACTAGCAACGATTTTTTATCAAGGGTAATTTTTTTCTATAGTAAACGATAACAGCCGCAAATTCAAACAGAATCAAATGATGTTTTGCATACAGCCCTGTGTTATAGAGTTCTCAATACCTATTGGTGCTGGTGAAGATCGGTTAAGGGAAAGGGGTAGTTTACCAGCAACATTTTATGTTTTAACAAGGGTAATTTTTTATATGACGAACGATAACTGCCGTAAATTCAAACAGAATCAACTAGGTTTTTGCATTCCTTTTTGAACTAAAGAGAACTCAAGGTCTGTTGATTTTGTTGAAGATCAGTTAAGGGAAGGGGTAGTTTATCAGCAACGTTTTATGTTTTAAAAAGGGTAATTTTTATTATGACGAACGATAACTGCCGAAAATTCAATGAGAATCAAATAATTTTTTGCAACCTTTCCTCAGTTGCAGAGAGCTCAAGGTCTATTGATTTTGGTGAAGATCGGTTAAGGGAAAGGGGTAGTTTACCAGCAACATTTTATGTTGTAACAAGAGAAATGTTTCCATGACGAACGATAACTGCCGCACATTCAAACAGAATCAAATATATATTTGCATGCTTCCCTGAATTGTAGAGGACGGAAGGTCTGTTGATTTTGGAGAAGATCGGTTAAGAGAAAGGGGTAGTTTACCTGAAACATTTTATGATTTAACAAGAGTAAAGTACTTAATTTTTATAAATAAATTATCCTGATAAGAAGCTCATAGTAATCCACTGTAGAAACGTAGATAATATATTTATAAATGATGAATTTAGGTGAACCGGGTGGGGGTAATTTTCTATTATTAAAAATTATAGTTGAAGGTGTAGTGGAGAATTTTTTATATGTGTACTACGTTATCGGCAACAAAGAAGTAGTTTTTTGTTAAAATTGCTTCCCGGGCTCTTTAGCCGTAGTCCAATGTTTTCTGCAAAACCAGACTTTTCGGCGGTGCCATCGACTGCCATCATCGGTGAAAATCGAGTGCGAAAACGTGAGGTGGTATACGTTAGTGACCACAGTACTGTGGTTAATGCTGAAGCAATAAGTAGAAAGACGTAGTTTCTATGGAATATTTCATTTCGAATATGATTTTAAATATAAATCTTAGAGCATGGAAGTCATGTATGGTTCTCCATACCGATATTTTACTTCCATATTCCTTAAGGAATGGAAGTATGGTGATGGCAAAAAAAATCGTGTTCGAGATTATTGCTGATTCTGATTCTACTACGCTCAAAACATGAAAAAAAGTCGTTTTCCGAAAAGTGTGTGTGTGTGTGTGTGTGTGTGTGTGTGTGTGTGTGTGTGTGTGTGTGTGTGTGTGTGTGTGTGTGTGTGTGTGTGTGTGTGTGTGTGTCTGTAGATTTTTTTTCTATGGCAAACGATAACTGCCGCAAATTCAAACAGAATCAAATAATTTTTTGCATACAGCCCTGATTTGTAGAGTACGCACGACCTTTTGTTTTTGGTGAAGATCGGTTAAGGGGAAGGGGTAGTTTACCCGCAACGGTTTTTTTTATCAAGGGAAATTTTGTTTTGGCAAACGATAACAGCCGCAAATTCAAACAGAATCAAATAATGTTTCGCATACAGCCCTGAATTGTAGAGTTCTCAAGACCTATTGTTTTTGGTGAAGATCGGTTAAGGGAAAGGGGTAGTTTACCTGTAACGTTTTATGTTTTAACAAGGGTATTTCCTATGGCAAACGATAACAGCCGCAAATTCAAACAGAATCAAAAGATTATTTGCATACAGCCCTAAATTGTAGAGTTCTCAAGATCTATTGTTTTTGGTGAAGATCGGTTAAGGGAAAGGGGTAGTTTACGTACAACGTTTTTTTAACAAGGGTATTTTCTATGGCAAACGATAACAGCCGCAAATTCAAACAGAATCAAATAATTTTCTGCATACCGCCCTGATTTGTAGAGTACTCAAGACCTGTTGTCTTTAGTGAAGATCGGTTGAGGGGAAGGGGTAGTTTACCTGCAACGTTTTTTATCAAGCGTATTTTCTATGGCAAACGATAACAGCCGCAAATTCAAACAGAATCAAATAATTTTTTGCATACGTCAGTGAATTGTAGAGGACTCAAGGCCTTTAGATTTTGGTGAAGATCGGTTAAGGGGAAGGGGTGGTTTACCAGCAACCTTTTACGTTTTAACAAGAGTAAAGTACTTGAAAATTTATTTAAACTTTTTGAAACAATGGTAATTGTTGAAAATAAAATAATTTTGTTGCCAGGTAACAAAAATAAAGTCATTTTGATTATAAAATATAAATATTTACAACAAGAAAAGAATTTTCAGTTTTCAAAATTTAAATATATTTTTATAAAACAATGGGTTCTTCATTGAGGTGGGGACCATGTCACTCACTCCATCTCAAGCCTCTCCCACTTTGCAGAAAAAGAGGACCCTGTCAAGGCTGATACTTTGACGACAGTGACAGGGCTTTCCACCAAATTCAGCAGAGTGACAGGTAGGCCCAACTCTGATTGGCTCCTCAGATTTCCCCAGCGTTAGTAGGTTCTATGAAAATATTTTATTTCAAAAATGATTTTAAATATAAATCTTAGATGTGTTTTATAAATCTCATGTTTTATGTTTTAACATGGGTAAATTTTTATATGACGAACCATAACTGCCGTAAATTCAAACAGAATCTAATAATTTTTTACATATGTGCCTGAGCTATAGAGAACTCAATGTCTGTTGATTTTGGTGAAGATCGGTTACGGGGAAAGGGCAGTTTACCTGAAACATTTTTTGTTGTAACATAAGTAAAGTACTTAATTTTGATAAAGTATCCTGATAAGATCTTAATAATCCACTGTAGAAACGTAGATGAAATGTCTATAAATGAAGAGGCTAGTTGAACGGGCTGGGGGTAATTTTCTATAAATCAAAATTATAGTTGAAAGGGGAGGGGATAATTTTTGGCAACAAAGAAGTATTTTTTTGTTAAAATTCCTTCCCTGGCTGTTTGGCTGAAAATGATTTTAAATATAAATCTTAGAATATGGAAGTCATGTATGGTTCTCCATACCGATATTTTATAATGAGTAGGAAAATATATTTTTTACCACAACGAGTCGACCAGTTTTTTATTTAAATCTTAAAACTAGAACTATATGGCCAACTGTTTTTGTGACCAAAGGTGAAATCCTCCTAATCTTAGAAATAAAAAACCTTTTGTTTTTGATATCTGATAATCCTTTTGTTTGTAAGTTGTAGTATTAATAGATATGGTGTTGCAAAAATTTGTTATATCTTAGAACGAGCAGTACAAGTGAGTTTCTTCAAATATCTCGGCTGTGCAGTAAGCGATAATTCTGAATATGATATAAGAGAGAAGATAAATAAAAGGAATATTTGTAGTACGATTTATAGAAATCTTAGAAATGAAACATGACGCAGCACAAGAATTAAATTTTATAAGACAATTGCAATACCCCTATTGATTTATGCAATTGAGGCGTGGTGTATGACAAAATAGGAAAGCGGCAAGATTCAAATTGCTGAAATGCAGTTTTTTCGAAATACTTTAAATTATACATTGCAAGGTAGAATAAAAAATAAAAATATCAGAGCAGAACTTAAAGTAAAAGACTTATATTAAAATATTTTAAATTCAATGAAATTAAATTATTTTAATTTACAGAAGACAATGTGTGGATCGTCTGCAAAGGACGACAGAGGATCGATTGCCGAAAGCGGCACTGAACTATAAAACCACTGGTAGAAGAGACGTGGGTCGTCCGAGGATAAGATGGGTGCCGAAAAAGGTTTATATAACATAATCCTTAAAGAGGAGGAGAAGAAGAAGAGTAGAAGATCTTAGAACGGCCTCAGATTCTTAGAGTTCAAATATCACCTTTATTTTATTTTTTCAAAACGCTGTCTAATGTCAAAAATATTATAGTAAGTAACAGTTATTCATGATTGCAAATTATTTTCGACATGCATGATTTTGAAATGGATTGAACAGAGCAACTGTTTACATTTTAAAATAAAAATGTTTTTTACTACTTTAAATTAATAATTTATAGAAAATTTGATAAGCCTAGCATCCTGACATCATTACAAAAGTATTAAATATTATTCAAAATTACCTAATTATGATACAGGTAATTTAAAAACAATAATGACTACATACTTTTATATAATTATAGTAATATTATATATATTATTAGATATAGTTTCGCCTGCACGTAGTTGTGTTATATTTTTTATCGTTTCAATTCACCTAACGTACCTTTCGTTAAACATATCAGTATCTTCAGAGGTTCGTAAATGATTTAACGAATACCAAAGTAATTCGATTTTAATATAGAAACTAACAAACAATTAAATTCGTTTCGATAGTAATGTAAAATAACGACTAATCGATTTAATTATACTTCCTCTTATGGCTTATTTACTTAAGCAACTGTCTGACGGTTATAATAGAAATGTTCAATGTTTATATTTTATTTACTTTAATAAATTAATAATTTTAAATAGATCATCTTGTTTTGTTGTTATCTGAGTTTGTTCTTTAACTTGTAAATTATTGTTATTGTGTTTGTAAATATTAAGATTTTCCCAAATATTCATTTATTTACCTTTTTGTATGTATTTAATTGACTTCATATTTTCAGTGTCTAGAAATGGGTGGTTATTATTTAGACAACGTGTGGCTAACTTAGATTTCTAAATATTTTATTTTAAACATTAATTGCGGTGTTGAAGGAACCTACCCAGTAGTTTTTTTCTTCATCTGACCTACGTATTATTAAATATTAATAATATTTTAACCATATTTACAAAATGTGTTAATATTAAAAAATAATATTAGATTATGTTAATAATATTACACGAAGTGGTCTATTTCAGTTTTTATCTTTATATATTTGCGCCTTACAATTCCTATGCAATTTATTACCATTGTGACAGTCGTGTTTACTTCAACCGGAACACTCCCATTTATCGACTATAGCCTAACTTTCATCGACTCTTACAATATTAGCTGCCGCTTTAAATAATTTGTTTTAGTTCCGTTTCCTTACTGGTTTCTGGTTTACGACTTCATCTGGTTCTGATTCATCGACTCTTATAATTTTAGCTGTAACATTGTTTTTCGTTTTCGTTCCGTCTCTTTACTGCTTTCTGGTTTACGACTGAGCGACGAGATGGTAGAAATGACAGAAACTTTTGGCATCGAATCTCAGACGTCTGTAACAACTAAAAGTGCTGCTATTTTAATCTTGCTCGCATCATTCTTGTATATATTTTTATATTATTTATTATAAATAAACCTTCTCTTACAGGAATATATTTTTGTTTTTCTTGAATGTTTACACAATTTTGATAGTTTAAGCTTTCACAATCAGAAATTACAAATTAATAAAATTTTAAAAATCAATTGTTCAAAAGAGCTGTTTCATATGTAGATTAAATCTATGATTTTCTTTATGTATATAAAAATATGTTTAATTAAGTGTAAAATATAATATAAATATTTTTTATTTAATTAAATTATTAATTTTAAAAATACTATAATTTTTTTTATTAATCTGTATTTGTTTTGGTATTATTTATTATCTCTTTTATGTTTAAATATTTCTAGATTTTCCCATAAAGTAATTTTTCGACTTTCCGAAATACGTTTTAAAAAAAAGGTGACATTAGTTAAATTTAGGAATACGTGATAATTTTTAATTTAGTGAGTAGCTGAATATGATTTTTATATACCTAATTTTGAAAAATTTTCGAAAAGTATTCAAAGAGTACAAAAATGTATTCTTTTAAGAAACGTTTTATTTGTTATTAATATAATTTAGTATACTGTAATGTCATAATAAAAATTTTTAATAGTAGGCCTATACGTATAGTATTTTACAATTTTAATTAATTGTTACATTTAAATTCTGCATTTTAATTTCACTCATTTCCTTGCACACTATAAATTTTATTTTATTTTATGAATGTGAAATTATTAAACTAATTTATCTTGCCTAATGTTAAAAACAGTGTTCGTAGTTTATTCGTTTAATATCCTGAGAAAATCATTGAGTATCTATGTTATCACATCTTTTATGTTTACAGATTCTAAAGGCAGTGTACGGTTTTTCTCAAAAATTGAAAAAAAAAAACAGCAGTAAAAAACTATCTAGATTGGATCGTGCTAAACACTTTATCAAGCACCCTTGTCTTTCAGTCGATTATTCTCCTGGCGGCGTAGTGAACGCCGGGGCCGACCTGCTCAATACTGGATAATGCACCACTTGTCTTATCTTTAAGCGAACTTGAAAATTCTCTCCCTCTCACTGCAGTGGCGGTGTTGTTAGCCATTCAGTGTTCTCCGCCGCGCTCCAGTACACAACGACTCATGCAAACCAGGCTTACAACTTAGTCTCTAAGTTCCAAGTAAACCTAATAAGACTTTCCTCTTCTCACTTAAAAACATTAAAAAAATTAAATTGTTTTAATACCATATTGGTTTACTAATCTTTATATCCTCTACTTTATTCCTTGGCGCATATTAGTTATAATTATGTGACAGTATCAGAATGTATTATGTTTTACTTGTTTCAACAACCATAGTCGTATACTCGTTCGTTAGGGAATTCCCCGTTGCCTTCTTTAGACTAGAGTACATGTTGCTGATTACAAAAATTTGGTAAAATTAACAAAATTAACTTTGGCGGCACCGAGTTTAGGACACCCTGTAGGGCAGGCGATATACCGTGCTATTATGTGATTATTTGTTTTTGATTTTGTATAATTTTTATATGTTTTGTGGTATTTGATTGTTGTATAAATATTCTTTGTTTAATTATTAAAGTTGTGTTAGTGGTTATAATCACTGAAATCACGCTATTGCACACCTTCTTCTTCACGGCTTAAACTGTTTAGTCTGCACCGGGTCCAAACTGGTCGGACCATGTCTTGTTGGGTCTTCCCAGGCTTCTCTTCCCTTTCCCCTGATATAATAAGGGGATTCGGTAATCTGTCACCGCTCATTCTGCTAATGTATTGTTTTCAGCTTACTCTTTACTTATTGATGACTCCGTTTACTTCTTCACCTTTCAGTTCCCCTCTTATCACAGTGTCACTAACTGTAACAACTTACTATATATTTAGCAATTACATAAAACATTAATATAATTATAAAGCTACCAGAAACTGAGGATGTACGCAAAAATTCTACAAATTATTAGATAGATAATTCTTACCAAAATTTTCGTAGTTTATGGTTTGGGTAGTTTTTTTTTGCTTTTGAATGTTCCAGAGTAAGTTGTATTTACTGAATTATCATTTTCAAAGTTACAGTTGATCAAAAAACATATTCGATCATCAGGCGTAACCAAAGAGTTTCTCCGTTTACGTTTTTCTTTTTTTTATTATTACTAAAAACATATCGGAACATAAATGGACTTTCCTCTGGGTTGAAAAATATTGCTTTTTTAAAAGAAGCTTGTAGAGATTTTTCAACAAATTTTTGTAAAATTTTCAGTAACTTTTTTACTTACTGTGTGTATTTTAATATATTTATGTTAGTTTTTAAGTTTTCTGTCATTTACTGCACCCATAACTGTTAAATGTGAATGGGGTACTCATCCGCCGTCTTTATTAAAGCCGATCTATAGAGACTGAAAACAGATCACCGCCAGTGTTAGTAAACACAATGAAACTTTATAAACTTAATAACTTAGTAAGTTGTTTTAGAGACCGATGGTCCTCGGATGCAGTTGTTTATTACCGAACAATGTATTTAAAGCCAATAAATATTCATGTGCAATACTGATGAAGCATTCAAAGACAACCATTTAATCACGTTGAACATTTTGTAGGGCTAATAAATTTCCTTATACCTTTTCTATGTTTATGGGGTTGAGTTTTATTCACCTACTAATGAAACATGTTTACCGCCGTAATTCAAGCAACAACAAAAACATGACCACATCATGTATAAAAGAAGTTACAGAATTTTGAATATCATATAACGTACAGCTAGTATAAAACCAAAGGTGGAGATAAAATTAAGAAATAGAGTAGGTACCAACGACGTATAGAAAAAGAGTTCAAATCTATAATGCTGTCCAAAAAAGTCTGGAAATATAAACCTGCAAGACAAAATAAAAATTCCATAAAGTTCCTGTCCTGACATATGGGTGTCAATTATGGGCAACAACCAAGAAACAAGACAGTAAACTACAGACCTCGGAAATGGCGTGATTAATAGCAATTAAAATATGCTCTAAACTTTACCTTATAAAGAATGATGCCATAAGAGAAGAATTACAAGTTTTTAACTTAAGTGAAAAATTGAAAGATTACAAACAACGGTGGAAAGAACACTTAAAGAGTGTGAAATTCCAGACTGGACAAACAAGTCTGGAAGTACAAACCTACAGGACACAGGTGTGTAGGCAGACCCAGAAAGGAATGGCTGGAGGATCTCAAAAGGCGTAACCTTGTTTGGCAGCACTTTGTAGATTTCGCACCATGAACTTGGTGTGCTACTGTTAATTATTATTATTTTTTTTTGAAATATGTGTTGTGTCTTAATGTGTTGACGACCTCCAACGAGCGAAGCGTACTTGATGATGGAACATAAGTTCTGAAACGCGTTGTTTTTACATCTTTAAATTTTATATAAGGAAGCCACAGGACGGACTAAGGAGGTAAGACTACTTATTCATTTAGTTTATTGAAAAATGAATAATTGGAAATCCATCCAGTGTAAGCAGTTAAATTTTTGAATGGAATAGAAAAGAATTCCACAGAGAAATATTTGATGTCTACGGCGAGTGTGTAATAAACAAATGTCAGAATTGGTGTAATCGTTTAAAAAAAAGGAGAACATTACTGCTTAATAAACAGCACACAGAAAGATTCAAACTGCATGCAACGGTGAAAATAAACGTCATGTTAAAAAACGTTTGGTAACAGATCGGCACATTAAGCTCAAGTATACTGCACACACTTAATCTAACAAAAACGTCTGTTTATCGAATTATTCACGATACTAGACACTATCGGAAAGTTTCAGCTATTAGGAAGAACAGGACTTCCTCGACAATGTTGGCACCGGGGATAATAGTTAATCTACTACAATATCTCAGAAAGAAAAATGGGCTCAATGATGTGAGAACATACAGGAATTTTAGTTTAAAAAATATTTAAGTCTACAACTTCTGATTTTCTGCGGGAAAAGCACGACTCTTCTACTTCGTCAGTTTTTCACGGTCCCCCCATTTCTACAGGAGCACAGAGTTGGCGCTAACTTTCCGCATACGTGTATAACTCTTTTAGTCTGTAACAGTACAGGGAGACACATCGAAGTTGTCAGAGAAAAATTTTGTGGTTGTATGTTATCACCCGCGTAGGAAAAGATAGGTAAATAGAGGAGGGAGGAGAGAGAGAGAGAGAGAGAGAGAGAGAGAGTGAGAGAGAGAGAATTTTAAAACTACAGTAGTAAAAAAGACAGGGTGTTTACTGTTGGCTACTGATAAGATGCTTGAAAATAATGAGTGCACTTATTGTAACATAGATTAATGGAATATGAACAAAATGGGTGAAACAAAAGTGTAAAAATACCCGAATGTTTTTTGCATAGGCCTATACTAATCTACTAATCTACTTTTCATGTCCACAATGATTTTAACATTGTTGCAACTCAGGCATTCATTCGATACTTTAAAACTCTGCTACCCGTTCATATATTCGTTCGAGGCTGCATATTAATGTGTTTCGATGTTTTGTGTCTCTGCAATAAATTCAACCCTGGTTGTATTTGCCCTATGTGAAAATACTCAGGTTAGAAAGTTTTACTACTCTGAGTACCACGATCAAAACAACAAAGCATGTGTAAGCACCGCGAGCACAACATGCACACGCGCGTGCCAGAGTGCGTGTTTGAGTCAATCCAAGCCGCGCGCGCTCACACTGGCCCGCAACACGCAGACTGCAACGCGCTACATGTCGGCTCAAGCGGTGCGGTGTGAGTGTACGCGCGGGCGTTACATGCGTGTGCGTGCGAGAATGCGTGCTAGAGTCAATGCAAACCGCGCGCGCTTGAATTGAACCCAACACACACAAACTGCGTGCCAGCATGTGTCCGCCAAACGGGTGTGTGTGAGTGTGATGCCCGTGTCCTAATCGTAGCAATCAAAGGAGCAAAGCACCCCGTATGCCTGGAGTATTTCACAATAGGTAAACATACCACGAGGTGGATTTATTTGCAGAAACACCAAAAGAATACGTCTGTAGTCGTTGCAGTTTGAATTAAAATAAATAAAATGATTAATTTTAATCAATTGCTTAGAAACAGAGAATTTATTGTTAACAATTTCAACAATTAGATTTTAGTAGTGGTTTTTTGGTAATAGGTAAAAGCCAAAAGGAGCATAGACCGTAGTGGGAGGGGAAGGCCCGACCAGGAGTACATGGATGGGGTAAAACAAGGAAGAAGGTATGTGGTGATCAAGAGGCTGTCTACAGAAATGAAAAAAATTGCAACCCATTAGCCTACACATAATAATGAACATTTCTTGCAGTTTTTTATAGTATAAAATGTTCTTCAAATATTAACTACTTCTGCAAATATAATTATTATTGTATTTTTACAATACAATAAATTTTATGTGCGTCAGCAGATAAATACAATAACATTTTTACTTGCAGAAGTAGTTAAAATTTGAAGAACATTTCATAAATTATATCTTAACTAATTATTACAAATTATATATAACATATCACAGCTGATAGTATTGTAAAAAGTACTTAAAAATAGAAAAGCTCACTTGAATGATTTTCTGTCAGATATTGCTTAACTTGCTCTACAGTTTTGGCCGCAAGCTAAATTAATACAGTAGGAAATCTTCATCTAATGAAATGGTAACTTTGTTTTCTCAAATAACGCAAATCCAAATTGCTCTTACATAAATGTAAGAACTTTACTAATCATTGTTTGAGAACTGAAATCCAGACTAAAATTTTTCAATTTTGTATATTAAAATTTTTAGCTGATGTATCAGATATAAAAATTATTTATTGATTTACACTGTAACACATATTTATATAATCGTTCGTTCGTCTGTTTGTTCGTCTGTTGCTACAGCCCACGATGAGCCTATTCGCCTACAAACACATCGATTCTCTAGCCTACACATCCAATCGCCAATACTCATCCTCCTGAAGTCATCTTCTACGTCCTGTAGCCACCTTCTTCTAGGTTTCACCTTATTTTGTGATTCCTATAATAGTTGTCTTTCGTTATTCATTATTGTAATGTGAAGTGAGTACAATGCATGGGTGTTTAAGTAAGCTGTCCCATGTTCAGATTCATTCTAACCTTTATCCGTATTAAATGTGTAATGAACAACACAGTAATTACTGTATGTTTTTTTTTTCTATTTTACAGTAATTCGAATGAAAGTCAGCTTTATAAACACAATAGCTATATTTTGACCCTTTATCCTGTGACTACATACATAAATCCAGAATCACTGAAAATGGAGCCACTGCGTCCTAGCAACCAGTTATCACTTTGACAGTTAACAAAATTAAATATTTTATACCTGTACAAAAATTATAGGTTAGTAAAGATTTAAAGATCGTTTTAAAAAAATGTTATGTAAAACTTATTAATAACGTTCCGCAATGAAAGTTTTAGATAGTTGCGTGTTGTTTATTAAGCAATTTGAACAATTTTCACGTCGTGCGGCTAAAACACTTTCGTTTCGCAACTTGTTGCAAAATTAGCTATGTAAGTGCAACTGCATGTTTTCCAAAAGTTTCCTTTTTCTACCACTTTTTCTGTTTCCAAACATCAAGACATCTATTTCTTTACTTACATAATTACACCGATCAGAATTTTATTTTGTGTGTGTGTGGGTGTGTGTGTGTGTGTGTGTGTTTATGGCAAATGAGAACATTTTACAGTTTTTGTGTTTATTAAGCGGATTATCATGCTATCAAAACCTGGTTTTGTAATAACATTTATTATTATTTGTTTTTAACAAATTTTGTGTTAAAATGTATTATGATAAAAGTATCAAGAAAATGTTTTGAAGCAAAAACATTAAGGTGTATACATATCAGCTTTTACGTATGACGTATATAATAATATATATCATCAAAAAACACTGAGGTCAGCGTAAAACTATCTGCGACCTGAAACTGGAAAATCTCCAAGGAGTATGACGCTGTCATGTTAGTTGAGAAAGTAAACAAGGTAGCTGTTTTTATGGCTCCCCAGAACGTCATACAACACAACGCAACGTAAGTTAGGAACTGCAATTTTTTCCTCAAAATAACATTCAATGAGTGTTACGCTCTTGCGGCTTTCAAATATGTATATTACGAATAAACCCTTAGGATTTTACGTCAGTTAGTTTGCACTATAAATTCTTCGTCTCTTGAGAACTTTTCGTTTTCACTGATTTCAGTAACAGTTTTTATGTGTAAAGTGTTTTATTTTGCAACCGCTAAGAATTGTCTGTTATCGTGTCATCATTATCATCACCAGCAGAAATATTGTTACGGAATGCGGAAAAAGTGTTACGTAAGACGGAACGTTCTACAAGTATCTCGGCTATCCCAGCTGCAATGAGTGTATGCGTACATATTGCTGCTACTTTGCGATGAAAGACAATTACGCGTCAACTATCGAGTCTATTCCAGACCAAACCGGTCAGAGTACTGTGTTCAATGACACTGTTTCTAGTGGATTCTTGAGAGCGCCTGTTTGTTTAACACGTCATCAAAGTAACAGATTATTCTGGGTTATCAGCGGGGTATAAATATAGGCATTCAGCGACGGTCAGTTTTAGTTTAAATGGCGATTTATTCAAGTAATGTTCGGGTTAATGTCGGGCGATTTATACAGTGCGTTTCAAGTGGTGTATTATTAAAAAGTGATTATAGTGCGGGATTCTTTATAGTATTTGACATTATTATTTGTGTGAAAAGATTAACTTAAATTGTTGTACGAGAATAATCTTGTTGAATAACTTGTTGATTACAAACCATTGTGAAAATTAAAGCTGGTTTTTAGTGTCTTGTATTTTGTTATCCACTGTACCATACGACGATCAGTAAACCGAGGTGACAATATTAAAACTCCTGGGAGAATACGGCCCTGTCATTCTTTAATAAGATTTCTCGGCAGCATAACTTTTCCAATAATTGCCACAGTGTGAAACCTTGCCACAGTATTTAACTAGGCTAATCATCCATTTTACAAAAAATGGTCGTCTTTGCGATCTTTCTACATTTCTCTACATGCACTGTAACAGCCTTCATGACAGTATGCCGTTTTTTCTTCTAGCCAGATTACTCTTCTGTCCGCCTCTAATTCATTTTGTTAGTTACGTAAAAATCTATCTATTCCAGTTTATTTTCTTCTGTGTTTCTCACTTGCTTCTTCTTGTGTCATGCAGTTTTTTTAACATTCTCGAACGTGTGATTCAACACAGTGTACATAGGGTAACAAAGATAATGACGGTCGCACTGATCGTTGTGTTGTACTGTGGAAACAGAATAACTGACAGCAGACGGTTGTCACTAATCACAATTATAATTACTGCAGTTAGAATTAACAAAGACAATTCTTCAAGTTAAATTTTTCAAACTCTGAACAATAAATTTTATCTTATTACAGTTTCGCATTAAATAACTCAATGACATATCAACCCCTCACATTATATTGTACGCTCGTATGTCACAATATTATCACATCATATTCAACAATCACTCCGAACGGCACTGTAATGTTCTAAAACTAAAATTGGCCGCCCACTGGATGCTTATTAATATCCTGACGACGTTCGAGTAGTATCTGTCACTTTCCGGACGATCCGTCAAGAACTTTACGTAGTTACAACCGCTCTGGAACTCGCTAGAAACGGTGTCATTGACCGGTCCTGTACAATGCCGGGCAGAATGATCAACAAGCCGTGAGTTTGCCACGTGTTGTGTCACGTAGGCCCATTTTGTTATCTATAATCTCAACACAGCAGCACGTTTCAAGTAGGTGAGTGAGTAAGGCGACTAAGTATTTTTTTTTATATCGGTCATCTAAGGACAACATGCTAATTTCAATTCTTTATTCTTTGTTCTTTTCTTTTTCTCCAATATTCTTTCATCTTTTCACTGTGTCTCTTCTTCCAGTCTTCAGTCCACTTTAAACCTGCCTTTTTTCTCTCTCCTACCCTGGACTCCTTCCATTTTTAACAATTTTGCCCAAAAAACTCTCTTTCAATTGCTCCTTCTGCGTGTATATTATTTTTTTTCTAAATCTTTTTGGACTTCTTTAACCCAACTTGATTTTGACTTCTTCCCCCATAGATATTTAAAGGTCTGCTTAGTTAACGGATTGTCGTCTATTCTATATAAATGTTCAAAAAATAATAGTCTTCTTTTCTCATTGTTTCTGTTATATTTTCTATACTTTGATATATTTCATCATTACTTCTTAATTTCCAACCTTCTGAAGTTTTTCGTGGGCCTAATATTTTCCTAATTATTCGTTTTTTCAATATTTCTAGTTTGTCTAAATTATAATTCAATGCTAGACATTCACTTGCATATAGGCATTCTGGCTTCACTTATGTACTGTAATGTCTTATTCTTAGTATTAGTTATTTCTTAACGTCTTGATTTTGCTCACAAAGACGTGCGTGCGGACTTTCTACCAAAGAGACAAAAATTTACAATTATGCCAGCTAATAAATTCTTGGCTTAGTTAGGCTAGCTGGAAACAAGTCGGACCGTGAAAATAAAATTTTGCTCAGCTAAGGGAACGTTCTGTCGTTCTGTCGTGCATCTTATTTCCTGCGGCACTTGAAAAGTTGTTAGGGCTCAGGACAGCAATATTCAAAAAAGCGTTAGAGTTATTCGGTTATGCTGGTAATGTGAACATCATAGGTAGCAGATTTTTCGGTTAAGGGCCTTCGGACCACGTTGCACATTTTGTTCTTTCCTCTTTGTCTAGTAGGTTTTTTATTCTTTCGGCATCTGATCTCTCTCTCTCTCTCTCTCTTTCTTTTTTTCTGTCATGCTAATTCGCCTTCCTTGTCTGTTCATCCTTTTTCCAATTAGTATTTGTCTATTACTTTTTTCTACTTGTTCCTGTTTTTAGTTGCCTCTTTGTCTATATTTTGGATCTGTTCGAAATTTTTCTGTTCTTTTTTTGTAGCATCCAAATTTTGACTTCATGTTTTCCGATTCTCAAATATCTGTTTCACCAACTTACTATTTTGTATTCTTAATAATTTACCATTATGTTTTAATTTTCTCTTCCGCATTTATATAGACGTTCTGTATAGACCTCAGTAATTTTCTTCATTTGCCTTAATATAAACTTAAAATTTTCCATGAGTTATGAGCCACACGTTTTTCTTAATATTTCTCTGTCTATTTTTAATATTTTTTTGTGGGAAAGACTCCAAAGCATTTACATAAATATAAGGTTACAAGACGTATTACTACTTTCTTCTTCTTCTTCTTCTATGGCGTCCAGTTCGGAGTTCGAAACGTTACACTCCATAATCATCCGCATCCACTTTTCTCTGTCCTTGGCGATTGATATCTATCGTTTTATTTTAAGTAAATTATCCTCATCCCTTGCTGCTAGGCAAGGGAGGTTTGGGTCTTCCGACAGACCTTCTTCTCTCGGTTTAACTAAATAGTACCTTCCTAGGTATTCGGTTGGCTTTCATCCTTATGATGTGTCCTGATCATTGCAATCTATGCAGTCGGATGGTGGTGGCCAGATCATTGCCTTTATATAGCTTGTGTAGTTCCTTATTGTGACGTATTCTCCATATCCCATTGCCTTGGATTGGTCTAAACATTCTCCTCAAAATTCTCCTTTCAAAGGTGTTGACTATGTTAGCGGCTCGTTTATTGAGAGTGCAAGTCTCGCTGTCATATATTATCACAGGTCTAATTATAACTATACTAATGTGACCTTGGACTGACGGTGGATATACCTTGCCTATTACTACTTTGCAGTGTCTTAGTTTTGCTTTCCTGCTATTACTGTGTATTTTGTTATATATGTTTGCTATTAAATAATATGCGATATTTATCTTTCGTACACTTCTTTTCTTGCCACCTTTTCCTGTTGCTGTTGGTGTTATAACATCCATTAGGTATTAAAAGTTTTGAATATTCATTTTATTATTTAAATAAATACTAATAAAATATAATATTTGCTAATAAATATTTAGACACATTTAATAAATGAACATCACTATCATCTTTATCTGTCACATCAAGAACAACTAAATACTTGTATTCCCCACATGCCAGTATTGCTTCGTTTCCAATCTCATATTAGATGTATCAGTTCTAATAGGTAAATATTTTGGTTTTGTTTTTTTGCCTATCAACGCCCCTTTTTGTACTCCTCCCGTAATTTCCGAGCCATATATTATAGGCCTTCCCTGTCATCCGCAACCTACAAAGTGTACAAACACACCCTTCCCAAACACACCCTTCCAATCCTTTACACTCCGCTTTCCACGCTTTCAACCCTTTACTGTTTTCAGGTGTATTAGACGATATTGTAATAATTATTTTTGCAGATATAGAAAATACTTTTGCTAAAACAAGGCACTGAAGCTGGAAATTCTGTATGCTTTGTAAGCTGTAATACAATTTATTTAATAAAAGAAGAAAATGTAGACTAATAAAGAAGTACACAGAGAAACGACAATCTTTTACTCTCTCACCGCTTTTGGAACTTATATAAATAAGAAATATCAATAAATACATTTTCAGAAAAACTTTCCCCACAAAACTTTTTTCCACTTTTTTTTCACTTCCCACGACATATAATTGAAAGGCGTCGATAATGTTTTCAGCTATTGTGTCTTCATATTGGACAGAAACATCGTAGTGGGTTTGATGTACTAGTTAATGTAGCAGTTTTCCATAGCGCACGGAATGTCACACTAATTGTTTTGGCCTTGTAATCCTGCAACTACGATAACGTTGTCCACATTCTACAGCTTTAGTATTACCATCGAACACGCCCAAGATAAACAGCATATCGGCGTACACATCACTCGTAAATAAATACGGCATCACAGCACACCAATCAAACAGACGTTAATGGTTAGTTGCACTCAAATAGTAAAACTAGGGATCGAAACACAACTTTGCTCGTTTGTTCTAATAACAAGACAGAGCATGGAGAAACTGATAATCTTTTGAAAGCCTACAAGATTATTCAATTTCAAAACTTGATTATTAATCACCGGTTAATACTATATTCATAATTTGCAAGGAAAAATCTATCAAATAACTTGGTATTACTCTTTGTTACGTCTGAAATTAATAAAAATTAGAACTGGCCGTTACTTGTAAACAGCGTTTTTATTGTCATATTTCTATATGACTGTTTTAGTTTGTATCATCTTCAATAATGTATAAACGGTAGGATTCAAATAAAAGTCTATTCATTATATATTTAAGACGCGTAGAAATAGAGTATGAATTGGAAGAAAAATCTATTGACCTATCATATACGTCTGTTACCTGATACTATGCTTGAATTTTACTTATTGAGAATCAGTGTGTCGTCGGACCCGAGTTGCAACCATAATGAAAATATTTAATTGGAGTTATTTAGCCCTCACAGATATTCATACGTGTAATGAAGGTGATCGCGTCCATTACGAAAATACAAATCTGACAGCCTTTTCAGGTTCCAGGTTGCCTTTTAAAGTAATGTCTATTTAAAAATGTACAAAAAAATAAAAATACAATTTACAATAGCGCATATAGCCACTTGAATTGGTACAAGTTTACTTAAAGTTTACAAAGACGCGTATAACTAGCTGGATAGTCTAAGATAGTAAGCGGAGGCGAAGGGATGACACGATAGTTTAAGATAGTAAGCGGAGACGAAGAGATGCCACAAGTAAGACGATCGGAAGAGGACAGGACATTGTAAACAACAGGACATTATCAATGACAGTGGTTCTGATAAGAGTACATTACATTCCGATAAATGTACGTGAGTTAGACGAAAACGCATTTCACCATCTTGTAGCAAAAGTAAATAACGTTAACTGTGTTAGTTTACTCAGAAAAGAAATGTAGCAAGCGAATACGATGACGTTGAAAATCACTGCGGCATGATGCAAAATATTTGTTCCGCGATGCACGCAGTCAAGTGCGTCGAGACGACAAACGTTACACAAACAATGCTGTTTGTTTGTTTGTCTGCGGCCTGGATTAGCGTAACAGGGGCTACAAACTAAATTATGCAGCTGACACAGGTACCGGCCGGGATAAATTGGAGATATAATTAAAACAATACGTTTACCAAAATTGGTAAACAATTTTATTCTTTTGAACGCCCAATTGTCTGAATTTTTCATCTCACTTCCGCAACGGATTTTATTTAACTTGTTTTCTTTTACATTTCCTTCCCCTTTCCACTCTCCTCTCGCTTTACTTACTTTCTCTATTCTTTTCCTACAATTTTTTCTATCCTATGTATCCACTGCGTTCTTAGTCTACCTCTTTACGTTTTTATTGTGCTTTACCATTTTTTAAGACGGGTTTTGAACAATTTATTCTGTGATCTATCTTAGTGACGTGACCATACAATTCAGTTATTTTATTCTATAATTTATCGACTATTGATCTCTCGTCAATTCTAGATATTATAACTTCGCTTCTGACGTAATGCAACTGCGTTCTACCAGCGTTTCTTTAGAATATTTCATATACGTGACTTATTAATTGGCTTCTTGATTCGTCTTGAAGCCCAGATTTCCCCGCAGTACAGCAAAGAGGCATCAATCAACATATTGTTCATCAATCTTGTTGTTCTTAGAATTATTTCAATTTCCAACAACACGTCACCTTAGTGGAATATGTTTAGAAACCTTCTTACTTTATAGTCCTCGTTTACTTTCCCATCACTTTAATCATCCTTCCCAAGTATTCAAATGCTTTTATCTCTTCTAATATTTGTTTCCCCGCAGAGAGACTGATCATTCAATTATTCCATTTGTTTACTTAATGTAATCGCTATCTTAAAATTTTCCATCTCCTCATTCCACACATTGGTAAGTTGCTGCATCTTCCTCCAGGCCTCTGCTACAATATCATCTACATATATCAGGCTCTCCAAATTTACAGAAACTTGGTTTTTACATCCTATTACTGTTTAAAAATTATTTAGCTTGCTTATAACACTAACCTAAACATTTTTCGCATAGTCCTTGACATGAAAAGAAGAGAAGAGAAGGGACTTATTACATTTACATTCTCTCTTATTTGCCTTGTTTGGTGATCTTGTGCTTGATTCAGCACCGAAAATACAAGTCATTTGTTGAACTAACTGTTTAACCACCAAACTATCCATTTTTATTTGGTGGATAAGATGATTGAATAAACTTTGCACATTTAACTAAACAATTACTCCTTAAAAGCAGACCAGGAAACATACCTAATAGACTTTTTGTTAATTTGTGCTTTTGAAAATAATTTTATACGTTAATGTGGTTAAGCAAGATTCTCCTTCCGTCGTCAAGTTGGCAACTTAAAGATTGCTTGTACTGTCAACGTGACGTTTAGTTTTCACTAACTGCCAAAGTGCGGTAAAAAAATTATTTGTGTTAAGTGTACACGAGTATCGTATACACAATATGTTTAATGGTAAATATGCAAAATTTATAGTTTGACGTATATAAGACTGAGCGTGGGTATGCACCTGTGTATAACTGTATGCGCATATGCGCGAGTATAAGTATTTTGAGACTGTTCGTATACTAATTTATCGTTTAAATAATTTAAAATATCAACTGTTGTTAACGGTTTAATAGAAAGCGAGATTGATATTGCATTTTAATTTGTGAAAGATATATATTATTTATTAGTTAAACAGTTAAACGGTGAATCACTGCAGTGGCGGAGGATCGGTGTTAACAGTGTTTATTGTACAAGTGGAGTGGTGTAAAATAACGTTCTCTGCATGATTGGTTTTGACAGTGTTAATGTTGTTGTGTATTGTGAGCGTATTCAAAAGTATCAGTGTAGGATTCTATCTAGCGTTGAAAAAATTACATACGTCTTTTTTACTTCCATATTCCTTAAGGAATGGAAGTATGGTGATGGCAAAAAAAATCGTGTTCGAGATTATTGCAGATTCTGATTCTACAACACTCAAAACATGAAAAAAAGTCGTTTTCCGAAAAGTGTCTGTGTCTGTCTGTGTGTCTGTGTGTCTGTCTGTCTGTCTGTCTGTCTGTCTGTCTGTCTGTAGATTTTTTTTCTATGGCAAACGATAACTGCCGCAAATTCAAACAGAATCAAATAATTTTTTGCATACAGCCCGGTTTTGCAGAGTTCTCGCGACCTATTGTTTTTGGTGAAGATCGGTTGAGGGAAAGGGGTAGTTTACCTGCAACGGTTTTTTTTTAGCAAGGGAAATTTTGTTTGTTTGGCAAACGATAACAGCCGCAAATTCAAACAGAATCAAATAATGTTTCGCATACAGCCCTGAATTGTAGAGTTCTCAAGACCTATTGTTTTTGGTGAAGATCGGTTAAGGGAAAGGGGTAGTTTACCAGTAACGTTTTATGTTTTAACAAGGGTATTTCCTATGGCACACGATAACAGCCGCAAATTCAAACAGAATGAAAAGATTATTTGCATACAGCCCTAAATTGTAGAGTTCTCAATACCTTTTGTTTTTGGTGAAGATCGGTTAAGGGAAAGGGGTAGTTTACCTACAACGTTTTTTTAACAAGGGTATTTTCTATGGCAAACGATAACAGCCGCAAATTCAAACAGAATCAAATAATTTTCTGCATACAGCCCTGATTTGTAGAGTACTCAAGACCTATTGTTTTTGGTGAAGATCGGTTGAGGGGAAGGGGTAGTTTACCAGCAACGTTTTTTATCATGCGTATTTTCTATGGCAAACGACAACTGCCGCAAATTCAAACAGAATCAAATAATTTTTTGCATACAGCCCTGATTTGTAGAGTACTCGCGACCTATTGTTTTTGGTGAAGATCGGTTGAGGGGAAGGGGTAGTTTACCTGCAACGGTTTTTTTTATCAAGGGAAATTTTTTTTTTTTTGGCAAACGATAACAGCCGCAAATTCAAACAGAATCAAATAATGTTTCGCATACAGCCCTGAATTGTAGATTTCTCAAGACCTATTGTTTTTGGTGAAGATCGGTTGAGGGAAAGGGGTAGTTTACCTGCAACGTTTTTTTAACAAGGGTATTTCCTATGGCAAACGATAACAGCCGCAAATTCAAACAGAATAAAATAATGTTTTGCATACAGTCCTGATTTGTAGAGTACTCAAGACCTATTGTTTTTGGTGAAGATCGGTTAAGGGGAAGGGGTAGTTTACCTGCAACCTTTTACGTTTTATTTTCTATGGCAAACGATAACAGCCGCAAATTCAAACAGAATCAAATAATGTTTTGCATACAGCCCTGATTTGTAGAGTACTCAAGACCTATTGTTTTTGGTGAAGATCGGTTAAGGGGAAGGGGTAGTTTACCTGCAACGTTTTTTTATCAAGCGTATTTTCTATGGCAAACGATAACAGCCGCAAATTCAAACAGAATCAAATAATTTTTTGCATACGTCCCTGAATTGTAGAGGTCTCAATGACTTTCGATTTTGGTGAAGATCGGTTAAGGGGAAGGGGTAGTTTACCGGCAACCTTTTACGTTTTAACAAGAGTAAAGTACTTGAAAATTTATTTAAACTTTTTGAAACAATGGTAATTGTTAAAAATAAAATAATTTTGTTGCCAGGCAATAAAATTATAATTTTTTCATTTTAATGTAATATAATATTTTTCATTTAATACAGCAATAAAAAGGCAGGTAAGACACAGCCTGGTTTCTATGGCAAACGATAACAGCCGCAAATTCAAACAGAATCAAAAGATTATTTGCATACAGCCCTAAATTGTAGAGTTCTCAAGACCTATTGTTTTTGGTGAAGTTCGGTTGAGGGAAAGGGGTAGTTTACCAGCAACGTTTTTTTAACAAGGGTATTTTCTATGGCAAACGATAACAGCCGCAAATTCAAACAGAATCAAATAATGTTTTGCATACAGCCCTGATTTGTAGAGTACTCAAGACCTTTTGTTTTTGGTGAAGATCGGTTAAGGGAAAAGGGTAGTTTACCTGTAACGTTTTATGTTTTAACAAGGGTATTTCCTATGGCAAACGATAACAGCCGCAAATTCAAACAGAATCAAAAGATTATTTGCATACAGCCCTAAATTGTAGAGTTCTCAAGACCTATTGTTTTTGGTGAAGATCGGTTGAGGGAAAGGGGTAGTTTACCTGCAACGTTTTTTTAACAAGGGTGTTTTCTATGGCAAACGATAACAGCCGCAAATTCAAACAGAATCAAATAATGTTTTGCATACAGCCCTGATTTGTAGAGTACTCAAGACCTATTGTTTTTGGTGAAGATCGGTTAAGGGGAAAGGGGTAGTTTACCGGCAACGTTTTTTTATCAAGCGTATTTTCTATGGCAAACGATAACAGCCGCAAATTCAAACAGAATCAAATAATTTTTTGCATACGTCCCTGAATTGTTGAGGTCTCAATGCCTTTCGATTTTGGTGAAGATCGGTTAAGGGGAAGGGGTAGTTTACTTGCAATCTTTTAGGTTTTAACAAGAGTAAAGTACTTGAAAATTTATTTAAACTTTTTGAAACAATGGTAATTGTTAAAAATAAAATAATTTTGTTGCCAGGCAATAAAATTATAATTTTTTCATTTTAATGTAATATAATATTTTTCATTTAATACAGCAATAAAAAGGCAGGTAAGACACAGCCTGGCTGTTTGGCTGAAAATGATTTTAAATATAAATCTTAGAATATGGAAGTCATGTATGGTTCTCCATACCGATATTTTTAATTGTTTAAAGAAAAAGGTATAATAATTTTTTACATATGAGTTACAGTGTCTGTCAAAAGTTTAAGAACATCATGAAAAAAACACAAAATTTGAATTTTCTCTAAGTACATATATTTAAAAATTTTACAAAAAATCAAAAAGAAGCATCATACATTTAGTAATCAATGTGCCCTCCGTTGGCTGTTCGGACCGCCTTCACACGATCTGGCATTGAGTCGATCAGCCTCCTGCATTCGTCGACGATGACGTCTCGCCACAACGCAGCAATATTCTGCTTCAAATCTTCCTTTGATTTGGGCTTCCTCTTGGCCAACTTTACTGCCATAGAGTTCCATAGGTTCTCTATTGGATTGAGGTCCGGCGAGCGTGTTGGCCATGGTAGTAGTTCAATATCCTTGTCTTTGAACCAGTCTGCCGTAAAGCGACTCCGGTGACAGGGATCGTTGTCTTGCTGGAAAAGATAATTCTCTCCCATTAGCCTAGTCACTGAAGGAACCATTACTTCCTCCAATATTTGCACATATCTCTGGCTATTGACTGATCCATCAATAACGTACAGTTCTCCAGGGCCTTCATAGGTTATACATCCCCAAATCATTATTGGTTCACCTCCAGCTTGAACGGCAGGTGCAATGCAAGATGGCAGAAACGTTTCTGTTCGAGTGCGCCTAACCTTCACTTGCCGTCTTGGATACAGTTCAAATCTACTTTCATCTGAAAAAACACATCTTTGCCAGGCTTCTTTCATCCAATTACGCCTCTCATAACACCATCTCATTCGCCTTTTCTGAACCAGGTCATTAAGCAGAGGTTTACGCAAGGCTACGTAAGACATCAACCCAGCATCTCTCAGACGACGACCTAGGGTTTCAGCACTGATGTTAATGTCCAAACTATCCTTAACTTTCATTAAAAGATCAGGTAAACTAGCTCCACGATCTTCTTTACTTATGTTTACGATTTTACGGTCAGTTCTTGGTTAGGTTAGCCTAGGCCTAACTTTACGGGAAGCATCAAGGACAGTACCAGTTGTTTTAAATTTTTTGTATAACCATATTTTTTTACCGAATGTTTTTGTCCAGATTAGGGTCAGGTTTGAGTATGTCAGTTACAGTGATTGAAATTCCAAAATTTATAGAAGTAACAAAATTTTGGTGTTACTTAATTCTTTATAATGTTATAAAAATGATTGTAACCAATGAGAGAGCGTAAATTTTAGAAATCTGTCAACGTCGAGGAGACAGTGCAATTTGTCAGAAAACGTCCGAGGAACAAACACATGCGCTCCCAACCAAGAATATGCAAGCATCTTCATTACTAAGCAGCTTATTCCACACACACACACACACACACACACACACACACACACACACACACACACACACACACACACACACACACAGACACACACACACACCTTTTTTAAACTTCGTTCCTATGTGGGCACGAGGCAGCGCAGAAGATATCCTCATTTTCAGATATTCTAATCTCTACGGACCTCCAACTGCTACTCGCTAGATAAAAGAATGTACGCTTAATACGAGAAGTAATGTTTATTATTTCGATGTATGCACAGAACTAACAGACTCGTGGAGGATTATTTTTTTTATCGCGTTCAGGAACTCTTTTTATAAACTTTACTGTTTATTTTAATAGATGTAAAGAAGATAAATTAATGTTATGTTAAAGTTTGTTTAAGGAATTTATATTTTTGTAAACAGATTAGACTTCAAACTTTGAAGAATATTTGACATATAACTTAATTAAACCTACGTTGATAATATGCTTTTATTCTACTTTAATAATGCCAATTAGATCTACATAATCCACATAATTTTCATGCCTGGTTGTAAGAAAGAAAATGTATGCTACCCAAGGATCCAGCTTCAGTATTTAGGTTTGGAGCATGTTATGTTACCAATGCCCTCCCCACCAAATCTTTGCACCAGTTCTTCCCAATCATTACTAATGCTTCGCATGTAAATTTGTTTGTATCTTTTTTTTGCTGGAATAGGCAACTTCTCTTTGTTGAGTATCTTCTTTCTTGTGCTTCTATTCGACTTTTACTCGCCTTTATTGTAGTCCACACTTGTTTTCGCATGCTAGTAAACCCACTGTAACCGTTTTATAGAACTTAAGCACACTTTCTTATCGCATTCCATTAAGAGAAAATTTTGTATAATCGCTACATTTATAATGATTTTAATAAAGATACTTAGATTGTTATTAAACTGTAAGCTTATGTTCACATGCTTATAAAATACTGTTTATAACACTAATTAAATGCAGCAGATATACTCTTCTGTCTATTAGCAATCATAGTCTTTTCTAAACTTTATTAAAGGGTTTTTTGGAGCCATTGAAAGCTAAGTGAGTTTTATAATTGAATGGGTGAGAAACAGAAGGAAAAGATTCTACATTTTGTCCAGATTTCACGAAGATAGCCATTTTGTTTAAAAACTGAAAACACATCAGTTGGTGTACAGAATGGAAACATTTTTTAACGTATTTTTAACGTAGTTATCAATAGGTTAAAAATTTGTGTGAGATCAAGAAGGAAAGCACCTGGAATGTGTTCCTTCTTACTCTCAATGTGCAGTTAGTGTACTGTATATTCCTACAGAGCGCCCTGCTGTTGTTTCTATTATAGTCTTTGCGATTGGACATTTTTAAGGTTTTTTTCTTTGCAAGAGACTTTTATGTGTTAATTTGCTTTAAAATCAGCTAAAATTTTAACACCGGATGTGAAACTGTCAGACTTTGAGTATGGAAGTTCAATAAAGAAAAGAAGTGAAATAACAGAACTGATGAAATCAACTAGGCTTAAAAGAAAAGAGTTTGTTATTACTGAAGGCAGGTTAGTGGAGAAAAGGATTACTGGACCTGAAAGTGAGTATAAAGGATGTGTACTGGGATCTATACTTCTATTAACAGGATATTTTATTAATGCAGTGTACAATAGTAGACCACAAAATGAACAACAAACGTATTTTCGGCTGGTCTAACTATTAATAGGTGGTTTCAAATAATAGACAACTACTTTCCAATCCGCGGTCATAGTTTTCTTCCAACAAACCGAAACTTTGAATTTGTAAAAAGAGTTATTTGTTGTTATGACCGGATTTACATACCACTTCAGTATCATGAAATGGTAAGAAGTTCTAAAACAACATAGCCAAAGTAAGACCAGTGGAAAGTTAGCAAATATTAATTTTTAAAGAGTGGTGGCATAACGATTTCAAAAGGAATACTAAAAGCTTTCAGGATAAAGATATGTTCAACTTAAACAAACCTCGACATTTCATCTACAAGAAGAACAAAAGGAAATTTTGCTAGCACATGAGTTTATTGGTAGTATTCAAAGTGAAGTGTGCTCTTCAAGCATCACAAGGGGGTGATATTTTACTTCGAGTTAGCAATGTTTATAGTAGGAAAGTTCCTATAAATGCTAAGAAGCTACAAGATAGGGCTAACATTCTACAGTATATACCATTTGATTATGAGAAATTTTATAGAAATATTATGTTCTGGCCTACATCGAATACACATGAAGAAAATTGTGAAATACAAAGTGCTTATAGTGCTAATAACATTGGAAAAGGAAAAGATTGGTTTCTTTTACTCTATATATCTTTGTTTATTTTTATAATATACGTAAACGATTAAAAGTGTTACTCACTAAGAAGCAGAAGACAATGGTAATTTTTAGATTTTGTATATTTCTTTGTTATTTTATAATATGCAAGATGTAAAAAGATTACTGTAAAGCAAAATAACATTTAATTATGATTTTTTTTAAATATTATTTATCTGTTATTGTTTGGAAGTGAGATCAAAAAGGAGAATATTCCACAAACTTTAATATCGTATAACGGTTTACTTGTTCAAATTATGCTAATATTGTAAGTTGGGACCTTAAAGTGGTCCTATAGTTTTATTGAGTAACTTTATAACTGGTAATGTTTCCATATTGTCACTCATTTAGCCACAAAACAGTTTTTTATCGTTTTATAAAAATGATGACATGTGGAAAGTTTTCCTTCTTCTTCTCACCCACTCAATTACATTCATGCCATTTCACTATAAGGTATTGTAATGCATACATGGCATCAACTGTAGATCGGCCTATTCTAATTTCAATATATTTCTTACCAATGATAGGCCTATTTTCAGTTATATGCTTTAATAAATTAATTAAGGTCCTAGAGCACCCAAGGCTTTAACCAAATCGCTCAACAATTTTTAGAGCAATGAACACATAAATTAGTAGTTATAATCGACGATGACGAGTATGTAGATGATGATATGAACATTTTTGAACCAGAAACCTGACCGAACACAGGACGTTGCAAATATACCCAAGCGCAGCGAAGCTTGACAAGAATATGTACAGGTACATTTTTAAATGTGTATAAAACCAAGCGAGATTGACTTGATACAACCTGAAATTAAACATATCTGTAAAGAAAACAACGGTGTAAAAATATCTGTAAAGAAAACAACGGTGTCTTGTTAGTTAAAACCCGTTGAATGCATCAGCATTGGAACACAAAAATAAATGAAAACTTTCAACGTGTAGAATTGATTACACAAGCGAGAATCTACAAGTTCTGTTAGTACAACAATGTAAAATAAACTTACAGACTGTAACTTCCGTCTGTCGTGTATCATTATAGGCAACAATCGACACCTGCAACAATCAGTGTTAAGGTTGTATTGTTGCATAATCAGCGGTGGCGGCGGCGAACGTGTTACAACCAACGGCGCCGTCAGGGGTGTGTACACACCCCCGTGAACAGTGAAAAGGTGTCAGGCAATTAATTAACCCCAAAGCAGGGTTGAACCCAATTACACGATGGTCTTTACACCCTTTGGTTGCTTTCATCGGAATTGCAAATGCACATTCATTGACTTTGAATATATTGGATCGGAAATAATTCCATCGCAATGAATAATTACTTTCAGCGGTAATTAGTTAAATACTCAAGTTTTCGTACCAATTAGAATTTTCTAACTGTTGGAATAATTCTTTTTCTTCTTCTTCTTCTTCTTCTTCTTCTTCTCCTCCTTCTCTTCAAGGATTAGGTTATATAAGCCTGTTCCGGCACACATCTTATCCTCGAACGACCCACGTCTCTTCTACCAATGGCTTTGTAGTTCAGTGCCGCTTTCGCCAATCGATTATCTCTTATCTTTTGAAGATTTATCCGACTATTGTCTTCTGTAAATTGAAATAATTATAATTTATGTCCTTTACTTTGAATTCTGCTTTGATATCTTCATTCCTTATTCTGTCTTGCAATGTATAATTTAAAGTATTTCGAAGAACCTGCATTTCAGCACTCTGAATCATGCCGTATTCCTTTCATGTCATAAGCCACGCTTCACTCGCATAAATCTACGTGAGTATTGCAAATGTCTTATAAAATGTAATTCTTGTGCTCTGTCTGGTTTATTTCTAAGATTTTTATGAACAGTACCCCAAATATTCCTAATTTTACTTATCTTATCTCTTATGACTTATTCAGATTCATAGCTTACTGCACAGTTGAGATATTTGAAACTGCTCACTTTTTATAAAGTGCTGTTGTTTATAACTATCTTAGTCCTCACTGGATATTTACCTTGAAAGGCCATGGTTTTTGGTCTTTCTTACTGAAATTGTCAGTGAGTACTCTCTTGCCACTTCTTGTAATTGAAACACAGATCTTTGTAAACCATCCTCATTTTCTTGAATAAGAACTATGTCACCCGCATATAGCAGGGAACCCATACAATTTGATTTGTTAAGTTGTAGTCCCGAAGTCACTCTGGATTTCCATGCTTTCAACATGTTGTCAATGTATACATTAAACAAGGTTGCGTAACGAGGGCTGCAAACAAAGTTATCCAACCGTCATTGTGCCCAAAGTATAGGTTCTGTCACCGAATTACGCGTTCTATTAATTTTTATGATATTCAGTTTCAACAACTGTCTGTTATAAATACTGTATAATTGGCGGTATATTTCACTTTGAAATTTTTGAAACCCAGGTCGCATCAAGTTATTGTTTATTCGATTGTAGGCCTATACATCAGTCTGTTGAATAAGATTCGCGCTGTGCTCAATGTTATGGAACTTCTATAAATGTTTAGTTTGAAGTCAATGGAACTGCCGCGTTTATGTAATTAGTTGTTGTGTATTAAATTTTGAAGTGAGTTATTATGTACATAGTATATGTATATATATTATTTTGAGGACTGCATCACTTGTGATTTTCCAAAACTGTAATGCAGTGGTTCACAAAGTGTGGTCCGCCGACCCCTGGGGGTCCGCGACAATGTTTCAGGGAGTCCGCAGACACTTTTAAGAGAAAATAGAATTACTGTAATTTTCTCCAATTTTTATGCTCTAAAATCTAAATCTAAATTTTAGAATCTTAAAATAATTTGTACAATATTCAAGTATTTGTTTTTTCAAACTAATTGTTAAGTGTAACAGTGATTTCAAAATAATGGCTTTAATAATGTCTTTAAATCACGTGGTGTAGCATATCTCTTTGTCAGCCGAACTGACTAGGCCTCTCTCTTACAGTACAAGAAGAAGACTCGTTGACAGAACTTTCAACTTACAGTTCATTAAAATTACAGTTTTCCCAATTACAGCTAGCTGACGTCTGGTTATATGTAATGACTGACTATCCTGAACTCGGAAAAATAGCTTTGAAGTTTTTAACTGTGTTTTCCTCTAGTCATTTGTGTGAAACCGCATTGTCCCAGCTCACGTACTTGAAGTCAAAGTTAGGAAATATACTTGATGTCGACAGTGACTAATTATTGAAATTATCAGACATTAAACCCAATATTGCAGAGCTAGTTGTGCAAAAGCAGCTTAATTGTACACATTATACTATGTTTGATATCATTAATATTATAATTTTGCAAGTTAAGAGAATTTCGATTGTAATACATTTTAATTAAAATATAAGGTTTCCTAATCATATTTACTGTTTGTTTTATTTCAGAACTCAGACGAGGTCCGTGAATTTTTAAATTATTTGGGAGGGTCCGCGGACTGAAAAGCTTGGGAGCAACTGATGTAATGAATTGTTCAAAGCCAGACAAATCGAGGAGCTTAAATTTAATTACCACTCTCTTAAAAACTGATTGAACAATTTTCCCAATTAAAAAATTGTCCAATACGTTTCACACCTACAAGTAATTATGCAAATCATCAAAATTAATTCCTTCCATCCATCCGAGAGTGCTTCTATAACAACTGCCGTCTGTTGTATTTTACACTGCAGACCCTCTTGTTCTTCCAATCTTTTTGTCGCAAGCCTCTTTTCTCAATTTCATCTTATATGTCCATGTTTCACGACCTCCCGGGTGTATTCTGCTTACTAACTCTACTAAGAAGCCAGTTTGACAACTTTCTAGGCCAACTACCATCAGGCATTTGGTTCACACATATGAAATTAATCGTATTTGTGGTACATTAAATTATTCTGTTTACACGAAACAGCCTCTTAATATCTTTGTTTCTAATGCACTGAAGCCTGGACACAATGCAAGTCTATTTCAACTCTTGAAACCTTGGAATGTTCCTTTGGCCTATCTACCCAGTTTCAGAGCCCATAGGTGACTATGGTCTCTAAGATGATAGAGTAAAACATCTTTTTGGTTACGTGCTAGATTTTCAAAATTGTTTAATATCTGTGGTCTATTTTTGGGATTTGGAATCTCAAAATTTTGAAATTTGCCGATCTTGACACTACATTTAGATTTCAGTTAAAATTATCTTTAATTTGATAATCGACACTTGTGATTTTATCGAAATTTGCATCCATTTTTTAGACCATATCGTCCAAAAGTTATGAACATTATGCTCTGACTGTGGTAAAAATCCCCTTTATTTAATACCTCACAGGTTTTTTCCTTGGCCCTCTGTTTTAAGAGGTTCGATTTTCAAAGCAATAGGGTTTTGTATATTTATGAATCAGTATAAATATAAATGCCATTTTTTACACAAATTTTTTGATGCATTCCAAAATTATCGCGAGACATTGTGCCCAAAGTATACCAAAGTATAGGTTGTGTCACCGAATTACGCGTTCTATTAATTTTTATGATATTCAGTTTCAACAACTGTCTGTTATAAATACTGTATAATTGGCGGTATATTTCACTTTGAAATTTTTGAAACCCAGGTCGCATCAAGTTATTGTTTATTCGATTGTATACATCAGTCTGTTGAATAAGATTCGCGCTGTGCTCAATGTTACGGAACTTCTATAAATGTTTAGCTTGAAGTCAATGGAACTGCCGCGTTATGTAATTAGTTGTTGTGTATTAAATTTTGAAGTGAGTTATTATGTACATAGTATATGTATATATATTATTTTGAGGACTGCAACACTTGTGATTTTCCAAAACTGTAATGCAGTGGTTCACAAAGTGTGGTCCGCCGACCCCTGGGGGTCCGCGACAATGTTTCAGGGAGTCCGCAGACACTTTTAAGAGAAAATAGAATTACTGTAATTTTCTCCAATTTTTATGCTCTAAAATCTAAACCTAATTTTACAATCTTAAAATAATTTGTACAATATTCAAGTATTTGTTTTTTCAAACTAATTGTTAAGTGTAACAGTGATTTCAAACTAATGGCTTTAATAAAGTTAAATAAATAATTACCTTATTTTATCCACTAAGTGATCTTCTTTTTCTTTTTAATTACTACATGTTTCAGGGCTTATATCCGCATCTTCAGGTAAAAGCAAATCTACCCTATTATTAGGGTTTCGTTAAAAATTCACAACGACACAAACACATAACACACTCAAATAAATTAACATTGAACATTAAATCTGTATCGGAACACGCTACAAACGAACCAGTGCACTGGCCGAAGTCCGACTTTCAACTGATCCGTACACGCTATTCACGGTTTGTTTTCATAGCTGTGTCATATAGTTTATTTGATTTGAATGATAACTGTTCATTAAGTACCTGATTTTTATTTCTTCTTAAGGCCTTGTATATTTCAAATTCCTCTAAAGCATCCAGTAGTTTACCCTTTTTACCTATATGTAAAGGTTCCAAATTCTCTTTAAATCCAGTGTATGTATGATTTTCGTTTATTAGGTGTTGTGCGTAATGCGATACATTATTATTGGGGAACTTCTTAGGTAAATGTCCTTTAAATCTCTCGGAAAATTTTCTCCCCGTCTGGCCTATATAGATTTTATCGCATTCATTACACCGGATTCTATAAACGCCGGAACAATCCTCTAGTAATGCTTTGGTATTAGGCTTAAGTATATTTGTTAATTTGTTCGTGGTCCTGAATGAGACAATAATCCCTAGCTTTTTTAATTCATTATGTAGTGTATTAGGTAGTATGTTTGTATATCTAGCAGAAACATATTGGGTTTTATCTTTAACTTTGTCCAATCGTTTTAATTTATTAGCGTGTTTATATATTATTTTATCAATGATTTTACTATTGTAACCATTCACTATCGCTATATGTTTTGTTATATTAATTTCATCGTTATAGTCTTCTATGTCCATCGGTATATTTGTCAATCTATGTGCCAGTGCGTTAAAAGTTGCCATTTTATGTGTATAAGGATGATTGGAACTAGCATGTATGGCTATATCAGTTGTTGTTGGCTTTCTATATATTTTAAAGTTAAGGAGGTTATTACGTTTATATGTGGTTACGTCCAGGAAATTCAACATATTGTTATGTTCTACTTCCATAGTGAATTTAATATTACTGTTTATGCCGTTCAAAAAAGTAAGCAATCCGTCTATCTGTCTAAGAGTACCACCAAAAATTAAAAATGTGTCGTCTACGTACCGTGTGTATGAGATGATTTTATTGTATAACTTGTTTTGGTCAGATAGTATATACTTGTTCTCATAATGATTCATGTAAATCTCCGCTAAAATTCCACTCACCGGTGAACCCATGGCCAGCCCATTTTCCTGGATAAAAAACTTATTGTCCTGTGTAAAGTAATTCTGTTGCACAACAATTTTCAATAAAAATATAAGTTCATCAATTTGTATCTGTTTTAAGACATTTGTCTTGATTAAAAGTCTCTCGAGAATATTTATCGTCTCTAGCACGGGTATGTTCGTATACAAATTCACTATTTCCATAGATATCAGTTTATGGTTAGGCAGTACTTTAATGTTTTTAACTTTGTTTATAAATCCTATTGTATTTTTTACGCTATGTATGTTGTCCATTACTAAGCTGTTTTTGATGATTATTTGTAGCTTTTTGGCTACATTATAGCTTGGGGCAGTTGTATGATTTATTAAAGGACGTATTGGTATATTAGGTTTGTGTAACTTTGGTAGTCCTCTGAAAGTAGGCGCTTTCGGATTTATATTTTTGATACGTCGTCTAGTTTGAGCATCGAATAAATTAACACATTTATTCACCGCTGAGTTTATGGCTTTTGTATATTTAATGGTGGGGTCATTATTTAGGGTCTTAATATTATTTTCATTTATAAAATCATAGCATTTTTGTGTGTATTCAGTTTTATTGATGATAACTACTGTACTACCTTTATCAGCTTTAGTTATCATTGCGTCAAAATTTTCTAATTTGCGTTTGATGTTCTTCGCGATTTTAATTTCATTACTAGGTCTCATATTATGCGTCCTACCCGACTGTAATATACGATTTAATTTATAGTTGATAGCCACCCGTGTATCATTCTGAATTTCCTGGTTTTTTATTTGTTTAATGACAGCTTCTGCATTTACAACTTCTCTTATTAATATGTCTTTTCCATAATCAGATAAATTATGTTGTAAACCCTTAGATAATAAACTACATTCTTCATTAGATAGTTCAATGTTCGTGAGGTTATCTACACGCTTATAAAATTTGTGTTTACAAATTATGTTATCTTCTTTGTTTTGCTCGCGGTTCAATTTATCATATTTCTTGTTGTGTCTTGATACAATCGAGATAGCAATGTTCCTTATCTGTCTGTGAATAACTTCTAAAACTTCGTTAATTATGATCGGGTGTATCGAGTTCAGGACCTTCAAATGCGCATTAAATAACAACTTGTTCAGATAATTTTTCTTTTTGTACAAAGCCTTAATTTCTTCCTTAAGCCAAATTTTCTGTGCTTTAATATCAAAAATATAAATCCGAAAGCACCTACTTTCAGAGGACTACCAAAGTTACACAAACCTAATATACCAATACGTCCTTTAATAAATCATACAACTGCCCCAAGCTATAATGTAGCCAAAAAGCTACAAATAATCATCAAAAACAGCTTAGTAATGGACAACATACATAGCGTAAAAAGTACAATAGGATTTATAAAAAAAAGTTAAAAACATTAAAGTACTGCCTAACCATAAACTGATATCTATGGACATAGTGAATTTGTATACGAACATACCCGTGCTAGAGACGATAAATATTCTCGAGAGACTTTTAATCAAGACAGATGTCTTAAAACAGATACAAATTGATGAACTTATATTTTTATTGAAAATTGTTGTGCAACAGAATTACTTTACACAGGACAATAAGTTTTTTATCCAGGAAAATGGGCTGGCCATGGGTTCACCGGTGAGTGGAATTTTAGCGGAGATTTACATGAATCATTATGAGAACAAGTATATACTATCTGACCAAAACAAGTTATACAATAAAATCATCTCATACACACGGTACGTAGACGACACATTTTTAATTTTTGGTTGTACTCTTAGACAGATAGACGGATTGCTTACTTTTTTGAACGGCATAAACAGTAATATTAAATTCACTATGGAAGTAGAACATAACAATATGTTGAATTTCCTGGACGTAACCACATATAAACGTAATAACCTCCGTAACTTTAAAATATATAGAAAGCCAACAACAACTGATATAGCCATACATGCTAGTTCCAATCATCCTTATACACATAAAATGGCAACTTTTAACGCACTGGCACATAGATTGACAAATATACCGATGGACATAGAAGACTATAACGATGAAATTAATATAATAAAACATATAGCGATAGTGAATGGTTACAATAGTAAAATCATTGATAAAATAATATATAAACACGCTAATAAATTAAAACGATTGGACAAAGTTAAAGATAAAACCCAATATGTTTCTGCTAGATATACAAACATACTACCTAATACACTACATAATGAATTAAAAAAGCTAGGGATTATTGTCTCATTCAGGACCACGAACAAATTAACAAATATACTTAAGCCTAATACCAAAGCATTACTAGAGGATTGTTCCGGCGTTTATAGAATCCGGTGTAATGAATGCGATAAAATCTATATAGGCCAGACGGGGAGAAAATTTTCCGAGAGATTTAAAGAACATTTACCTAAGAAGTTCCCCAATAATAATGTATCGCATTACGCACAACATCTAATAAACGAAAATCATACATACACTGGATTTAAAGAGAATTTGGAACCTTTACATATAGGTAAAAAGGGTAAACTACTGGATGCTTTAGAGGAATTTGAAATATACAAGGCCTTAAGAAGAAATAAAAATCAGGTACTTAATGAACAGTTATCATTCAAATCAAATAAACTATATGACACAGCTATGAAAACAAACCGTGAATAGCGTGTACGGATCAGTTGAAAGTCGGACTTCGGCCAGTGCACTGGTTCGTTTGTAGCGTGTTCCGATACAGATTTAATGTTCAATGTTAATTTATTTAAGTGTGTTATGTATTTGTGTCGTTGTGAATTTTTAACGAAACCCTAATAATAGGGTAGACTTGCTTGTACCTGAAGATGGGGATATAAGCCCTGAAACATGTAGTAATTAAAAAGAAAAAGAAGATCACTTAGTGGATAAAATAAGGTAATTATTTATTTAATCATATACAGTGATCTGGAGACCAACGGTAACTATGTTTAATAATGTCTTTAAATCACGTGGTGTAGCATATCTCTTTGTCAGCCGAACTGACTAGGCCTCTCTCTTACAGTACAAGAAGAAGACTCGTTGACAGAACTTTCAACTTACAGTTCATTAAAATTACAGTTTTCCCAATTACAGCTAGCTGACGTCTGGTTATATGTAATGACTGACTATCCTGAACTCGGAAAAATAGCTTTGAAGTTTTTAACTGTGTTTTCCTCTAGTCATTTGTGTGAAACCGCATTGTCCCAGCTCACGTACTTGAAGTCAAAGTTAGGAAATATACTTGATGTCGACAGTGACTAATTATTGAAATTATCAGACATTAAACCCAATATTGCAGAGCTAGTTGTGCAAAAGCAGCTTAATTGTACACATTATACTATGTTTGATATCATTAATATTATAATTTTGCAAGTTAAGAGAATTTCGATTGTAATACATTTTAATTAAAATATAAGGTTTCCTAATCATATTTACTGTTTGTTTTATTTCAGAACTCAGACGGGGTCCGTGAATTTTTAAATTATTTGGGAGGGTCCGCGGACTGGAAAGCTTGGGAGCAACTGATGTAATGAATTGTTCAAAGCCAGACAAATCGAGGAGCTTAAATTTAATTACCACTCTCTTAAAAACTGATTGAACAATTTTCCCAATTAAAAAATTGTCCAATACGTTTCACACCTACAAGTAATTATGCAAATCATCAAAATTAATTCCTTCCATCCATCCGAGAGTGCTTCTATAACAACTGCCGTCTGTAGTATTTTACACTGCAGACCCTCTTGTTCTTCCAATCTTTTTGTCGCAAGCCTCTTTTCTCAATTTCATCTTATATGTCCATGTTTCACGACCTCCCGGGTGTATTCTGCTTACTAACTCTACTAAGAAGCCAGTTTGACAACTTTCTAGGCCAACTACCATCAGGCATTTGGTTCACACATATGAAATTAATCGTATTTGTGGTACATTAAATTATTCTGTTTACACGAAACAGCCTCTTAATATCTTTGTTTCTAATGCACTGAAGCCTGGACACAATGCAAGTCTATTTCAACTCTTGAAACCTTGGAATGTTCCTTTGGCCTATCTACCCAGTTTCAGAGCCCATAGGTGACTATGGTCTCTAAGATGATAGAGTAAAACATCTTTTTGGTTACGTGCTAGATTTTCAAAATTGTTTAATATCTGTGGTCTATTTTTGGGATTTGGAATCTCAAAATTTTGAAATTTGCCGATCTTGACACTACATTTAGATTTCAGTTAAAATTATCTTTAATTTGATAATCGACACTTGTGATTTTATCGAAATTTGCATCCATTTTTTAGACCATATCGTCCAAAAGTTATGAACATTATGCTCTGACTGTGGTAAAAATTCCCTTTATTTAATACCTCACAGGTTTTTTCCTTGGCCCTCTGTTTTAAGAGGTTCGATTTTCAAAGCAATAGGGTTTTGTATATTTATGAATCAGTATAAATATAAATGCCATTTTTTACACAAATTTTTTGATGCATTCCAAAATTATCGCGAGACATTGTGCCCAAAGTATACCAAAGTATAGGTTGTGTCACCGAATTACGCGTTCTATTAATTTTTATGATATTCAGTTTCAACAACTGTCTGTTATAAATACTGTATAATTGGCGGTATATTTCACTTTGAAATTTTTGAAACCCAGGTCGCATCAAGTTATTGTTTATTCGATTGTATACATCAGTCTGTTGAATAAGATTCGCGCTGTGCTCAATGTTACGGAACTTCTATAAATGTTTAGCTTGAAGTCAATGGAACTGCCGCGTTATGTAATTAGTTGTTGTGTATTAAATTTTGAAGTGAGTTATTATGTACATAGTATATGTATATATATTATTTTGAGGACTGCAACACTTGTGATTTTCCAAAACTGTAATGCAGTGGTTCACAAAGTGTGGTCCGCCGACCCCTGGGGGTCCGCGACAATGTTTCAGGGAGTCCGCAGACACTTTTAAGAGAAAATAGAATTACTGTAATTTTCTCCAATTTTTATGCTCTAAAATCTAAACCTAATTTTACAATCTTAAAATAATTTGTACAATATTCAAGTATTTGTTTTTTCAAACTAATTGTTAAGTGTAACAGTGATTTCAAACTAATGGCTTTAATAAAGTTAAATAAATAATTACCTTATTTTATCCACTAAGTGATCTTCTTTTTCTTTTTAATTACTACATGTTTCAGGGCTTATATCCGCATCTTCAGGTAAAAGCAAATCTACCCTATTATTAGGGTTTCGTTAAAAATTCACAACGACACAAACACATAACACACTTAAATAAATTAACATTGAACATTAAATCTGTATCGGAACACGCTACAAACGAACCAGTGCACTGGCCGAAGTCCGACTTTCAACTGATCCGTACACGCTATTCACGGTTTGTTTTCATAGCTGTGTCATATAGTTTATTTGATTTGAATGATAACTGTTCATTAAGTACCTGATTTTTATTTCTTCTTAAGGCCTTGTATATTTCAAATTCCTCTAAAGCATCCAGTAGTTTACCCTTTTTACCTATATGTAAAGGTTCCAAATTCTCTTTAAATCCAGTGTATGTATGATTTTCGTTTATTAGGTGTTGTGCGTAATGCGATACATTATTATTGGGGAACTTCTTAGGTAAATGTCCTTTAAATCTCTCGGAAAATTTTCTCCCCGTCTGGCCTATATAGATTTTATCGCATTCATTACACCGGATTCTATAAACGCCGGAACAATCCTCTAGTAATGCTTTGGTATTAGGCTTAAGTATATTTGTTAATTTGTTCGTGGTCCTGAATGAGACAATAATCCCTAGCTTTTTTAATTCATTATGTAGTGTATTAGGTAGTATGTTTGTATATCTAGCAGAAACATATTGGGTTTTATCTTTAACTTTGTCCAATCGTTTTAATTTATTAGCGTGTTTATATATTATTTTATCAATGATTTTACTATTGTAACCATTCACTATCGCTATATGTTTTGTTATATTAATTTCATCGTTATAGTCTTCTATGTCCATCGGTATATTTGTCAATCTATGTGCCAGTGCGTTAAAAGTTGCCATTTTATGTGTATAAGGATGATTGGAACTAGCATGTATGGCTATATCAGTTGTTGTTGGCTTTCTATATATTTTAAAGTTAAGGAGGTTATTACGTTTATATGTGGTTACGTCCAGGAAATTCAACATATTGTTATGTTCTACTTCCATAGTGAATTTAATATTACTGTTTATGCCGTTCAAAAAAGTAAGCAATCCGTCTATCTGTCTAAGAGTACCACCAAAAATTAAAAATGTGTCGTCTACGTACCGTGTGTATGAGATGATTTTATTGTATAACTTGTTTTGGTCAGATAGTATATACTTGTTCTCATAATGATTCATGTAAATCTCCGCTAAAATTCCACTCACCGGTGAACCCATGGCCAGCCCATTTTCCTGGATAAAAAACTTATTGTCCTGTGTAAAGTAATTCTGTTGCACAACAATTTTCAATAAAAATATAAGTTCATCAATTTGTATCTGTTTTAAGACATTTGTCTTGATTAAAAGTCTCTCGAGAATATTTATCGTCTCTAGCACGGGTATGTTCGTATACAAATTCACTATTTCCATAGATATCAGTTTATGGTTAGGCAGTACTTTAATGTTTTTAACTTTGTTTATAAATCCTATTGTATTTTTTACGCTATGTATGTTGTCCATTACTAAGCTGTTTTTGATGATTATTTGTAGCTTTTTGGCTACATTATAGCTTGGGGCAGTTGTATGATTTATTAAAGGACGTATTGGTATATTAGGTTTGTGTAACTTTGGTAGTCCTCTGAAAGTAGGCGCTTTCGGATTTATATTTTTGATACGTCGTCTAGTTTGAGCATCGAATAAATTAACACATTTATTCACCGCTGAGTTTATGGCTTTTGTATATTTAATGGTGGGGTCATTATTTAGGGTCTTAATATTATTTTCATTTATAAAATCATAGCATTTTTGTGTGTATTCAGTTTTATTGATGATAACTACTGTACTACCTTTATCAGCTTTAGTTATCATTGCGTCAAAATTTTCTAATTTGCGTTTGATGTTCTTCGCGATTTTAATTTCATTACTAGGTCTCATATTATGCGTCCTACCCGACTGTAATATACGATTTAATTTATAGTTGATAGCCACCCGTGTATCATTCTGAATTTCCTGGTTTTTTATTTGTTTAATGACAGCTTCTGCATTTACAACTTCTCTTATTAATATGTCTTTTCCATAATCAGATAAATTATGTTGTAAACCCTTAGATAATAAACTACATTCTTCATTAGATAGTTCAATGTTCGTGAGGTTATCTACACGCTTATAAAATTTGTGTTTACAAATTATGTTATCTTCTTTGTTTTGCTCGCGGTTCAATTTATCATATTTCTTGTTGTGTCTTGATACAATCGAGATAGCAATGTTCCTTATCTGTCTGTGAATAACTTCTAAAACTTCGTTAATTATGATCGGGTGTATCGAGTTCAGGACCTTCAAATGCGCATTAAATAACAACTTGTTCAGATAATTTTTCTTTTTGTACAAAGCCTTAATTTCTTCCTTAAGCCAAATTTTCTGTGCTTTAATATCAAAAATATAAATCCGAAAGCACCTACTTTCAGAGGACTACCAAAGTTACACAAACCTAATATACCAATACGTCCTTTAATAAATCATACAACTGCCCCAAGCTATAATGTAGCCAAAAAGCTACAAATAATCATCAAAAACAGCTTAGTAATGGACAACATACATAGCGTAAAAAGTACAATAGGATTTATAAAAAAAAGTTAAAAACATTAAAGTACTGCCTAACCATAAACTGATATCTATGGACATAGTGAATTTGTATACGAACATACCCGTGCTAGAGACGATAAATATTCTCGAGAGACTTTTAATCAAGACAGATGTCTTAAAACAGATACAAATTGATGAACTTATATTTTTATTGAAAATTGTTGTGCAACAGAATTACTTTACACAGGACAATAAGTTTTTTATCCAGGAAAATGGGCTGGCCATGGGTTCACCGGTGAGTGGAATTTTAGCGGAGATTTACATGAATCATTATGAGAACAAGTATATACTATCTGACCAAAACAAGTTATACAATAAAATCATCTCATACACACGGTACGTAGACGACACATTTTTAATTTTTGGTTGTACTCTTAGACAGATAGACGGATTGCTTACTTTTTTGAACGGCATAAACAGTAATATTAAATTCACTATGGAAGTAGAACATAACAATATGTTGAATTTCCTGGACGTAACCACATATAAACGTAATAACCTCCGTAACTTTAAAATATATAGAAAGCCAACAACAACTGATATAGCCATACATGCTAGTTCCAATCATCCTTATACACATAAAATGGCAACTTTTAACGCACTGGCACATAGATTGACAAATATACCGATGGACATAGAAGACTATAACGATGAAATTAATATAATAAAACATATAGCGATAGTGAATGGTTACAATAGTAAAATCATTGATAAAATAATATATAAACACGCTAATAAATTAAAACGATTGGACAAAGTTAAAGATAAAACCCAATATGTTTCTGCTAGATATACAAACATACTACCTAATACACTACATAATGAATTAAAAAAGCTAGGGATTATTGTCTCATTCAGGACCACGAACAAATTAACAAATATACTTAAGCCTAATACCAAAGCATTACTAGAGGATTGTTCCGGCGTTTATAGAATCCGGTGTAATGAATGCGATAAAATCTATATAGGCCAGACGGGGAGAAAATTTTCCGAGAGATTTAAAGAACATTTACCTAAGAAGTTCCCCAATAATAATGTATCGCATTACGCACAACATCTAATAAACGAAAATCATACATACACTGGATTTAAAGAGAATTTGGAACCTTTACATATAGGTAAAAAGGGTAAACTACTGGATGCTTTAGAGGAATTTGAAATATACAAGGCCTTAAGAAGAAATAAAAATCAGGTACTTAATGAACAGTTATCATTCAAATCAAATAAACTATATGACACAGCTATGAAAACAAACCGTGAATAGCGTGTACGGATCAGTTGAAAGTCGGACTTCGGCCAGTGCACTGGTTCGTTTGTAGCGTGTTCCGATACAGATTTAATGTTCAATGTTAATTTATTTAAGTGTGTTATGTATTTGTGTCGTTGTGAATTTTTAACGAAACCCTAATAATAGGGTAGACTTGCTTGTACCTGAAGATGGGGATATAAGCCCTGAAACATGTAGTAATTAAAAAGAAAAAGAAGATCACTTAGTGGATAAAATAAGGTAATTATTTATTTAATCATATACAGTGATCTGGAGACCAACGGTAACTATGTTTAATAATGTCTTTAAATCACGTGGTGTAGCATATCTCTTTGTCAGCCGAACTGACTAGGCCTCTCTCTTACAGTACAAGAAGAAGACTCGTTGACAGAACTTTCAACTTACAGTTCATTAAAATTACAGTTTTCCCAATTACAGCTAGCTGACGTCTGGTTATATGTAATGACTGACTATCCTGAACTCGGAAAAATAGCTTTGAAGTTTTTAACTGTGTTTTCCTCTAGTCATTTGTGTGAAACCGCATTGTCCCAGCTCACGTACTTGAAGTCAAAGTTAGGAAATATACTTGATGTCGACAGTGACTAATTATTGAAATTATCAGACATTAAACCCAATATTGCAGAGCTAGTTGTGCAAAAGCAGCTTAATTGTACACATTATACTATGTTTGATATCATTAATATTATAATTTTGCAAGTTAAGAGAATTTCGATTGTAATACATTTTAATTAAAATATAAGGTTTCCTAATCATATTTACTGTTTGTTTTATTTCAGAACTCAGACGGGGTCCGTGAATTTTTAAATTATTTGGGAGGGTCCGCGGACTGGAAAGCTTGGGAGCAACTGATGTAATGAATTGTTCAAAGCCAGACAAATCGAGGAGCTTAAATTTAATTACCACTCTCTTAAAAACTGATTGAACAATTTTCCCAATTAAAAAATTGTCCAATACGTTTCACACCTACAAGTAATTATGCAAATCATCAAAATTAATTCCTTCCATCCATCCGAGAGTGCTTCTATAACAACTGCCGTCTGTAGTATTTTACACTGCAGACCCTCTTGTTCTTCCAATCTTTTTGTCGCAAGCCTCTTTTCTCAATTTCATCTTATATGTCCATGTTTCACGACCTCCCGGGTGTATTCTGCTTACTAACTCTACTAAGAAGCCAGTTTGACAACTTTCTAGGCCAACTACCATCAGGCATTTGGTTCACACATATGAAATTAATCGTATTTGTGGTACATTAAATTATTCTGTTTACACGAAACAGCCTCTTAATATCTTTGTTTCTAATGCACTGAAGCCTGGACACAATGCAAGTCTATTTCAACTCTTGAAACCTTGGAATGTTCCTTTGGCCTATCTACCCAGTTTCAGAGCCCATAGGTGACTATGGTCTCTAAGATGATAGAGTAAAACATCTTTTTGGTTACGTGCTAGATTTTCAAAATTGTTTAATATCTGTGGTCTATTTTTGGGATTTGGAATCTCAAAATTTTGAAATTTGCCGATCTTGACACTACATTTAGATTTCAGTTAAAATTATCTTTAATTTGATAATCGACACTTGTGATTTTATCGAAATTTGCATCCATTTTTTAGACCATATCGTCCAAAAGTTATGAACATTATGCTCTGACTGTGGTAAAAATTCCCTTTATTTAATACCTCACAGGTTTTTTCCTTGGCCCTCTGTTTTAAGAGGTTCGATTTTCAAAGCAATAGGGTTTTGTATATTTATGAATCAGTATAAATATAAATGCCATTTTTTACACAAATTTTTTGATGCATTCCAAAATTATCGCGAGACATTGTGCCCAAAGTATACCAAAGTATAGGTTGTGTCACCGAATTACGCGTTCTATTAATTTTTATGATATTCAGTTTCAACAACTGTCTGTTATAAATACTGTATAATTGGCGGTATATTTCACTTTGAAATTTTTGAAACCCAGGTCGCATCAAGTTATTGTTTATTCGATTGTATACATCAGTCTGTTGAATAAGATTCGCGCTGTGCTCAATGTTACGGAACTTCTATAAATGTTTAGCTTGAAGTCAATGGAACTGCCGCGTTATGTAATTAGTTGTTGTGTATTAAATTTTGAAGTGAGTTATTATGTACATAGTATATGTATATATATTATTTTGAGGACTGCAACACTTGTGATTTTCCAAAACTGTAATGCAGTGGTTCACAAAGTGTGGTCCGCCGACCCCTGGGGGTCCGCGACAATGTTTCAGGGAGTCCGCAGACACTTTTAAGAGAAAATAGAATTACTGTAATTTTCTCCAATTTTTATGCTCTAAAATCTAAACCTAATTTTACAATCTTAAAATAATTTGTACAATATTCAAGTATTTGTTTTTTCAAACTAATTGTTAAGTGTAACAGTGATTTCAAACTAATGGCTTTAATAAAGTTAAATAAATAATTACCTTATTTTATCCACTAAGTGATCTTCTTTTTCTTTTTAATTACTACATGTTTCAGGGCTTATATCCGCATCTTCAGGTAAAAGCAAATCTACCCTATTATTAGGGTTTCGTTAAAAATTCACAACGACACAAACACATAACACACTTAAATAAATTAACATTGAACATTAAATCTGTATCGGAACACGCTACAAACGAACCAGTGCACTGGCCGAAGTCCGACTTTCAACTGATCCGTACACGCTATTCACGGTTTGTTTTCATAGCTGTGTCATATAGTTTATTTGATTTGAATGATAACTGTTCATTAAGTACCTGATTTTTATTTCTTCTTAAGGCCTTGTATATTTCAAATTCCTCTAAAGCATCCAGTAGTTTACCCTTTTTACCTATATGTAAAGGTTCCAAATTCTCTTTAAATCCAGTGTATGTATGATTTTCGTTTATTAGGTGTTGTGCGTAATGCGATACATTATTATTGGGGAACTTCTTAGGTAAATGTCCTTTAAATCTCTCGGAAAATTTTCTCCCCGTCTGGCCTATATAGATTTTATCGCATTCATTACACCGGATTCTATAAACGCCGGAACAATCCTCTAGTAATGCTTTGGTATTAGGCTTAAGTATATTTGTTAATTTGTTCGTGGTCCTGAATGAGACAATAATCCCTAGCTTTTTTAATTCATTATGTAGTGTATTAGGTAGTATATTTGTATATCTAGCAGAAACATATTGGGTTTTATCTTTAACTTTGTCCAATCGTTTTAATTTATTAGCGTGTTTATATATTATTTTATCAATGATTTTACTATTGTAACCATTCACTATCGCTATATGTTTTGTTATATTAATTTCATCGTTATAGTCTTCTATGTCCATCGGTATATTTGTCAATCTATGTGCCAGTGCGTTAAAAGTTGCCATTTTATGTGTATAAGGATGATTGGAACTAGCATGTATGGCTATATCAGTTGTTGTTGGCTTTCTATATATTTTAAAGTTAAGGAGGTTATTACGTTTATATGTGGTTACGTCCAGGAAATTCAACATATTGTTATGTTCTACTTCCATAGTGAATTTAATATTACTGTTTATGCCGTTCAAAAAAGTAAGCAATCCGTCTATCTGTCTAAGAGTACCACCAAAAATTAAAAATGTGTCGTCTACGTACCGTGTGTATGAGATGATTTTATTGTATAACTTGTTTTGGTCAGATAGTATATACTTGTTCTCATAATGATTCATGTAAATCTCCGCTAAAATTCCACTCACCGGTGAACCCATGGCCAGCCCATTTTCCTGGATAAAAAACTTATTGTCCTGTGTAAAGTAATTCTGTTGCACAACAATTTTCAATAAAAATATAAGTTCATCAATTTGTATCTGTTTTAAGACATTTGTCTTGATTAAAAGTCTCTCGAGAATATTTATCGTCTCTAGCACGGGTATGTTCGTATACAAATTCACTATTTCCATAGATATCAGTTTATGGTTAGGCAGTACTTTAATGTTTTTAACTTTGTTTATAAATCCTATTGTATTTTTTACGCTATGTATGTTGTCCATTACTAAGCTGTTATTGATGATTATTTGTAGCTTTTTGGCTACATTATAGCTTGGGGCAGTTGTATGATTTATTAAAGGACGTATTGGTATATTAGGTTTGTGTAACTTTGGTAGTCCTCTGAAAGTAGGCGCTTTCGGATTTATATTTTTGATACGTCGTCTAGTTTGAGCATCGAATAAATTAACACATTTATTCACCGCTGAGTTTATGGCTTTTGTATATTTAATGGTGGGGTCATTATTTAGGGTCTTAATATTATTTTCATTTATAAAATCATAGCATTTTTGTGTGTATTCAGTTTTATTGATGATAACTACTGTACTACCTTTATCAGCTTTAGTTATCATTGCGTCAAAATTTTCTAATTTGCGTTTGATGTTCTTCGCGATTTTAATTTCATTACTAGGTCTCATATTATGCGTCCTACCCGACTGTAATATACGATTTAATTTATAGTTGATAGCCACCCGTGTATCATTCTGAATTTCCTGGTTTTTTATTTGTTTAATGACAGCTTCTGCATTTACAACTTCTCTTATTAATATGTCTTTTCCATAATCAGATAAATTATGTTGTAAACCCTTAGATAATAAACTACATTCTTCATTAGATAGTTCAATGTTCGTGAGGTTATCTACACGCTTATAAAATTTGTGTTTACAAATTATGTTATCTTCTTTGTTTTGCTCGCGGTTCAATTTATCATATTTCTTGTTGTGTCTTGATACAATCGAGATAGCAATGTTCCTTATCTGTCTGTGAATAACTTCTAAAACTTCGTTAATTATGATCGGGTGTATCGAGTTCAGGACCTTCAAATGCGCATTAAATAACAACTTGTTCAGATAATTTTTCTTTTTGTACAAAGCCTTAATTTCTTCCTTCAGCCAAATTTTCTGTGCTTTAATATCAAAAATATAAATCCGAAAGCACCTACTTTCAGAGGACTACCAAAGTTACACAAACCTAATATACCAATACGTCCTTTAATAAATCATACAACTGCCCCAAGCTATAATGTAGCCAAAAAGCTACAAATAATCATCAAAAACAGCTTAGTAATGGACAACATACATAGCGTAAAAAGTACAATAGGATTTATAAACAAAGTTAAAAACATTAAAGTACTGCCTAACCATAAACTGATATCGATGGACATAGTGAATTTGTATACGAACATACCCGTGCTAGAGACGATAAATATTCTCGAGAGACTTTTAATCAAGACAGATGTCTTAAAACAGATACAAATTGATGAACTTATATTTTTATTGAAAATTGTTGTGCAACAGAATTACTTTACACAGGACAATAAATTTTTTATCCAGGAAAATGGGCTGGCCATGGGTTCACCGGTGAGTGGAATTTTAGCGGAGATTTACATGAATCATTATGAGAACAAGTATATACTATCTGACCAAAACAAGTTATACAATAAAATCATCTCATACACACGGTACGTAGACGACACATTTTTAATTTTTGGTGGTACTCTTAGACAGATAGACGGATTGCTTACTTTTTTGAACGGCATAAACAGTAATATTAAATTCACTATGGAAGTAGAACATAACAATATATGTTGAATTTCCTGGACGTAACCACATATAAACGTAATAACCTCCGTAACTTTAAAATATATAGAAAGCCAACAACAACTGATATAGCCATACATGGTAGTTCCAATCATCCTTATACACATAAAATGGCAACTTTTAACGCACTGGCAAATAGATTGACAAATATACCGATGGACATAGAAGACTATAACGATGAAATTAATATAATAAAACATATAGCGATAGTGAATGGTTACAATAGTAAAAATCATTGATAAAATAATATATAAACACGCTAATAAATTAAAACGATTGGACAAAGTTAAAGATAAAACCCAATATGTTTCTGCTAGGTATACAAACATACTACCTAATACACTACATAATGAATTAAAAAAGCTAGGGATTATTGTCTCATTCAGGACCACGAACAAATTAACAAATATACTTAAGCCTAATACCAAAGCATTACTAGAGGATTGTTCCGGCGTTTTATAGAATCCGGTGTAATGAATGCGATAAAATCTATATAGGCCAGACGGGGAGAAAATTTTCCGAGAGATTTAAAGAACATTTACCTAAGAAATTCCCCAATAATAATGTATCGCATTACGCACAACATCTAATAAACGAAAATCATACATACACTGGATTTAAAGAGAATTTGGAACCTTTACATATAGGTAAAAAGGGTAAACTACTGGATGCTTTAGAGGAATTTGAAATATACAAGGCCTTAAGAAGAAATAAAAATCAGGTACTTAATGAACAGTTATCATTCAAATCAAATAAACTATATGACACAGCTATGAAAACAAACCGTGAATAGCGTGTACGGATCAGTTGAAAGTCGGACTTCGGCCAGTGCACTGGTTGGTTTGTAGCGTGTTCCGATACAGATTTAATGTTCAATGTTAATTTATTTAAGTGTGTTATGTATTTGTGTCGTTGTGAATTTTTAACGAAACCCTAATAATAGGGTAGACTTGCTTGTACCTGAAGATGCGGATATAAGCCCTGAAACATGTAGTAATTAAAAAGAAAAAGAAGATCACTTAGTGGATAAAATAAGGTAATTATTTATTTAATCATATACAGTGATCTGGAGACCAACGGTAACTATGTTTAATAATGTCTTTAAATCACGTGGTGTAGCATATCTCTTTGTCAGCCGAACTGACTAGG